>JAGJTG010000010.1:600000-991529 GCA_018804115.1 Lipomyces starkeyi
GATTGGAACATCACGACTACGTGAAGAGACACGGAATGAGTTTCTTGGAGATCCCGAGTCGGATTCCGATGTGCCTGTAATACGAAGCCAAAGTGGTTTACCCTCTAAACAGCAACAGCAACCTTTTTCATCTCAACAATCAAGAGGCCATAGTTATGTTATAAGCGACAGTGTTTCAGACATGGAAGTCGATACTCACATTGACAGAATGATTTCGCGAGAAACTAGATCCCGTCACACTACGCCTTCTTCAATCTCGAGTCATAGGCCAAGGAAACGGGAATCTCAGAAGGGCGGAAAACTTCGTCAGATTCGATTAGATAGCAGAGGCAAAATGAAGAAACGCAGGCTGCACAAGTCGTCAAAGCATAGACAGACTTGGTCCGGAAGCAACTTACCAAAGATAGGCATTCTCGACGCCTACATGACAGAGAAAAACGTGAAGAGTTTTGCTCCACAATTTCTTAAGGTCGCTGTGCGGGAAGCAGCAAGGCGTGAAGGATTTGGTCGAGATTCTCCATCAAGGAAATCATTCTACTTCGACGATGACGAGGACAACGAGAATGTATTAGAGGTTCTGCAGCAATGGAGGGAAGGCACTCATGACGCATTTGAGACATCATCATTGTCGTTCGCTAGACCTTGTCCAGTTGCAGATCCGTCTCGGACAGAAAGCGGCGAAGCTCCTCCAGAAGCAATTCAAAGGACCAGGCGGCGATTACCGACTGGTGTCATTGCAGTTGTTCCACCTCCACGAGGGGTTGTCCAAGTAATGGCGCCTCCTCCGGTTGCTCAACGAAACAGACTGTTGGAATACGTTGAAGTCGAAAGCGGTGAATACGCAGTTAGACGACAGCCTGTGAAAATTGATCATCATTTTGAGAGTAGGCATCAGATACCAGAGGCAGTTTTACAGAGGCACAACAGACTACATGGATCAATTGGACCGGTGATAGATAGTGACTCGGTCAAAGCATCGCCTCCTGCTCGCCAATCGACAAGAAAGTCTCGCAAAGAAGTCTTTATGTACCCTCGTCAGCATATTAGACCGGAACCAACACCATCATTCAATCATATACAAGACAGTGATTACAAACGAGATGCCAGGACAGATCTTAAAGATAGTCCACACCAATTCGGGACGAAAACACTACCATACGTACCTCAGCTGCCAACAGTAAGGCCTATCCAACCTCAAGCTGAAGGTTCACAAGTTATTACCGAGTTCAGCTTTCCGCTTTTAAATTTCTCAGTAACATTTGACGTCATTCCTCTGCGACACGACACTCGATTCCGGCCGTCCACTTTCATCGGCAGAGGTGCTCTCGATGCGGCCCTTCATATACCACCAGCTGTTGAAGATAAGGGTGGCGCAAATTTGTCAATATTTCATTTTGAAGAACCTGAAGTGACATTTTTATGGAAGCAAGTTAATTCTCAATTGCTGGAGGAGCTTGCTACGGGATTCGGTATCTTGCTCGATTGGGCGTTAAGCGAGCAACACAATGCGGACCGGGTGAACGAAGAACGAAGAGATCAATCATACGAATTCTGCGTCTTTCTCTCCAACTATATTAGGAATTCTCTGACTCGCGAAAGCTATGAAAATATCATGATATTTGCAGCCGCAATAAAGAGGCTTAGTATCCGAGTTGGCGAGCTGTTTACTCAGTTCCACGGTCGCATCACTAGCTTCTCAAGGTTGTCGTTCTACATGCTAGGATTCCAGTTGCTCTATATTTATGAGATATCCTCGATGTTGCAGGATCACATCACCGATTATTCACATCTAGCGCTGGATCGGGAATTTATGACCATCGGACGACTTCTTATCCAAGTTTTGCTAAAGTACGGCATGGACGATTTATATCAATTTTTGAGGACATATCGAAATCGGGTAGGTCTTCAAATCGACAGAGAGTCATGCTTTATGGAGATTTGGGTTATCGCGATTCACGTATTTGATCGTGCAAGCAAGTTAGCGGCATCGACTATATCGAGTTTTTGGGAGAGTTTGTACGAAGTCATAGAGTACAATGCACTTTCGAAGACAGTTAGTATCGACAAATTCGAGCAGGTGTGGTACGCGACATTTAGCATGTGTCCTCTGTACCAGTTTGACTCACAAGGTGTGTCCGACATTGGTAAACATAACGCCTATTGGAATACCGTGGAGGCTATGATGGAGAGGCTTCTGAGCGCACCAGCGCAGTACTCTAAAAGTCGCGAGTTTGGATCCTACTGCCGTGCGTGTTTCTCTCGATGTTTGACTTTAACCCTGACTTGGAAGTGGCCGGGAACGAAGTCGTTAGCTATGAAAATGTATCGGTTCTTTGCACAGAGAAAGTTGGAAAACTTGGAGAGCGATATCGGTACCGGATTTCCCGACTTCTTGCAGGATCACAATGACATGCTTGAATTATCTACATCGGATACAGTGTTCCACATTTTCCTGAAGTATTTAGCCAAGCTGATTCGGGACACGAGCGAAAAACCTGACTCACGAAAGATTCTTCCTGGGATGATTGGTCTCGTCACGCCATTGAACGGCCGAATTTATCCACGAACGGCCGAGCTTAGGCTGACTGACCTGGAAGCGTTGGAGAACAACTACAGCTTGCTACTGACTTTGTTTTGGGCGGCACCGCCAGAACTGCGACCTCCAATTGGCCACCTTCGAGACGTTATTATTTTGGGTCAGTCTCATTCTCAGGCACGAATTCTGAGTGTCAAATCTTGGTATTATCTTACGCGACTTGAGCTGAGGAGGAACAGCGACCTTCTAGAGTCTGGCGAATGGTATCAAGATCTCGTCAAGTACAGTCTTGACGATTATATGCAGCTTGAAAAAGTCGTCACTGGTATATCTCAGGATGAAATTATGCGTCGGAGAGCAAACTTAAAGGGCTATGAGAGTCTCTTGAAAGACTCGCTCAAGTATCTCAGAATGATCATCTGCGCGCCGAATTTGATTCAGAGTCCGGATCAAGCAGTTCAAATCTTGCAGCATTGTATGTTTGATGCCTGCGGTTCAGCTGACAGAAGTGTACTGATTCTTGTAGCTCGTCTTGGGGATATTTTGAACAACGGCCTATGTCTTCCGGAAAAGGTCATGCTGGAGGCCATACAGATTATTCACGACTTTGTCGATCTCTCGAAACGTATCCTTAAGGGCACCGGTGATCTATATACTCCTATTGTACAGCAGTCCGATAGTCAAGACAGTCTTTATGGTGATGACAGTTTGATACAGCATTTGGTAGATGATGAAAATCGCAAATGGAGACAGGAGAATAGAGAACTTCTTGCTAGGGTATGTCATTAATGGGGTCATGCCGTGCGATGTAGGTCACTGACTATCGACAAGGCACTCGTGAACACTATCTTCAATCCTCTGTATCAGTTATTGTCTAACTACATTGGAGTCACTGAAGAGGATGAGCGGGTTTCAGATGAGCTTGTTGTGAAAGCAATCGAAACATGGGCATTAGTAGCGGAGTTTTTAATTTCCGCGAGGGCCAAGGTAAGTTTTCATTCGAAATCATGAGCTCCAGCAGATTCTGACAACTTGGCTAGGACTGGAACTACTTCCTCGAAGGTCGCGGGGCATGGAAATGGTTTGCAGAAACCCGGAGAAAAGAAAGATACGAAGATTTTTGGCTCTCACAGGTGAAAATTCTACAATTGGATCTCGAAAATGAATCGAAATGGTGAAATTGTAAATATTCTGCATAATATTGTATTCTTAGTGTACTTCTATTCTTTACATGCATATTGTGATGGTCTGACTGTGCATTGTTTTGCTTGTATATAGATTGTGATTGATTGTGATTGATTGTAACAGACCAGTACTAATAAATGCAATTGCTCTCTGCCTCGGGAGTTAGGGCTAGGCTGTCCGCGGCACGCGTCCAGGGTGAACGAACAACAAATTAAATCTCGTGAATAGTGATTAAAGTGCGTTATTTACGCGTCGCACGGCCCAAAGTACCAGTCATGGTTGGAACGATGTCTATACCAGATCAAATCATGCTGTAACTGTACACAATATTATATAAACACGGACATACCGGAAGCAGACAGCACTAAATATCGATAGTCAACTGGGCGTAATGTCGACGAACCGAGATATTGAGGACCTGCAGTCCAAGCTGCGCATCCTCGAGCGCAAACGCGCTGAAGACCGAGACAGACTTCTCGATCTAGAACGGCTTAAGCAAGAGCGGGAGAAGCTAGAGCGGATTATCTCGAGACTGGAAGCGAAGATCAAGCCTATGTTTGATACGCAGCAGGAATTGCGGACACGCGTGCGGGAATTAGAGGCTCAAAAGCATGAGATGGGACAAGTTTTGAAGGAGCGTACAGAGCAGTTTGAGATTATTACGCTTGATAGGGAAGTTGCTGAGGAGCAGGAGGAGAGGTTGAGGGATGAACTAAGTAGTGTGAAGGCACAGCTTGAGGAGGCGCTGTTGGAGGCGGAAATATTGAAGGAGGAGAATGCGGATTTTAAGAGAGGATCTGGAATGGGAGAGCGAGATTCTAATGTGTTGATACATCTTGAGGAACAGAACGAGAGGCTTAAAGAGGCATTGATTAGGCTTAGGGATCAAACAGCAGCGGACGAAGCGGAGTCAAGAGCTGAGATCAAACGACTACAAAGAGATGTAGAAACATATACGCAACTGCAGAGCAAATATGAGATGGCTATTACGCAGCTTCGGCAAACGGAAGAAATAGCAGATAATTTAAGACAGCAGTTGGATATTGCATTTGGAGCTGATCAGATCCTTGACGAGTTAACTGTTAAAAATCTCGCATTGACTGAGCAGATCGAGGAGATGAGAATTGCAATACAGGATTTAGAGACATTGAAAGAGATCAATGACGAAATTGAAGCGAACCATCTCGAGGCAGCGAAACAAATGCGTGAAGAAATTGGTACGAATTCGAATCAAACCGCAGGATTATACACCAGCTAATGACAACAGATTACCGAGAAATTTTACTACGAGAACAAGCGAGACGGATGTCTCAGTTTGAGGACACAACTGCCGACTATGAATATACAGTAGGGCGATTTCGCGACCTTGTGGCGTCGTTGCAGAGGTAATTTGTCTCTATTTTGTACGACCTCACAGTCTAACGCTTTTCAGTGATTTGGACCAGTTACGAACAGAAAAGTCCATGAGTGAGGCCGAATCTGCTGAGATCAGTCGCAGGACCCGCGAAATGTATGACCTCAACCAGAAGTTGCAAGCTTCGGCCCTGAAGACTCAGGTTAAGACAATTGATCTAGAGTTACGGAAACTCGAGGCACAGGAAGCTTTGGAGCATCTATCCATTGTTAGGGTATGATCTGCGAACGAATGCCACAAACATCAGCTAATGTAATTTAGACATGTATCCCGAATTCATTAGCTATGATGAGAGAAGCAATAAAGACACTACTAGCATTCCGACGGATCAGCTTCAAATCAAACCTCGTTGTTTCAATTGTAAGAGACAATATACAATCAGCTTCAGAAACCTTCGTGACTCTCGCTCTCGGTACCGAGATCTGCGATAAACTCATGTGCATATTGGCTCTATGCTCCCGGTTTGAAACCGCGATAGCTGTATGTGATGTGTCCGAATTTGAGAATTACGGCCCGTTGATGGAGGATATCAGCCCGGTTGAAGGGTTATTGGATAAAGCGATCAACGGTCTCCGCAACTACGAACTAAATGAGAATGAGTTATTGAGTAGTTTACAGGAGAGTCTTGGAGTCCTTGAGGACTTAGGTTCTGCGAAACTGGAGGTGTGTACTGGGGAGATGCGGACGCAGGAGTGCTGTGGGCAATTACTCTGCATTCAGAGCTATGTCGACAGTGCAATTATCATTGCTCAAAGTATTCTCATGACTGTGGCCGGAGAACTCGGTGGAGATTCGGAAAATTGTATGAGATTGACATATGAAGCAGACTTGGCGCATACATTCCAGAGTCAGGGAGAGGCACTTGTTTTACAAGCCAAGAGTGTCAAGGCTCTGACGAGTAAAGCGCAAGCGATTATGGAAGAATGGAAAAGTTCTTTGCGAGCACCGACAGATGACACAGAGGGTATATTGTCAGCTATCCGTGCACGTTCTAATTCGTCTTGTACGTACCTCCGCAATGTAAGTTCCCTTTTGTAGGGTAATTAATTTCGTTTCTCACAACACAAAGGTCTATTTCAGTATCACATTAGCATTCAGCAAAGATGAATCATACAAGCAGATCGGCTATAGCCAGATCCAAGAGATCATGTTGAAAGAAGCAGAAAATACTGGCGACGCTGGAACATTTTTCGCATCCGTGACGGCCACGGTCAAGTATATGATGACTATGATGCGTGACTTGGTCGCGAAGATTACTGGGCCCAATGGCAGCTCGATATGTAAGCCGTACAGTGCTTATATGAGATTTTGTTTTGCTGATGATTTGCTAGATGAGAAAGCACTCTCTCCGTGGCTTGTTAAGGTAGAACAACTCAGGGAACAGGACGCTGTCAACAAAGATGCACGGACAAAGGTAGTGCAACTAAATGAGGACATGAAACAACTTGCAACACAGATTCGACTGAAAGACAAGGAACTTGAGGAGTCCGCGATTAAGATCAACGTTCTTGACTCTAGGCTTCAGAAAAGCATGCATCGATTAGAGCGCTTTGGTGAGATTGAGAGGGAGATGACCGAGAGAGCCGCAAGTGAAAATTTGCTCGAAACTACGGTGCAGTCCTTGCGTAGGGAAATGAAGGAACTTGAACATGAGGCCGATGAGCTCAGGAAGTTGGCTGCAGTGAATGAATCTGCATCCAAGGACCTGAAGAAGCTTGAAGGTCAGGTACGGGAAACCAGTTCGGAAGAAATTGATATTATGAACAAACAGGTAGGTGATCTGGAATTGGGATTTCGAAACCTGATTAACAAGCATGGACAGATCGCGGCTCTGCAAGCGACGGTAAGATATTTACAGGACCAAGCAGGCAAACCTCGCGACTCGTCCTGGACCGACATGGCCGTAGCATTTCTCGACACTAAGGTCGATGGAAGGGATAGAAAGCCAGCTGTACTTGGAAACACGGCTGCGAATATCGTGTTTGACAAGATGATCGATCTGGCGCTTACGTCAGACCTGGTGATCATAGAACGTGACCGCCAAAAGGGATGGAAGCCTCTGCGCAACAAGGCGCGGTATATCGCGGCCAGACAGATGGAGCAGTATAGGAATTTGGCAGGTTATGCGCGAACCGTCTCGCTAGCTTCGTGACAAAGCGGGGAAGCAATGACGTCGGGTGAAGATCTGATATAACCTTGTGCGGCTGACATCTGACCCAAATGCCGCGTCGAGTATGTTATCGCGGCAGCTCAGCATGCTCTGCAGCATTTAGAAAGCAGTAGCTGTGAAGGAGGGCGTTTGATTATAACCTGCTATCTGACAAGACAGATTCAATATATGTATAAGCATGTAAGAGTGTGGGCAAGGTGTTTAAGAGGTAAATACACTGTGGGTTGGGGTTTGTTTTGGTGTGTATCGGGCAGTAAACTTTGCGGTTAGAAGTGGCAAGTCACTATAGTGGCCTTAGGAAGTGTCCAAAAGATCGTTAAGGACCAGGTGACCGAAGGCAGTCCCATGTGCATGTCGATTACGACTCACGTGCAGGGCTGATTAGTACAAGCAATCGCGTGCGAGATGCGCAGTGCGGGGAATGACGTTGTTGTAGCAAAACTATGGAGAGGCAGCGAGAGTCACCACAGTCAAGCAAAATATTACTCCACAGAAAATAGTGAGTTTTTCAGGTGGCAGTTAACAGTTGACGATGGTCGGGTGAGATGGAAGTCTGGTTTATGCGCGTCTTGTTTTGGGCAGTAGTAAACAGAGCTTGCAGCTAGTGGGCATGAAAAATTTGGTGGGCGCTCACGCTTTTCGTTAATCATAAAACCTTGCCCTCAGTGCATAACTCGTAGACACAATAAATATAACACCCGCCATCCCGGCATTGGTCATGCTATACAGCACAGGACCTTAATACAGTTGGCGGTTCTTCCTAGATAGTCGCGATATCGAACAATTACTAGCACTACCTCCGCGCTCCGCTTTCCGCTTGATTGTGGAAGTGGCTACAGCACAGACGGCACATTTAATTGACGTGTCTTTCGGCATATGCTGGATTACCTCCACTATACAGAGCACCCGCATCTTATAAAGCTATCTTAATAGTCGGGATCGCTCTGCTGTTCGGGTCGATCACCGTGTATCTTGACCCAACCAAGGCGATGTCGAGGATGGACGTGGATCAGTCTCCCAACGTAACGCCGCCAAATCTGCCGCACGCTCTATACACCCCGCACTTCGCCTGTCATGACTCGCTCTCGTTGCCAGCGCAGTCGATAAAACGCACTCGATCATCCTGTTCATTGTCGTCGTCACCTACGAATACGCCGTCAGAGCAGGAATTTAATAGTCCGTGGTCGAATCCGCTGTCTCCTGCAGTCGCGTGCACATCTGGATCAGCGACTCCAACAAGATCAGCTTCGCCTGTCCGCAAACGCTCTCGACCTCAAATCATGACCGAGGTAGCGCCGTCATACGTCAAGATATCACAAGATGCGCAGATATTCAATCCGGGTGACTATCTAGGGATTTTTGCATTCCTACCGGGATCTACAGTGTCTTTTAGGGTGTCCATGTACTCTCTATTACGGCAGTCTTCGGGGCCCAAGATATTTGCATTCTATGGCCAGGGGCATGACAACCATATTCGGGCTCTGAGGTGTGCCACCAATGGGCTATCTTTTAATGTCTACTCGCTAACATACTGTAGTGAGCTATCTGGTTTCTTTAGACGAGAATATGACGCTTCAATATACGCAGTCTGCGTCACACCACCTGATCTCAGAAACGTGTACGGAATTCCGATAATTTTTGACCCCAAGACAAGTCTGACGCGATATTGCCGTGCGTTGCATCCTATCGCTGGTGGTCGGCATGCAATGAATGCTATAATTATCGTCGACGATTTTGGGAAGAAACGGTGCTTCCTCCCCGTGGGATACGGTGGATATATAGCCAGACCTGTTGCGATTGAGGATCTGGACTGGGTTGTTGGAGATGCGCTGCGGTATCTGCGGTATGAGCAGCATCATGTTCAGCCAGGCGCGAGGGTCGAGGATGAGGAATTGAGTGATGATGAAGAGCACTGATGAAAGGAAAAGTTTTACCAAATCGGGATATGTCGGTGGATTGTTTGGTTAGGTGGCGTTTTGTCATTTGGTGTACTGGAATGGTTACGGAATAGCGATATATATCTGTATATTTTGACTTATCCTTGGTGGTCATCCGTTGTCACATAGTGGGGCTTATTTAGCGTTTCAGTGCTTGCTTGTATACAATTTATATTAGTAATAGTATATGAGTTATAACCAAATCCTTTGATCATGACGTTTCCCAACGAGGTAGTCTATTTTCATGCCAATGTACTCCAAACGCCGTCAGAACCCCACACACAACGTACAACATTTTTGCGAGGACTAATGTTGACTTCTTTCCGTCCTGTAGGGCATCGTCAACTGTATCTTTTCCTTCTCGTCGAATACATTCACCCCAGCCGTGACCGCATCAGCGAGAATTCGTAAGTACTCTGCCCGATCATTCACATCTTCTTCGATCTTCTTCAACTCATCTCTGAAGTCACTCGTTACAAAACTTCTGAAGTAGTTCCTCATATCCTCTTCTTTCGCTTTTTCTAGGTCTGGAAGTAGATTCATTGTTGTTCGCGCGTTGGGCTAGATGTGTTAGACGTCATTGCGTTCGGTGAATACTTAAAGGGCATACCATCAACACTGAAGCGGCAGCGTCCTCGTTCTGAGCACCAGCTTCATTGCCGTCATCGTTGCCATCGTTGTCATCGGACGACGAGCCTGCGTCCGGCATGGTCTATATTGTGAGACACATCATCATCTCAATCAAGCTTAAGCACAACAGACTTACCTCGTCTTCCTCAGGTTCAGCATAATCATGCTCCTCCTTGTCCTGCTCCTGGACTTGATCTCCCGTATCACTATCGGACGGCGAAGAATCCGAAAAGTCTATTCGTACCATTAATAATGTCCATGTCCAATATTTCGCAGAATTTCATGAGCGATCGCACCTTCTGTCCTCGACTTGCGTTGGCGCTTTCGTCTATGTCTCCTAGCTCCCACGTCCTTTGGAGGCATGACTGTTGATTTGCAATTAGATGCAATTTAGTGCGAAGTTAGAGCGAATTTGACCGCGGAATTATAGAATTATAGAGCTCAAATGGTTTATTAATAATTGAATAATATGGCTTGTATTCGTCCATCACGAACAAAATTTACACTCGAGCCGCGCGGAGCCGACTTACCCTGGCGCACAATGCCGGGTAACTAGTTTAATGAGGAATAGCGTCGGGTAATGAAAATTTAAATTCAGCCAGACTCAGACCCTAAAGGGCCCCCCGGAAAGTCCAAAATTCAAATGTGCGAGACGAGGCAAGTACTCTATCAATTATTAGTCGTCGTTAAGCAGTATACAACAAGCTATTCTTCGATATGACGCATTGCAACTGGCGATAATCCGCACCGTATTACGAATATTACTGCGACTACGGTATTAAATTACGAGAAATTGGTGTTTAAACGAAGCAGGAATCAAAGTAGTAGGGTGTGGGATTCTGGAATGGATTTGGCCACTATTGCTGCCGCCGTGTAAGTCGTGAGATTTACATTTTTTCGGCTATTATGCCACACATATTTGGTACTCAATTGGGGATGGGTGGTCTTATTACTGAATTATGAGTGTTAACTCGGAGGCTTATACTATAGTGCCGGCGCCGTTGGTAGCCGTGTCGCGTTTCATCCATGTGAGTGTTCTTCTGCTGCAGTCACTATTCTTTAATTGAGCGAAGGCGAAGTAGCTGCTCCTTGGAATGGATCGCATTCGGACAGCATCTTCTTCCTACACTACTTCCTCGGCAATATTATTTGTCACTCAAGTTCGTCCTACTAATGTGCATATCTCTAGTGGATACAATCAGAACGTTACAGCAAACCTCAGTAGCAACCGGTTACCGCCTCCCGTTCGCACAGTACTGGCGCGGCCTGCCGGCAGCGGTTGGATTTACGACTCCTGCGTTCACGATATATCTGGTATCATACCGACAAGCAAAGAAAGTTCTTGAACCGTATCTTGGAGTGGATACCGCTAATTATGTTGTCAGTGGGGCTATCGCGGAGGTTGGTTGACGCAGTGGAGTTAATGTTGCGAGGCATATGCTGATTGCTGTAGCTTACGAGTAGTGTGCTGTGGACGCCAATGGAGGTCGTCAAAGGCAACATGCAGCTGAAATCGGAGTCGAAAGCTGGCGGTACATGGGCGATGATTAAGCACATGTACCAAACGCAGGGATTGAAAGGTTTTTACCGCGGCTACTGGGTGGTATGCTTATTTGTTGGCTATGCGATGTCATGAGAGGTGATGCTTACGAATGGTGCAGGGTCTAGCTGTTTTCACTCCTCATTCTATCGTCTGGTGGTATACTTACGTAAGTATGTCGAGGATGAGGATAAAGGACAAGGTAGCTGACTCGAATTACAGGAGAAAATGAAAACGTACTTTAAAAGCACAAACGCGCTCAACGCATCAATCATCGACTCCACCGCAACTCTACAAGATCTCACGGCCTCACAATACGCCTTCGCATCTGCAGTCTCCGGGACTGCATCCGGCACAGCCTCTAACTTCCTCGATGTCCTCAAAACTCGACAGCAGCTAGCTATAGCCGAGGAAGTCAGTCGTCTCCGTCCAGACGATCAAATGGGACTCTGGAAAGTGGCAAAAAACTTGATAAGCGAGGTCGGGATAATGAGAGCTATGTTTAAGGGGTTGCATGTCCGGCTAATGTATTCCTTGCCCTCGGGGATTTTGTCTATGGTAATCGTCGAAAAATTGAAACCGGAGGCGTAGGTTTTATTTTTGTTTAGCTACAGTTACAATTTTCGGATCAGGTTCGGCGTTTGTGTTGCAACTATAATTTGTACTTGTACTATAGGGTCAACTTTTATGCGTGTATATGGACTGCGATCTTTGTTATACAAATCATCGATACAGTATTTATCTTAATAAATTTTTTGAAATCTGTGGTTATAGCTGACAATATTATTGCCCAAGTCGGGAATTATGCCGTTGTTAGCCATTTAAAGTTTATACAATTCCGATATCCCGAGCCGCACGTTCTTCTCGGGGAACCAGAAGGCTTCGAGGTCCAGATATAGGACCAGACGCTGTCCGAATACGGAAAGACGGACGAGCACGTCCGGGCAGCTGACATTATCGTGCCCTGTTCACTCGAATTCCTGTATGAATTTTGGCAGGGCCCTGCAGAAAGATGGATTTCGCTACTGTTGCCGCTGCTGTGTAAGTTCTTGCCATATATCCTATATATGCAACGACGACAAGTCCTGACTTCTTGCCAGTGCTGGTTCAGTTGGCAGTGCAGTAGTCTTTCATCCATGTACGTTCTTCTCTTATTGATCTTTCAATGCACTGCTTACTAACAATGGATAGTCGACACTTTGCTCACACTCCGACAGACATCTGTGTCAGTATCCTGCGTTCTCCCGTTCCAGCAATACTGGCGCGGCGTAACCATTTCAGCATTAATGAGTACTCCCGCATTCACATTATACCTCGTGTCATACCGCCATGCAAAGAAGGAATTCGCACCGTATTTTGGCGCAGATTCGGGATTGAATTATATTGCCTCCGGCGTGGCAGCAGAGGTAAATATTTCTACTTTTGCGTGCGCACTGAGCTACGTGAATGGCGGAGTCGCTGAAATGGTGTAGATTACGAGTAGCGTATTATTTACGCCGATGGAGAATATCAAGGGTCGCTTGCAATTGAAGAACGGGCCCGGTATTGAGTCGACGAGGAAATTGATCATGGACATTTACAAGAAGGACGGATTCCGGAGTTTCTTCAGGGGATACTGGATGGTACACTACGTTCACAAACTCACCGGGTTACGGCTACTAACTGTGCGTATAGGGTCTCCTGGTATATACTCCGAATTCGGTGTGCTATTGGTATATCTATGTAAGTTAATTCCGTCCCCATTTGAGCACAGCGAACTAACTCGAGCAGGAAAATCTCAAGACATTTATGCGCCAACGAAACATCGAACAATGCCGAGACGACATCGCATCCTACAACTCGGCACCCTCAATATCACCGTCTCGCGACCTGACAGCGACACAATACGCGCTCGCATCCTCTATCGCCAGCTTGGGCGGTGAAACAACCTGCAACTTCCTGGACATCGTGAGAACGCGACAACAACTCGCACTCGCAGACGAGATCAAACGCGTACGACCAGACGACCAACAGGGCCTTCTCACCGTCGCAAGAAATTTGATAAAGGAGAACGGAATAGTGAGGGCATTGTTTAAGGGGTTGCATATTCGATTGATGTATGCCCTGCCGGTAGGCGTGTTGTCTATGGTTATTGTGGAGAAGATTAAACCTGACATTGACGATAATTGTGAATTATAAGATGGTTAGTGCCTTTGTTATAGCGGACATTTTGGGGATCTCGTATTGTACAAAGAGACAGTATAGATACCTACACTGCATAAAAATACAGAAAGCCAAGAACATCATAAATAAATCAATCTAATAAAACATATCCCATATAACCAACCAATAAACCGTGTATACCCTGTGAATATCCAATAAAACGCGCTTGACATGAAGACATCAAGCATATGCTGTAGAACCAAATACACAACTTTTCTATAGCTATCCAAACATATCCAACTCTTGCAAAACCACCTCTATACCACAAAGCGGAAAATCAAAAAGGTATAGAACTCATAACGATGAATCCTGTCGGACGACCCGGTCGCAATACTCGTCTAAAATCTCATGTAACTGCTCCCGCTTGATTGGTTTCGTAAGGAAGTTATTCATGCCGGCGTCCATGCATTCCTTGACGTTTGAGTCGTCAGCGTAGGCGGTCAACGCTACAATGGGGTACCGATAGTCCAGTTCCTGACGGATCACCCTGGTAGCTTGTAGACCATCCAAGTTTGGCATCTAATCGTCGTCAGTACCATATCCCAACGCGGCGAAACTGGCCGGGAACATACCTGAATGTCCATAAAAACGATATCAAAATACTTCCCCGCATCGTGCGACTTTTTCACCCTCTCAATAGCTTCATATCCATCCTTGGCAATCTCGACGCTCTTAATCTTCTCCAAACGCAACATGCGTAGGACGACTTGCTGATTCACTCTATTATCTTCTGCAACCAAAATATGTATCTGCTTTGGCCCCTTCGGGACCAAATTCGCCACGTCGCCATTAGCCACGACGGTCTGTACGTCGTTGACGAGGACCTTTAGGCTCCCGGCTAACGATCGGATTGATGATGCCGTGGAGATTATACTGCCAACATCGTCATCGTCACAGGGCAGGGAATTACCGTTTGACGCTGAGTTTTTGCTCAAGAAATACGAACTGGAGCCCAAACCCGCCAGCGATCCGCCATGCGTGCTAGCCGAATCTACCCGCGTCGTGCTTCCCGGAGACTGTTCCACCATAGTGGACTCGGATAACTCCTGGTCCGTAATAGACAGCTCGATGTCCTTGACGTACGGCAAGCGAACCCGGAATGTAAAAGTCGATCCAATTCCTTCGACGGACTCTAATTCGATAGTACCACCCATCAGCTCTGCGAGCTGCTTGCATATCGACAGACCCAGTCCTGCACCGCCGTATTTCTTTGAAAGAGCTTGATCACCCTGGATGAATGGCTCGAAGATACGTTGCTGTAGATGGTCAGGAATACCGGGCCCGTTGTCCTCGACTTGAAATTCGAAGAGAAGGCATTGCCCTGACAAATCGCCTTCGAGAACATTAGCTGATAGCTGCGGCGAGAGTGATTCGCTTTGCGTAGTAGCATGGAAATTCCCTGCGGGAGCAGAGTCTGGAGCGTGTTGTCGAATAGATTGAGAAAGGTGCAGACTGTGACCAATTTGGCGAAGCGACGACAGACTTCCACCACCTCCGGAGCGTGCCAATCCGTTGGAGGTTGTGACGGTCGCGACACTTGACGGATTGCCAGTTCGCGCGGTTCGGATAGATGACGTACTCTCCGACTTTGTATCGCAAGGTGGTATACCAATACTCAGTTGCCGCTTCGGCCGCGAGAATCGAGGTGCCTCGGAAGCTGCTAACGAGGACGCGAACGACTCGATTTTCTCGTTATCGTACGAAACAGAAACATCGGACGTCGTCGCTGGCGATGACTGCCGTTCTTGCTCCGAGAAATTCGCGTACTTTTTACTACTGACGTTACCATCGGACAGAACCGACACATCCAAAATCTCAATATCGCCGATGTTTTCGGACGCACGCTTCTCGTTCAAAACAGATGAGTCATGGTCTGTGCTGATTTTGCCGTTAACGCGCCGTGTGCTGCCGCTCGCTTGCAAATTGGAAATAGCAGAGTTATCGGCAGCGGGACCCAGACATATTATCCGCACATGAATCGCACCGTTTTCGGGTGTGAACTTGAGACCGTTGGATACGAGGTTGATGATAATTTGCAGTATTCGGTTGGCATCACCCCAAAGAACCATTGTTTCTATCCGCGGTGGCATTAAGCCGATTGTAAGATCGACTCTAACGGATGAGGCTTGCTTCTGGAAGATAGCTTTGAGTTGAGAGACAATCTCCATCAACTTGAATTCTTTCTCCTCAAGAGGCATCTTGCCGAGCTGGTTCCGTGAGAAAATAAGCAGATCAGTAAGAAGATGCAGTAGTAATTCGCCAGATTTATGAATAATATTCAAGCTCTTTTGTATCCTATGCGGATCCGTCTCAGTGAGCGAGACAGCGGTCATGCCAAGTATGCCATTCAAAGGCGTCCGCAGCTCGTGCGTGATATTCGCAATAAACACAGACTTAGCCTCATTCGCCGCCTCAGCTTGCATTTTGGCGGCTTCTAGTTCCTGCGTTCGCTCGCGGACCCGATCTTCAAGATGTTCATACTGCTTCCGCAACTCTTTCGTCATTTCGTTAAAGGTCGTCGTCAGCTCGGTCAATTCATCCGAGAAAAGAGGCTTCCGCTTCTGCGGAACCATGCCCGGAATCCGGAAGCTTGACACTCGGAACTCTGAGTCGGTGTCGCGTGTTAGTTCTCGGCGTCTGTAGACAGAGCCGTCGCCGCTGGCACGGCCATCTCCACCCGGACCAGGGCTATATGTGAGGCTCTCGTGACTGCGAGAGTTATGGTAATGTGGCGCGGTGGTTTGTTCTGTTGCAGCGCGGAGACGAACTATTGGACGCACGGCGAAATGGGCGATCGGGAGTGTTATGATACACATGAATATTGCCAAACTAAACACGGTGGCCAGCGCAATGTTGCGAAGATGATAGATTGGTTGGTAAACGTCAGAGCTGTAAACCTCGACTGTAATGGCCCATATACTAAAATAGACGTCCACGGGGGCGTAACCTACTGAGATGTTCGATACCGAGGGATTTCGTGAATCGATCATGGCACCAGTCGAATTATGAAGCAGAGCTTGTTGGGCTGCGGGATAGGTGTCGAACGAAAAGGTCTGGCGAAAAAGCTCCTTGTCGTATGTGGGTGGAAGAAGATACACGAAGGATGTCGGATCTACTGTATCGTCGGGATATAGCCCCAATACTGAATATTGAGCCCATTCGTTGAGACTAGAGGTGTCGCTGACGATTGAGAAGAGTGGCGCAGCGTTATATACCACAGTCATGTAGCCAGATGCCCCTTCATCAATGGTGCTGTCCTTCGTCGTGTTGAGGACAGGGATTGTGATAGACATGACGATTTCGTCAGCGGAGGGGTATGGCCCTCGGATGATCCCATCAAGCACAGTGAGGCTGTCCGATGCAGTCTGGTTTTGGTGCAGCGGATACAAAGCAGTAGGCAAGTTCTGGACGACTGCCGTGTCGGTGTAATTGTTAGTCGCATTGAGCAGGCTGACGAAATCGGTACTGTACAGAGAAGCCGCAATGAGAGTGTCTTCCGAGTTTAAAGAAACCTGGAACGACGCAAGCGCGGCTTCCCAGTTGGACTGCGAGTGGTTTCCGGCGATATACCGGCCAAGCGAAGATTGGATCGTATTGCGAGTCGTCAACGAGACAGCTTGTGCCCAATAGAAGCCGATTGCCTGGACGATCTGGGCGGACATGAGCTCCGCAACGAGCTGGAGGCGCTCCGCCCGCAGACTCAGCACATAGTTCTGGGTGACGACGGCCTGGTGGGTAGTGTTAGTACGAAATATCGGCGGTGAAATCGGACACATACGAGTACGATGGCGAGCACTCCCAGAGACAGCATTACGCAGAAGTACACGAGAGCAGAGAGCTGCCGGCGAATGGCGATACGAAATGTCTTCATGCCTATCGTTAGCGGCGGAAGCAGAGCAGCTCAGTGGCGGGTAGGTAAGCTACTAGAGCTAGGCAACAGCTAGAAAGTACGGGGGCCGGCGAAAGAACAACGATGTGGTAATGGAAGTCGCCAGTATGAGTGATTCGAACAGCGGTTGGGTGATCATCAGGGCAAGGTTTGATGGGCCTTAACGATCCGCGTTTGTATTCGGCTCCCAACTTTATTTTAAGGTGCTTCGTTGACGGTTGGCTAACTTTATATTAACTAGCTCGCGCACACACTCATCTTCGGCGCCTAGAGAACCTCCTTCCATTTTTATTCCGCATTTTCAGTCGCTTGAAGTTTTGTGATATGCCTCCCGCTCTCCGTGTGGATCCCAGCTTCCTGTTCGCCACATCGCTATCTTGCTTGCCAGCATTTTTGGCACCAATATCCACCTCCCTATCAGACCCACCTGATCCCTCGTAGTCATCTGCACTGGACGCTGCTTCTTCCATTAACTCCTGCTCCTGTTTATCCGTAATATCAGCCATTGGCATTGCGGGTCGCACTGGAAATGATCAGTCCTGTTTCTACAAAGCGATGCAATTCTGTAAACTTACATAAGACTCTTCTAGTAGTTCTCTTTTGCGTTTTCGATTTCTTGTACTTAGCTTTCTCCATCATGGCCTCTCTCTCCTTCGACTCCTTGAGAATCGTCACCGAGTCTCCTTCCTTTATCTCTCCCAAATGATATCCCTCATCCTCGAGACCAACCACATTCTCCGCTCCGTCCAAATTGACCTCAGTATGAATCTTCGCGTTTTTTATCTCTGGCATAACCACCTCCATTTCGCGCATGATACTCTCTTGCTCGTCAAGTTCGTCATCTTGCATCTGCCGCAATTCAGCAAGTATAGCCGTCAGACCTCTCGACACCTTCTTGGGCTTCAGCGGGGACGGTGTCATGTATATCTTATTCGTATCCAATGGTCTAAAATAAGACGGCGTGACTGACTGCGGCGTTCGTCTGATATTACTCTTAGACGGTGTCGTTAAATTTGAAGTCTTTGTCTTCATCTGCGTCGACGCCGGAGACGGCGAAGTTGTCACTGTCATTCGTTCCTGCTGCGATTGAGATAAATAGTCAGGGCTATTCGTTATATCAAATATTCCCAACACGCGTCCCTCTGCTTGCGGAGTAGGTCCAATCATTGTAATGCTTTGCCGACGATCCAGATTTCCAATATACGGGGAGTCATACTCCACTTTCGACACACTTTTCGTAGATGTAGAACTGAGATGATGTTGCTGTTCGTGCTTGACGCGTTTCGGAGTGTGATACGATTCATGTATGGGAAATGGCGACGCTTCACGCTCATTGTGAGACCGATGGGGATGACTGCTGCCGTGACGACGGCCTCGATTGTGATCGCGACGCGAATGACTTTCCATCTCTTCAATATTTTCTTTCAATCCTGCCGTCGCGCGCTTGGCTTTATGATATTCTTTGTACTTGGCGGCTGTCAAGAATTACCTAATGTACGACACCGCCGGGTTCAAAGACAAATAAATACCTATATCAGGATTTTTCTTGATGTCCTGTTTGTCTGGTTGGCGCCCACATCTATTCTTGAACTCATGTTCCCAGTTCTTAATGTCAATTTTTAACTGATCGAGCGAGGATGCGGATTCCAGTAGATCTGTTTTCGTCATGGCGTTGTCCTGGTGGCATATATATCGGACTTATAAATGGCTAATATACTGATCGTAAATAAAGACTGATTATGGTGGAGATGCATTCGATGTGTCCCCTTAGTACAGTAAATTGATTACCTAGATTGTATGTTGGCAAATTGCAATACGATGGTTGACGGGGAAATACAGAGGCCCGGCATAAGGGTAGCCGTTGCTGCGTTTGGCGCGTAAATTAAGTCCGGGTAATAATTAAACGCGCTTGATACGCGTTTAAACGCGTCCAACCGAGTGGGCTGAGATTTCGATTGCCCATCTCTGTCTCCCGCTTATCATTACTCTTCATTTTCGCTAACCACAGACGATGCCACATTTTGAAGGCGATATTGATAAAGCGGCGATGGAGGAATCGAGCTCGCCTCAGTCGTCGTCCTCCGTGGTTCACGATTTGGAACCAGGACCAGCTGCGTCTTGTCCGCCTGCTCTCACCGCTCATGGACTCCCCAACTTGAATGAAATGTTTGACAATGATGACGGACAATTTGAATTTGGAGAACTTACTGAGGAAGAAATACAGTGAGTAACCTAGACTCCATACGACGGACGGGTAGTTGACTTTCTGCAGAGCTGCGACCTCCGTTCCTGAATTCGCACAATCAGTGAATATACCCCCGCCCAGTGCCATCCATTCATCCGGCCAACACACCACTCCAGAACTAATGGAAATATTTTATCAACGCTTGTTCCCCTTCAAAGATCTATTCCAATGGCTCAATCACTTTCCCTCACCCACACCCTCCTTCACAAACAGGGAAATCGCGTTCACGCTCCAGAACGACGTATATCTCCGGTACCAGTCCTTTCCAACCTACGATGCCATGAAAAAAGAGGTCATCAGACTCAATCCGTCTCGTTTCGAAGTCGGACCAGTCTACTCCGCAAATCCTCGTGATCGCAAAATCGTGCGAAAGGCCGCATTCAGGCCGTTAGAAAAAGAACTTGTGTTCGACATCGACATGACTGATTATGATGAAATTCGCACGTGTTGCTCCGGTACCAAGGTTTGCAGCAAGTGCTGGAATTTCATCACGGTGGCGATTAAGGTGTTGGACGTTGCCTTGCGGGATGATTTCGGTTTTAAGCATATTCTGTGGGTGTTTTCCGGCCGCCGTGGTGCACACGCTTGGGTTTGCGACAGGAGAGCTAGAGAGTTGGATGATGCGAAGAGACGAGCTGTTGCGTCGTATTTGGAGATAGTGAAGGGTGGTGCGCAGACTACAAAGAAGGTAAATTTGAAGCGGCCACTGCATCCTTTGGTAACGTAAGTAGCGCTGTTGAAATTAGTACTGTCGCTGACGATGCGTCTAGTCGGAGCTTGAA
Organism: Lipomyces starkeyi; assembly: GCA_018804115.1. Classification (NCBI taxonomy): domain Eukaryota; kingdom Fungi; phylum Ascomycota; class Lipomycetes; order Lipomycetales; family Lipomycetaceae; genus Lipomyces; species Lipomyces starkeyi. Next base: position 620,531 of record JAGJTG010000010.1, read on the forward strand.
CATTCTCCGAGACAGCTTTTCATCGGCAATTCTTGTCGACCAGGATCCATGGAGAGCGCCAGAACAAGAGGATAAGCTGTTGAAGCTCCTTCCGGACAAAGTGCTTAACCAGGAACTGAAGAAAACGTGGGAAGCATTGCCGGATCAGTCTAGTACAAGCAAATGGGCTTATATCGATAGTTTGGCCAAACAAGGCGTCTCAAAGGTGTGTGCTTTCCGTTTCCCTACTTTCCATTTTGCTAACGATGAGCCAGTCTCTCGACGCCAAAGAATTGATGGAAGGCAAGCAAGACGTTGTCTTGGAGTACTTGTACCCTCGACTTGACGCTGAGGTCTCCAAGCATTTAAATCATTTACTGAAGTCGCCATTCTGTATTCATCCCGGTACCGGCCGCGTTTGTGTGCCTATCAACTCTGCACGTCCGGAGACATTTGATCCCATGGACGTTCCTACCGTCTCACAGCTCATCGATGAAATCGACGAATATGATGCCACGCATAAAGCGAATGAATCTTCAGAAAAACTGGCCGGTTAGTTGACTTGCGCTCTCGTGTGATATATATATATATATATATATGTATTAATGTACTGCAGATTACGAGAAGACTTCGCTGAAACCATATGTCGAGTATTTCCATCGATTCGTGTCAGATCTCATGAAAGAGGAATTGAAAGAAAAACGACATCGAGATCAGGAAAATGGGGAATCTTTGAATTTTTAAGCATTCGTATTCAGGCATGCAAATTTTATGGTTATATTACATGTATACTGTACAATACATCACGTTATTTGTTCACACTAGACAAATAATATCATCACCATCACTCATCTAATACCGCCGGTGAAGTTTCATAATCGTGCGCGTCCTCCGCGTCACTTCCGGAATCTTCGTTCTGCAAACTACCCTGTCGTTTCCGCTTCTGTCGGGCACTTTCAAATCCTTCCTGTTTCCGAGGCGGAATCACGAGCTCAAACGCTTTCTTCCAGTCACGTAACTCGATCCATTTCAGCATGATTTCGACGACATGGTTCGTTGTCAAGACCTTTCTTCCTGAAATTTTGATGAATTCTGAAATTGGCAACTTTGCGGTTTTAATCTTTTGACTATTCGCTTTGTTGAGACAGAGACTCTGTCAAATACATTAGCTCGCTACCATCCGCAATCAAAACGATCATACCTTATATCTTCCTTTATCGACAATACCACCGACAATATAGATCTTGTTATCCTCCAGCACGGTAAGAGTCTCGTCCGAGTCTGACGATAGATATATAATCCGACTTCGCTCCTCGTCTGATTCTGGTACTTCGTATTCCGTCGGCGAAAATGATATCCCTTTCCAATGCTTATATTGCTGCTTTAATACAGAGTTGAATCGTTCTAGCAACCGGCCGTTGAATGAGGTTATTCGCATATTGACCGGGACAATAGCGCGTCGATTTTCGGAGTAACATCGTGTGATCTGTGAAGAGAGCGATTGATTTTCCTGTTTATCAAATTGTTAGCGTTTGAAGAACGCGCCTTGGGGCTGTTTGGAGCACCTTTTCAGTCATCAAATCGTCGAATCCACAATCAATCAAAATCGTGATCGGTGCCCGTACCACCATATCATTCCTGACCCTCTTCACCACTGCCGCAGACCCAGAACCCACAATATTACCCTCCATCTTCTCATTTGTTTCATTGTCACCGCGATCCGACTGTGATGATTGCTGCTCCTTCTTCTCAATCTTCTTCTGCTTCTTCTTTTCTTTTTTGTACTTATTCCGGGCGTCTTTTTGTTCTAACCATTTCTGTTTCTTCTGATCCCGCTTCCATGCGTTGCGCGACATGCCTTCAGGTAATGGCGCCCGGGGCGGACGAGATGTGGGCGCAACAGTGGACGATTCCCTCTCGGGAGTTAAGTCTGGCTGGTCCACTGCTTCGCCTGTCATGGGTGTCCTACTGGCAATGGCCCTATAATTGTAAGAATAACTTCAACTGTCGTCCTCTTCCTCACCCTACACGATATGGTTCTGCACTGTCTGCACTTCGGTGAAGTAATCTCAGCAGTAAAATATTTGAGTAGCATAATTGCAGAATAAAGTTTATTTACATCTAAGCCGCACATAAATTTCGCTCGTGACAATTACGGTGACACTTTGTCAAATGTCATGTTCGTTCGTCTAGCCAGTCACCTGATTATACTGCTGGGTAAATCTCGTGCCCATGATTGGCTAGTTGTAGCGTTACTGCGCTAACACACTGACGACTTCAAACTGTCAGATTTAAACCCGAATAAAAGACTGCCCGTGTTTACAAAGGGAAGATTAATTTACTCCGGGTTATTTAGATATTAGAATGGTCACTTCACAGGATCTCCCGCCAAAGGGTGGGTATGACGCCATTCAATGGAAGGTATGTTCCTATTGTATTGTTACATCGCTTGTTTCACAACCGTTAGGGATCTGTTACAATGAGGTATGAATAAGAATCGTGATAGAAATGCTAATTGGTGTAATAATAGCGCAATCTTCCATCTCGGGGATTCCGCCCTTCGATTTATCTTGGTATTATGGGCGCAATAAGTGTATTCGGTTTCTGGAGACTTTCAATCTCTATGCGCATGGCTCGGTACGTCCACCTTCTCAAATTCTTTCATTTCCACTACAAATCAGAAATAACAAATTTCATCTTGCGAAAAATTTGGGTGCTAATATGCATTTCACAAACAGAGAGGAAAAGCGGGAAAAGACATGGGCGAGAATACATATTCTCCCTGCTTTACAAGCCGAAGCCGACCGCGACACTGTCAGACGATACTACGCTACTTTGGAGAGAGAAAAGGCGATTATGAAAGATCATCCTGACTGGGTTGATGGCAAGCCTGTGTACCATGACGGAAGGTGCGTTTCAGTTTGATTTATTGCTCGTTGGTGAGGGAGTGTGCGTTCTGACTGGATATAGCTTGCATTCGCCTACCTTTGTTATCCTAGAGGACACTAAGAGCGCTCGCTAAATAGTACGATCGACCCTTAAAATAATGCTTACCAAATTTGTTATATACAGGGGCGCGTATAGACCACGAAGGTATCAATTCACAGTCACAACACAGTAAAGTCTGGAAGGCATGTACGGTTAGAGGAAATGTAGATGTCGTTATATAGGAGCGGCTTCGTGAGATTTTTGCAATGAAGCAATGAACATTTTATTATGATTCTGGTTGATGATAATGCGTGATAACCAACCTTAAATTCCCATCAGGCCCGCAGACATACTCCTAGTGATTCCCGACCAAACACCATCCGTAGGTGGACATAATACCAAAACCGACGGGACAAGATCCATTACCAACAAAAAAACACGATAGCGACACAAATCTATCTCTACGAACAGACGGCACAGAATTCAGCATAAGAATTCTTCCCCGGCTTCATTGTCTGACCTCCTCTAATCCCAATTATTTTGATTGTCTGCTTACCACCATCATGCCACCATCGGAGAATTTGGTTGGGTCTATCGAGCTCCCAACGTCCCGACGAGACTTCGACTTGAAGGTCTCCATTCGGGTAATGAAAATCCGGAACATGAATCTCCGAGGGTACAAGTTTGGACGCGACTTCCTCATCCGCATAGAGTTCCATAGAGAACATGGCATTATTAATATCAAATCCGTATTCCTGAGGAACACCGACCGTAACAAGCGGGAACGGACGGCTAAATGCCTCTATCGCTCGCGATCCCACTGTATCTGTGATCTGCGATTCGTCTGTAAAAGAATACTGCTTTCCCGCCATTAAACTAGAATCGGACGGGGCGAGCGAGTACGAATATTGTGAGCCACTGATCCTGTGCTTAACATCAGATGGACTCCAGAGGCTGAGATCCTCACCGTTCCAATGGTCGCCCCATTTGTGAGAGTTGCAGGAGGCGTACACCCAGTAAGTATGATGCAGTTTCGCGCCTTCCAAAGCATATATATTTGCATCTAGTGCTCGAATTTGGGCCGTGTAATCACCGTCGACATAGGCTGTCTTTTCATTCATGTCGTAAGGAATGCCGATCTCGCTCATCAGGCAGGGGACACCAATACCGAAACTTTCGACCCCTTCATATTTCAAAGTTTTCAACTGGTCACGAAGACAGTTCCTGATAGAGGTCTCGCCAAATCTGAGCGCAAACACGGGGCTCCAGTATTTACCTCTCAACACGCCGATGACATCAACGTTCCAGAATCTACTCCAGTGCTTGCGGATAAGCGTCAGCCCGTCGTAAAAATGAGGCGTAAACACCATGCGAGATCTCAAGGCACCAAGTTCCACAAAATTCGGCGGCACAGCCAAAACCGGAGTCTGGCAAAACAACATTGTCTCCGAACGGATCGATCGGATAGTGTCGGCAAATTTATTCCAGTGGTCAATGAAGTACGTCTCTGCCCACGATTCGCCGTCAAGTCGCGTGCCGTCTGGAGCATCTAGAAAGTAATCAGGACGTAAGATATTATCCGTCTCCGGATCCCACACGCCGTGCTGCGCCCAGACGCACTCGCCAAGCTTCCACTCAGGATTGCGCTTCCATCCGTACCGTGAATCGTCATAATCTTTGGGAAGCCATGCTGAATATCCGTCAGCATTAACGACCTGAGTGCCAACTTTATAAGCTCCAAGTAACCCGAAATCGTAAACTGCGATATCAAGCGTTCGACCGGCGCCTAACAAAATGGCTTGGAATGGCGTAGGGGAGGTGTACTTCTGAAGTTTCTGGTACTCGGGATAAACTGTGAGATTTCTGTTGCCGAGAAAACCACGGAAAGGCTCGTTGATTGACTCCCACCCAAGAATGAAGTCGTCGCCCAAATCACCATCTTCATACACCTGTTGTGCAAAGTGCTTAATAGCGTCAATGAAGTGACCCTGCAAATAATCCTGAATATTTTGTCCGTCAATTATACATTTCGGAGCAAAATCCTTTCCGGCCCAAAACATTGTAAAAATCGTAAGGCACGCAAGTCTGTCGTAATTAGTTGCCCAGGTCATTCGTGGAAAAGTTGCGGGATCTGGCCAAGTATTTTGGACGACAGCCGCCTCGGTCTTTGCGAATGCTTTTGGATCCAATCCCGCAGCATACAAAGTCCACATAGGCGCACCGGACCCTCCAGAAAAACGGCTCCACTGAACCGAGTTAGCGTCTCTATCTATGACTGTTTAGGTAACAGGCAAAGCATACCACGTCCTGATGGGGATCCATAAACACGTAAAATCCATAGTCCTTTATTTTTCTCAAAAATGCAATTGTGTTCTGAATAAACACATCATCATATTTTCCACTAAATAATGAGAACGAGGAGTTAATATACGTCCTAAGTTCGAGAAGTCCACAACACAGCTTACGGTCCCGCATGCTCTAGTGCCTCCCAAGTATAAACATAGCGAATAACGTTAAACCCCCAGCTCTTTATCCTTGCAAGATGTACATCACCCTCGTTCAAAGGAAACGGACGTCCAACAAACGATACATTATCGCCATCGAAAAAGTTCTCCGAAACATGCGATGGTATTGGCGGACTAGCCGGCAGCTTAGAGTCGGCGGCGAGATTGATACCGCGTAGAGTAATGACTCGGTTCTCGTTATCGCGGAAATTTCCGAACGAGTCAATCTCCACTTTGAACGCCATATTTCTCTTCAGGATCCCGTTGTATCGGCAAGAACGTAAAGTGGACAGGGTGGAGCGGGTGCGCCGATGTGGGAGTAGTAGGACAGTTGGTCAACGGGTATGAAGGAGGAGATATATCAGATTACGGGCGGCTGTGGCGCGCAACCGAGATCACGAATACGAATCGATACCCGAGCGTTATTATTCCCCCCAGCACATTTGCACTTTCAGTGAGCCGCACAATTGTAGTGCGCCACATCAGCCACTGTGGCGCACTTTGTAATGCCTCGATGTCTAAACCACTTAACATCTGCAACTGATGTCTCGAGATAATCCTATTCGGCCAGGGATTGTAATGCATTTCCATTGAGATCATCTAAATGCAATGTCCACAGTTAAGAAGTATCTTGCCACGGCGAAGATCGCGATAGACAAGAAGGATTTTGAAAACGGACGGGAACACTGCCTCTCCGCACTGGAGCAGGATCCGAAGTCATTCAATGCGTATGAATTTGCTGTCGGCAGATTTCCATCCTATCTAACGTCTTTTGAGGTTGATTCTTTTGGGTTTTTGCGAAACCGGTCTGTCTTCTCTTAATGCAGCAGAGAAGGCCTATCTTGAAGCCACTGCAATCAAGCCGGAATCGTCATTTGGATGGCAAGGATTGCTGAATGTTTACGAGAAGGGAGCGCGAGTTCCTGAATATCTCGACGTTGTCAAAAGACTAATTACTATCTATAAATATGAGTGAGTTGAGTCTTCGTCTAATTGTACTAGGAACTGGTGGTAACGATTTTAGGGACGACATTATTAGATGTGCGTCTATGGCCAACAAGATGCGTACTTTCGTATCAGACAAAGGATCCCGGCAAGACGTATGTGAAATGACTCAGACTTTCATACACTAATAGCTCAATCTAATGGTGGATTTCGGGTAGAAAATTGAAATGCTGAAATTCCTGCTGCCCGACACCACAGTCTTCTCATTCATAGAAGGCCGAATTCCTCATCCTGCTGAGACATTGCAAAAGCTTACAGAGCTTATAGAGAGTCAAGATAAAGAGACCATTCAGAACGCAATAAACAAGAATCGCAACAAGATAGGTGTGAACCATGCTGAGGTCGCGAGCAAGATAAAACTGAAAGTATATGAGTCTTCTGAGGTGAGTACCCCATAGAGCATAGACGATGTCGTGCTAATCTTTCAATTGTAGCTGGAATATTACTATAGACAATTACTCAACTGGTCGGATGATGAGAACCAGCGCCGCGAAATCGAAGGGAAACTATTAGAGTTTCTGTACAACAAGTTATTGTCCGTTCCATTTGGATCCAAAGATCCAATCCGAGGAAAGATCTTTGAGTTGGCGACTGGAATGCTCGTTGTCAATTCGCCTGTAGAACACGCTTGGATTATCGCATTGGAATGGCAAGATTTGAGTGATCTGAGTCAACTTGACCACAATCGATTACGAGACTATATCGCTTTATTTCCGGACGTGGGTTTATCAAAAGTTATCCAGGCATTTTTGAAGTCCGATATATCCCCATTTCAGCAGTCATACACGACGGACACCGAGAATGGAGAAGATTTTATTGTAAGCGAGACATGGGACGAAACAGAAATATTGGGAAATTTTATTGTATGAGTTTTCCAGACCCCATACATGTTGGGGAGCAGCTAAACGCTGACTGTTTCAATAGGACGGGTATGAAATGAGGCCAGATTCAGTACTGGCTAATAGGATACTTGGCCATTATTATATCCATCTGGGAGAGTACGAAAATGCAGCAGAGTTGGCTCTTGCTGGTCTAAAGCTGCTGGATAGCGTATATAGGGACACGGGACTTTATCTGCAGCTGTATGTGAACTCTAGGCAATGTGTAGTAAAGTAACTGACGGTCTCTAATTTCCTTTAGATACAAAGACGCGATTTCGGTCACGCTGGGCACTGCATACATCTACTATCAAGCACCACGACATTTTAATGAGGCTTTAGACATATTTAATGAGGTTTTGAACCACAGTCCGGGGAATAATCAAGCGCTAATTGGCAAGGCATTGATTTATGAAGAGAGCGGTAACGTGAAGGACTCGCTCATCCTACTTACTAGAATTGTCCAAGAGGATCCTGACAACGTTCAGGCACTACTGGAAGCGTCTTGGTGCCGCATACTACTCGGAGACCATATTGATGGACGAAATGGACTCCAAAAGTGCCTGAAGCTTATTACAAGAGATGATCCATCGTCACAGAATCTTCGAGCCAAAATTTGGTGGAGGATAGGCAAGAGCTTATGGGACGACCATGGTACTATTTTTTTTGTTTTTGATACGCAAAACTTCTAATTCGAGTTAGTGAGCAAGCGAGGCGATCGATCAGGCGCCTACAATGCATTTATTACGAGTTTAAAATATAATCCGAATTATGCGGCTTCATACACAAGTCTCGGCATCTTTTACGCTGACGTTGAGCAAGATGAAGACCGAGCCGGTAAATGTTTCCATAAATCTTTTGAACTCGATGCGACTCAAGGTGAAGCCGCCCGGAGATTAGTCGAAACATTTGCCGATAGTCAAGAATGGGATTTGGTTGAAGTAATTGCTGCACGTTTTGCGGATGCCGAGAGAAAACGAAATGTCCCTGGCAAGGAAGCATCATGGCCGTATCGAGTTCTTGGTGTTGCCTATGTGGTATGTTCTGAATTGAGAGTGAGCTGGTCACAATTCAACCTAACATGATATTACTGTAGCAATCGCACGATCTGGTTAGGGCCATTCAGTCTTTTCAATCGGCTCTTCGCATTAACGACCAAGACGCCAATTCTTGGACTGGTCTAGGAGAAGCATATGCTGAATCTGGACGATACGTTGCCTCGTCGAAGGCATTTGCTAGAGCATGCAACATTGACCCTGACAACTGGTACTCTAGGTTCTTGCTCGGCATGGTGCATCGTCAAATCCTCAGCTATGATGAAGCGAAGAAGACATTTCGGTCAGTTCTGGAGGTCCGTTCTGAGGAGGTAGTCGTGTTAGAACACTTGTGTGAGACGTTGGTGGCTTCAGCTCGCGATAATATCAACAGGAATTATTATGGGCAAGCTATTGACGATGCAATTGAGGCACTGGATATATCCGCGAAACTTGCAATAATACATCCGAATTCCTTCAACGTATGGAAAAACGTTGGAGATGCTATACAAGTCTTCTTGGAGATCAAATCGCAACTCGGCCGTCTACCGATAAAAGTTCTTACTGAGTTGTTTGCCGCGGATATTGCAAACGATGATGCTAGTGTTTTGGAGGCAGTCAATGAACTGGACCGTATATCGTTGAATGCCTTGACATTTCTGGACACGACAGATATATATCTAATGGCGTCTTTTTTCCATCTCCTGGCATATAAGTTTTCGCTATTGTCAACATATAAAAATGTGCGAAGCCGCGGAGCCGGCTGGTTTAACATAGGATGTGCCGAGCTAAGAGTTTATCTACATATGGAACGGAACATCCGGTATCGTGACGCGGCGATCAACTGTTTCAAGCAAGCCATTAGGTTGGAGCCAAAGAATGCAGAATTTTGGAACGCTTACGGCATCGCTACGGCTGATTATGTTCCACTGGTATCCCAACACGCGTTCATTCGATCTCTTGTTATAGATTATCGACAAGCTTCCACGTGGGCTAATCTTGGTGTCCTGTACTTAACTCAAGGTGACATGGAACTCGCAAATTTATCATTCAATCGAGCACAGTCGTCGGATCCCGATTTGCTTACATCCTGGATCGGTCAGGGTATTGTCGCCGCGGCTGTTGGAGAGGATGAGGAGGCCCGAGAATTATTTGAACATTCTTTTGCGATTTCCAATGGCAGCAGCGTATGTGATTCTCTAAGTTTACTGACAGCACGATTCTCTAACCTCGAGTAGAAACTTGCCAAGCTACTTTACGCAGCGAGTGCATTCGCGCTTTTTGCTTCAATATCAGAGTCGTTACTCACTCCTATGCATGTTGAGATTCCAATCTTCGCGTTAGAGAAAGTTTTGCAGCTTGAGCCGGACTTTGTTCCGGCCATGCACTATGAAGGACTGATGTTGGAACGACAAGGAAACTATGAAATTGCGATTGACAGGTTAAATAAGGCATCGGATATATTGGAACAGCAATATGAAGATCTGGAGTTTTTTGAACAGCTAAAGGAATTTGTATCAGTCAGGGCACAACTAGCGAGGCTCTATCTCTCGCAGAAAAATTTTAATGCATCGCTTGAAACCGCGCTCACGGTCATAGATCTCTCCGAGGGCGAGGAGCGGTTACGACTAGCTCGTCTTTCTGCTCTGATTGCTGCAGGTTTATCGTACTACTCTCTGCGGGATTTCACGAACGCGTTGAAGATGTTTAGACTGGCGAGTACGGATTCAGAAAGGGATCCGGATATTACAGTGTTATTGTCACAGGTCCTTTATGCTCTTGGTGGCACAAATAGAGAAACTGCGCAAGATGAGCTCTTCCGGAATATTGAAGAGCATCCACAACATTTGAAATCTCTTTTGCTTCTCGGTACTATTGGACTAGTTGATGGGAATGAGGAAGTTGTGGACGCCATTGAGGCCGAGATTAATGAATTCGCGATTGAGCAACGGATCAGCACTAGCAATGACCGATCAATTGAGCTGCTCTTATCTGGGCTGGAGGGAAGTAGGACTGGCCAGCCGTCCCTTCGTCCGTGGCTGCAGTCATCCATGCTCAAGCCCTCGGACTTCAAGATCTGGAAGTATCTGGATAGGAAAATTGCCATTGAAACGGCTTTGTTGGATCCTTCAATACCTGCTAAGGATTTGAGCGATGTCTATGCATCTATCGGGAAATTCAACGATTCTCTTAAGGCAATCTTTATATATCCAGGCAATAAGAATGCGTGGACTAGCCTTGATATCTGTGTTTCCAGTGATAGGTTGGAGAGCGATTTTAAGTCGCTGCGGATCTAAATGTGGGAATTCATTACTAGCATTCTTCAGGAACATACTTCTTACTTGTAATTCTCTGTATTTAGCAGCATTAGACTGAAATCGAGACGGGAATGAAAATGACTATAGCAATAGTTTCATAAGTCCCTACAAGGAGTTATTCGACTTCTGCACTGTGCCAGATGTATGAAACTAATACAAATATAAAACCTCGAAAAGACGTCTCCAAATACAAAGCTGTATGCAATATCGTGCAATTATCAAATTACCGCACTCGCCGTAGTTTGTTCCTGGTGACACTCTACCAATTCCCAGTTACAGTCGGATGACAATTGTAGACGCATAATGCAAAATACGTAGTATTATTATGAATTTATTCATGACTAAGAATTCTGAATCATGAATTTAACGACACAGTTAAGATATCACAGTTGTCAGTTGACACAGAGCGCCACCACCACCATATACACCAAGCAAACGCGGCATCTTCAGATAGATTCACCGCGGTTCCAATCATTGCACTCCAGACAAGTATCCATAACATCATCAGCATTAGAAATTGATGCTCACATCACCAGCTAGCTCATTGCCCTCTGAATCTTCTGGTATCAATGCCAGGCGAATAAACCATCTGTTTGCGGGACGTTAGACCGCTCAGGTATGCCTTCACGTATGAAAACCTATGGCGCATTCATATTAAAATTATAATGATCCAATAGTCAAAGCTGGACTTACGTATTTGTATTCATGAGAGCATCACTTCCATCAGAATTCGGTTTAATTCGCAGAACTTCAATGATTGCCTGGCAGACTTCGTCAAACCAAGTAACTATACCCACTTGCAACACTAATTGGCCGAACTCGGGTGAATTCTGCGATAGCCATGTTGCTGTCGCAAAATGTTTCAATGTATATACATACACTCATCTACCTGTTCTCAATCTAGGCCATGGCCAGTAATAAACTTTATTCTCCAACTCTCCGCCACGAGCATGATTATCATCACTCTTCAGCAATCAACCTTTTCACCTACAAGCGTCGATGACCACCGACGGCCAATGTGCGATATGCCTCTATCCGATTGACTCCTCCAAGCTCGTACACACGTCGCCATGTAACCACAAGTGGGATTTATCCTGTATTTCTCAGTGGCTGGAGGTCAGTCCCGACAAATCATGTCCGCTCTGCAAGACCCCGGTAAAGACTATCGTGTTTGCATACGCGGGATCGGGCGAAGATGTTAGTATTCCGACAAGCGTATTCGAGGACACCCGGCCATCTGACAATTTTGTCGGATCAGACGATCGGGAGCGGTCTAGTCGTGTAGAGACACTGATCGCTCGCGACGATTATATCGACAGGACATACCGAATCGCCCTTGAACGGCGCAAATATGTCTACCGGAACGGCTTACGCGCGTGCTACATTGGTCACAGCAAGTACACGAGTTTCAAGGCCTTTGGCCCCGGGAGACAATTTACGATGGACATGCGAATGCGGGCGCGGTCGTTTATTAGGCGTGAACTGGCGATTTTCCCGGTCCTCTTGAGCAGCGATCCGTATAACTTCAGCAACGATTCCAGTAATTGTATTGATGCAGAGTCAAAGGGGGTATTGGCTACATCTAAAGAAATAGAGTTCTTGACGCTGTACATTACATCAATGCTACAGCTCATCGACGTACAGACCGCTAAAGGGGCGCGAGTTGCTTTGAATATTTTGTCTGACTACTTGGGCACCACGAATGCCAGTATTTTCTTGCATGAGCTCTGCTCGTTTCTACGAAGCCCGTATAAGACCGTGGCCGAGTATGATCGGACAGTGCAATACAAGGTGGTGGATTCTTTGCGAAAACGGAAACGAGAGGGGGAGTATGGTCGATCTTTAGCCGAGGTCAGTGAAGAAGATATTAAGCGAAATCTGCAGATTCTTGGAACCGATGTATTAGTTCAGGTACCCAGAGCATACGCTATGAGGCGGCAGAGATATAGACGATAGTAGTTGGTATTGAATGGAATCATGGGACGGCGTTTTGGGGTGGAATAATACGCTCAATATCGTGACAACAAATTATACAGTTTCCTATCATACATGGTATACCAATACTTTCACAAATTTCAATCGTCCTGCACGTGACCACAATCCAATCAGCGACCGATAACTGCCTCCAACTCTCTGTTTTCAATCGTAATACTCTTAGTCATATGATTAACCTTATAAATACCCACCAACTGCTTCGCCAATTCAAACATATTATTACGCAACGAAATGACCACAAACTGCGCGTTTTTCGTTCGTTCCTTAATATAGTTCGCGACAATGGAGACATTTCTGAAGTCCAACGCGGCATCAATTTCGTCCATGACATAGAGCGGCGTTGGCTTGAAATGATGCAAAGCAAAGACGAGCGCCAACGAACTCAACGTCTTTTCACCACCAGACAAGTTGCTAATGTTCTTCCAGCTCTTCTTAGGTGGCATGACACTAAACAGAATTCCTTCTGAAAACGGATCAAGACTGTCGACAAGTTCAAGCTCCGCGTTGCCCCCCATGGTGATCATCTGATACATTTCTTTAAGCTTGAGCGAGATTTGACCGAAGCCGTCCATAAATTCTTCCAAGCGACGCTTGCGCAAGTTTTCATAGCGGTGCTTGACCGCGTCTCTTTGGGACACTGCATCCTTAAGATCAGCATTTCTGGTCTCGAATTCCTGTTCGCGACGTCGATACTCCTTCAAGACGGTCAAGTCAATTTGAGCATTATCAGATTTTTCTGTCACACTGTCAGACTAGTACAATATACTGTATTCCATGCATACCTTCTGAGAGCGCAATCTCCGCCTTAAGTACGTCTTTGTCCATATCACTAAGCTCGTCCTCACTGTACACCGGTAAGTCAAGCGGCTGTCCGTCGCTGCAAACCATTAGCTCGAAAATTCTGTTCAAAAGACAAACTACACAAAACATACCCAACATCATGAAGCGACAGCGCTGTCAGTTTCTCAGACCAATGTTTCAGTCGCGTTTTGTTCTCACGGAGCTCCTTCTCATGCGCCTCAATCTTATTCCGAATCTCAATTTCAGACTTCCTGAAGGCATTAATCTCCTTCATCCTCGCGTCCAAATCCTCCTTCATCTCCTTCAATTTCTCCTGTCGTTCCTCCACGATGAATGCAGTTTGATTAGACGCGTGTTCATGCTCCCGAGCGGCATTCTCCACGCTTACGAGATCCACCTGGACAGACCTTAACTCGACCTCAACTTCCGCCAGTTCTTTCTCTGCATTCGTGACAGACGTTCTCTCTTTAGCAGACTCTTTCTCAGTCTTTGCTTTCGCCATCTCCGCAATCGAGATCCGGTCGTTGCGAATTTCTATTTGCTGCAATATGCCATCTACTTTGGCCTTTTGTATCCGCAGCTTGACACCGCCGATTTCCATAATCCTTTCTTCAAGATCGCTGATCTCGTTCTCAATAGTAGAGCTCTTCTCACGAAGCTGTACGATCTCTTTCTCAATCCCGGCAAGCTTCTTCTCAAGACTCTTGGCCACTTTATCGTTGGCAGAATTAGACTCGAGGTCCGCTTTAAGATCGTTCAACATTTTCTTCGCGTCAAGTAGATGCGTGCCAAGTGCCTGAATTTCCAGCTCCGTTTTCGAAATTGAGAGCTCTAATTTCGGTTTCTGTTTCTTTAAGTTCTTCAAAGAATCTTCCATGTCATTAACATTCTCCTGAGCTTTAGCGAACTCCTGTTCGCTCTCGGCGTACTTAGCTTCGATTTTCTGCAGCGCAATTTCCGAGACCTCCTGCACGAGTTTATTCCTCATTAACCCTTTTGACATTTTCGACCCGCCGCCACTCATGGTACCCGACGCATCAATAAGTTTACCATCGAGCGTAACAACGCGCCATCGTTTCTTGCCAAACGCAATACGATTAGCCTGCGCCATATCAATCGCGGCCAAAGTATCATGAAGAACACTGTAAAACGCCTGCGCAAATTTTGGATCTTTAGGCTTAACCAGATCGAACAATCTCGGTGCATTCTCCGGAGTTTGAATCTCCGAAAGGTCGCGCTGCGGCAACTTGTCCAAGAGAATAAACATTGCTCGACCGAGGTTGTTCTTGCGGAGATATTCAATGCATGCTTGTCCAGTCTCGACATTATCGACGACAAGGTTATTCAATGCGGGGCAAGCCGTGGAGATAGCCACGTCGAATCGTTCGTCGATCGTTCCGAGATTGCCCAGCCGTCCGTAGAATCCGCTGATGCGGCCCGAATCGTTCAATCGCATAAGACTCGAGAGAACGTTGCCTTGGCTCTGAGATTCCGCAAATTTTTGTCTAGCGTCTTCCGCTTTCTGTCTTATAATAGATAGACGTGCTCTTGTACTTTCTAGCGTTGAAGCCGCTTCCGCGCTCTCAACCTCACCAAGTCGAATCTGCTCTTCAACATGCTTCAATTCCGCTTTGAATTCCTCCAGGTCCTTCTCTTTTGCCCGTCCATTGGAAATAACTGTTTTGATCTTCTCTTCTTGTTCCGTGATCGCCTGTTCGTTAGCCGCTCGCTTATCGGATAAAATTCTCAGCTCACTCGTCGTGACATCGAGCTCCGAAACCTTCATATTGATCTTCTGATTCCACGGCTCAAGAAGCTTTTTCTTCTTCTCAATCTCATCCGAGATACCTCGCGTCTTGCCCTCCAAACCTGTTTTAATCTCCTCAAAAGTCGCTTCCTCAGCCGCCAAATTCTTCTTCAAGGCATCAATCTCACCAGTCAGCTTCTCCAGTTCCTCGTCATAATTCGTCATCCACCCAGACGAACTACTAATGGAGAGCTTTGAGCTCGCAATCAACTTGGAAAGTTTTTCTTGTTTGGCAACGACATGTTTCTTCCTTTCCGTCAATTGGACGGCGTCTCGCTCTAGTTTCGATTGTGTCTTTGCGGCGGCCTTGTACTGGATTTCGAGATTATCGAGCTCTTTGGCGGCTTCTTTGTATCGGTTGTTGAGGTTCTCGACTTCGTCTTCATTCCCCTTGTTATTCTCGACTTCCTTCTCAAGTTGTGCGGCAAGGTCGGCCTAGCCCGTAATCAGTTTTCAATACAGCAGAACTTTGAGGCAATACGTACAAGAAGCTCCTCAGTAATATGAATGTTTTCGTAACAATTCGCCACGTAAAGCTGATATAGGGCAGATTTTTTCATCGTAAGCTCATTCTCATTGCGGACGTACTTCAAGGCAGCATTGCGAGCATCCTAAACAATTAGTCGTAAGAGATTATTCATAAATCTGAACTGATGACATACCTCCAAGTTAGATTTCTCCTTTTGCACGATGTCCAAGCGTCCAAACTTCTCATGACAAATCTCATTCAGGGCCTCGACCTCCTGTGCGGACTCCTCGATCGGCTTCTTATACTTTGACGTCCCAACAATATCCTCCAAATACTCTAACAGCCCGTCATCGTTCTCGTTCTGCGCCTTGGGTTTCATTTGGGCAATACTCTCTACTTCACCTTGCAGGATCAAGAAACGTTTGTGGTCGAGATCGATGCCGCGTTCGCGAAGAAGGGAAGTCACTTCGCCGTAGTTGCTGTCGCGATCGTTAATGCTGTATTTGGAAGTATTGTTTTTGTAGGCACGGCGACACACCACAAGTTTAGAGTCCGCAACTGCAGTCGTCGTGCCGTTTTCCTGTACAAATTAGACACTTGACAACATACCTCTACGAAACAGTCTTGGCACGTACGTTATCAATAACATCCTGAAAGTGAACTTCAACACTGCAAGATGCTAAATCAGGATGTAGCGCTGAATTATGGATCAAAGCCGAAATCTTCGCCTGCCTCATTTTACTAGCGCGGAATCCAAACACAAATAGCAGGGAATCGATTACATTCGACTTCCCAGACCCATTAGGCCCCACCACTGCCGAAAATGACTGTACGGCATTAGCCATCATCATCCGTCAAATCATTTCCTGATTGGAAAAATACGCACACTGTGAAATGGCCCGATTTCCTGACGACCAGCATACGACTTGAAATTATTCAGCACCAAATGCGTAATCACAAGGCGTCGCTTGGGACTTTCTGACACAGACAGATCTTCCTTCGTAGTAGTGTCAACAACAGGATTAATATCGTCATTCGTAATCGTGTCGGCAGGTTTGTTCTGCACCGGGTTCAACCCCACAACCGAAACGTTTTGTCTTGACATCGACACCTCCCCTAAGGGCAACGGCTTTGGCGTGGCAGCAACATCAAACGGCTTCGGAGTCGTCTGCACTGGCGCGTTCTCCCGCTGTGGAGACTGTAACGTCAATCGCCGCAGCGAATTCTGGACACTGTTCTGAGGGGACCTAATCTCGCTTGCAAGACCGCCGTTCAATGGCATATTCTCGTGATTCGCCGCAGGCGGCGAAGAAGATAATTTTGGTGTTCCAGCAATTGATTTATTGGACTGGTCATAAGTCGCCACACTTTCTAGCTCGTCGTCCTCGGTATCGTCAACCTGCTGCCGGCGAGGCCCTGCTCGACCTCCGGGAACAGCTTTCGACCGCGTCGCGCGGGAAACAGACGTCACTGACGCTTCAGACGCGACCATCGAGGATCGTTGCCGCGCTCTTGTTGTCCGCGGTACCATGGCGTTGTGTGATGTTGCTCGTGGGAGTGGATGAGTAGACGTAGCTCAAGTGCGCAAGGGTAAAGCCGACGCGGAGAGGGTAAAAACACGAGTGGTTGCCAGAACAACCAACTGCTAGAAACACATCAACAAACCCCTGTCGGGTTAGGTCTTGGACTTTTGGTGACAAACGATCACATGAGCATGAACTAGAGCGATATTTGTAGGATATATTCCAATTATAAGTTACCAACTGTTAAGATTTTATGACTCCAAAAACTCAAAGAAATCCTACACGACCTAACTAATTGGTTCAAAACTATGCTTACATGCCAAAATGAAATAATAGGATAGATAGAAAATTTGAGTACGTGATAAGAAGGAAATCGATCAGCTCTCTTATATAAAACACCACGCCTCGAAATTAGCGGATCGGAGGAGCAGGCCGTATGATTCAGTAGCGGCGTCGTGGTCAACAAATACGCCTTTGTCCGGCATCGCTGCTTGCTTATACAGATCAAATGAGATTTGGTCTAGGGGTGCAGTATCGGTAGTGCTCGCTGACGTTACTGAGGACGAAAGCGGTGATGGTGCTGGGGACGATGTGTCACTTAATGAATCAGACACAGACGGCGAGGCGGTTCCTGCTAGCCTTGAGTGTTCTGATGAGGAGAGTAGCGTCATGCTTCCGAATATGGAAGAGAAAGCACTATCACCGGTATGTAAAGCCACGTCCGCGGAAGTACTTCCCGTAGCCTGCTTCAAGTAATACATAAACTCCGCATACGAAAACTGTTTCGGCGACATCTGCGCGACATACAAGTACCGTTTTATTGGCGCCAAAATCTTGGCAGTCAAATTCGCAAAGTACAACCGAATGTACTTGTCAACCTTCACACAGCTTACATTATCCGCCAGCATCTGTCGGAGAGTTTTCAGAAAATGCTTGTCCCTAGCCAAATATCGTCGTTTCGTCGCCGATGAGGAGGACTTGCGGATACCGACAGTGTGGAACATTTTCCGTATGGATCGACGGTTCCAGTCCACCGTCGCAGTTACCGGATATAATAGATCGAGGGTCATCGGTTGCGGTGTAGTCGACACCGGCATCAAATCCGGTAAAATCGGAAGGAGACTTATATTCAGCGACGGCGATCGTTTCATCTTCTGTTGCGTAGAAATGTCGACCAAACTGACGTCTCCACCGCACTCTTGCACCATTTGCGCCAAGAACGGGTTCGTAAACCCAATCACGCCCGGTACGGGATGCGCGGACATAATATTCAACGACTCGATATCGGAATGCATAGTGATGTAATCCCTCACCAACCCCGCGTACGGAATCGGCTTAATCAAGTCCACGACGTTCGACACAAATCTGCTGCACATTGACGGAGTATTCGCGAGTACCGCGACCGACTGGCCCAGTAAAATCCGCTCGTATATCGTAAACAGCTCCGCGACGTCCTGGAGCTCCTTCGCAATTACGGCCCATGAGCCAATTTTGCCGAATAAATAAACTTCGGAATCATTATCGACGAAATCCGCCAACGGCAACAACGGGCCCGAGGAGACTAATACTCTGATTTTATCCCCCAAATACGCTAATTCCAGACTCTTGCGTTTCCCGGTACCCGCATTGTATTTTGTCATCACGGCGACAGGATCCGGCCAGCATGCAATTTGGCCAGCAGCGGTCTGCAGCATCTGGACCAATGCTGGACCGAAACAGTATTTCGCTGCTTTCCGCACGACAACTTCGAAGAGCGCGGGAAATTCAAACGGAGATATCAATGCCAGACTTTTCTGCGAGTAATGCCTGGGGCGGGAAGTGTCTTTGCGTTGCTGGAATAAGACGTACCCATAAAGATACCGCTCATTCGGGAATGATGATTGTGAAAGGATGGGCGAGGACGCGGAGCTGGGGAAGTGGATGTCGGATGTCGCTTTGAATCTGAACGTATGAAAAGCGTCGACGGAGTCCGGATAGCTTTGTTCAGGGAAGGACGAGAAGCAACTACGCCAAGTTAGCAAATGTACTTAAAATTTGTAAATTGCGCACTTACATGGTTTTCAAATCGTGCTCAGAAAAATTTATCGGAGGATAAATACACTCGAATTCTATCCCGTTAGCAATGTATCCATAGAATCTTTCGGAAACAGTACTCACCGGGCCCAATGTCGACATTAAAATCCAGTGCGCAAAAACACATCATCCACTTCCTTAAGTCCCGAGCACGAAACGGTAGCACGCCAAACACATCTGGCTGCTCCAAATACAGTCCCGCGACAGCCTCCGAAAACGAGCGCACATGAAGCGGCGATGGTCTTGAATTCTTCGTGGGAGAGTCTTTGTGAGGGCACGCATTCGGGCTCGTGGACGCGGCGGTGTCGGCTGGACTGACGATCGCGGAGACGTGTCGCTGGTAAGTGGCTTTATCTGCTCCTATCGCGTTCGCCATCATGAGACCATGCTATGTCTCCGAGAAGATATCGTTCTTGTTGATCCACAATCGAAGTTACTATTTATTAGTCGCACCTTGAATGCCATGCTCTCAATTCCAAAAAACCGGAAAAAAATCACTCCAAACCACTAAAATTCCATATTTCCGTAACCGCAGTCCACAATGTGTATATGGAAACTATGGCTGTCGCCCAATTCGCAGTAGAATAAGAGTCTGTGTGGGAATCAAGCACGAGCGAAGCGTAAACACTAGCCTGCCTAATCTGAGACAACAAGTTGAGGCGGCTGTTCCGACGTCCGAGACCCGCCGCCGGCGCCGCAGCAGCACCAAGAAAAGCATCGGTACTTGTTCGTAGTTATACACGATTTGTATGTACTTTCATATTATAGTTGACGCAAAATTTTATTATCCTCTAATTTTAAAACCTAAGAAGTCTCATTCCTAAATACAGATGCATGCACACTAACAAAACAAAGCTCCAACCGTCTCATGTCCTATATATATAACACTTAGACAAAGGTAGACGCGAGCGCCAAATCATCGGCATTCAAAAGATCCGAACCGATTTCTATGATCTGTCTATAAAGCGCGTCCCGACGAACAACAGGCCACCATGGCACGTCCCAGAATCGGGTAGCAATTCCCATATCATGCGCCTTCGTAACCAACTTCTTGACTTTGGTGTACTGCGCCGAGTCCAGTCCGTTCGGCCCAATCTTGGTCTCGACAACACTCTGGAGCGAGCCGGATGCGATTGGGTTGACGTAGACCGGGTACGCGGTCGCGTTCAAGGTGGCGATCGGCCCGTCGAAGAAATAGAAGCGCTCTGTCTGGGAAACGACATAGTCATAGGGCGTGTTACCCGTGCCGATAACGGTGATGGGGCCGTATGTGATTTGGGAGCCACTAACGGTCGTGAGCCAGCCCTTCTCGAGCAGTGGCTGGAGTGCGGTCTCGACATAGGGCCAGGTGAAGTTGCCATCGGTTTTGACGTCAATGAAGAGGTAGAGGGTTTGGCCGGAGTTGGTATCGAAGACGCCGTTAGGGGAGGTCTGGTTTACCGTGAACTCGTTCTTAGGATTGGCAGCGGTCAGGATGTCGAGCAGAGGGTCGACGTAGAGGGACCCCAGCGTGCGCTCGCTGTTCAAGGCGGCAGTGTGGTGACCGACCTGCAGATCTGTTATTGACAGTCCAACAAGACGTAGGACTGAAGTGGATCATACATAGAGAGTGTCGTCGCCCTCAAAGTGCCAGACATCGGCCTCGACAGAGACGACGCCGTAGGATAGAGCACTGAACAAGGGAACGTCGCGCCAGTAGTCGTTGTGGGAGTGAATGCCCTTAACGAAGACGTTACTACGACCATTAGCAATCCGACAGAAATAAGCATAGATACGCACGGATCATACCGCGTGAGATCGGAGTTGTAGAGGGTACCAATGGAGCCCTTCAAGGAGAGCAGCTCCTTGTGGATAGGGATCGCCGAGGCGACACCGGCAACGGCGATAGCGGCGGCGAGCTGGACCTTCATTTCTCAAAGTATGCAAAAAAGCACTAAGGCAAGGTGGCGGAGTTTCGAAGCTAGAACTGGGAGGGGAGTTGATCTTATTTATACGGTCATCGTCGAAGTGTGTACGAGCGATGTCAGAGCGTGTCAACACGTTGCCGTCTACATAGGTATCATTGGCCGTAGACTGACAGCATTTCTCCACCGACTGTCGTGTATTACAGATCCTGCCAGACTCGACTACATAGAGGAAGCGTCATCACCATGTTGAGAAGCTTGGCCCTGCGGCGGCGTAGTGGACGCGAGATGCGACTCAAGAAGCATCACTATCCTACGAGCGAACGACAGGCGGTAGCGGGCACACGTTATCCTACCAAGGGTTCCTTAAGGCACACTCTAAAATACAGATGACATCATCATCGGAGTACGGAGTCAATTAGAGTGTCAAGTATAATTGGCGATCGCCGTTATAGGGCAAGGGCACTTATAAGTACCCCTGCCTAGTCTCGTCCCGCACAAAATTGGCAATTCGCTTGTTCCTAGCTCCAGGAATCTTCAATCTTCTGCTTCTTGATCGTTAAAGCCAATAATCGGACCGCATGCAACGACTGCTATGGCATACCACCGGCACCCGGCGTCATTCCGCCCAGCCCCAGTCTCGCCCAAGATCCACACAACAGGCTTTACCCTGCATCTGCCGCCGACAACGCGGCCTCCTGTCGCCGATCTAGTCGAGTCCGCTGACTCCCCTTCTTGGCACGAGCAAGTCCTGGATGACAAAGAGCAGGAATTGACTGGCGAAAAACCATGTCCTGACTGCGGCCAGCTTACGCTTCGCAAATGCTTGATCCACGAGAACTTCGCCCTCATCCTCTGCGTCGACAAAACTGTACGTCTCAATCAGCCGGCACGCTCATACCTTTTCCATCAAGCTAACCAACTCCTATAGTGCGGGTATCCGTTCGCGGAAGACAATATTCGGGAGCACATTGTCCGTGTGACAAGCCGCCAGACACTCGAGGCTGCAAGACGACGAATGCTGGATGCTGGTGTCGGCGAGGATACTGCCAAGAAGATTGTGCAGAGTAGGAAATTGGATGATGACTCACATAGGTCGATATAGAGACATAAAAAAGCTCCGCTCCTACCACGTGGCGGTGTTTGTCTCCCGGGATTCGGTTGATATATCCGGCCATTATGCTGCTGCCGGTGCGAGCCGGTTATTGCCACGGTGCACTCGAGAAGCTAACGCTAACTATTGCATGAGTTACAATGCACGCTGCGGTCGCCACACCAGATCCGATTACATTGCACGTTGGCAGTATTCCAAACGAATGCAACCTTTCATTATTTCTACAATTACAGACATGCCACCAGCTAATAACAACAAACAGGCGCAAGCAATGCCATCATGTATCAAAAATGTACACAAAACAAGCAAATGATAACCGATTGACTCCCAACAAGCAAGCAAGCCAGCCATCCCATAGCAAACATCAGTACCCAAAGAACACGCCCATATACCCAAATACAAGCCAAAGCAACAAAACAGTATCTGACGTTAAATAAACAAAAGCTAGATAGTGAGAACCTTGATCCAGTACCACGCACGCTTGCCCCGGCCCCAGATCCCCTTCTCCATCATCCCGAGCTCAGCAGCCGTCTCAGCCTCGTATTGATCCATCTCGCGTCTTCCCAGATCCAAGTCGAGCTGCGAAAGTGGAACAATTCGCGTCGACCGCCAAAACTTGTACCCCAAAAAGCATAACAAAAATAACACGAGCGACACGTAGGACGCGAACAGGTACTGCCATTCAAATTGAGTGAAAATTGTCATGTCGTTGAAAATGACAAGCAGGACGCAGCCTATGAGTCCAAAATACGCGGTGTATGGCTGGAAGGGCGACCTGTACGGGTACGACGGCATGTCGCGTTGCACGATATCGGGCCGGAGCCGCAGGCCATAGTAGAACCGGATGTAGCTCAGGCATATACCGGCCCACACCAGCGTTCCCGGCACGGAAGTCAACCTTCGGATCCAGTAATAAACTGTGATCGACGTCGAGTTCGGAAACGACACCAAAAACACAGTCAGTGCGATCATGAACGTGAACAGGACAGATATAATCGGCACGCCCCGTTTTGTACACCGGCGGAACACACGCGGGAACTTGCCCTGAACCGCCAAAGCGTACAGCGTCCGGCTTGACGCGTACAAGAATGAGTTTCCAGCAGACCATGCGCAAAATACGAACTACCCAAAGGAGAAAGGTTAGCCTTGATCTCATTCAAAAAATATAACGTAAACGTACACAGCACGTGACGACCGCGGCTCCAACACATTGACCGCCGTTGTGCAATGCAATGACCCACGGCGACGAGTTTGAATTCGAGAACCCTTTCATATTGACCGTGCCCGATATGCAGTTCCCGTCCTGGGACAGCCCGTACACCCACGAGACCTGCTGCGAATCAAAGACGCTCCACGGGGTATAAAAACTCGGCAGCACATTGTCTCCAGCCGCAACATTCAGACCAATCGCAAAAACGCCTAGCATATATAAAATGAATATGCGAAAAAAGATACGAAGAGTGGCTCGAGGCAGTGACTTGCGCGGATGTCGCGCCTCACCGGCAGTCAAGGCGACCAGTTCAGTGCCAGAAAAGCAGTACACGGACTGCACAACCGCCGTCCAGATCATAAGGAAGGTACCTGTCGAGCCACGAATCAGTTTAGACGACGTGACCTCAAACGCCGGTCGGAATGGTCCATAATCAGAGTTGTTCATGTCTGAGCGCCAGTCTAAAGATGGTGTCAGTCTGACTACAGTCACCAAAAAATCAAGAGTAAATTACGTACACAAAAAGTCGACAGGAAAAACCGTTGTCTTTCCGTTCTGTGGTGGTATATGACCTCGATTGAGTACGCACATAACAATGATCAAACTCAGTAAGAACATCAGCTTGAGTTGACCAAACACGTACTCAACCTCTCCGTAGATCCTGACTTCAAGCGCATTGATCAAAATAATGACAAATAAGAATGAGACAGTCAGGGCAGCAGGGGGTATG
Organism: Lipomyces starkeyi; assembly: GCA_018804115.1. Lineage (NCBI taxonomy): Eukaryota > Fungi > Ascomycota > Lipomycetes > Lipomycetales > Lipomycetaceae > Lipomyces > Lipomyces starkeyi. The sequence goes on from JAGJTG010000010.1 coordinate 644,803, forward strand.
TGCCACGGATCAAACGGCTCAAAGTAGGTTACGAGAATTGCCGCCGACGCGACTTGCGTGGGGATGGCTACGGCTAGCGAAAACCAATAGCAAAAGCCGAGCGCGAATCCGAGGGCGTCGTCGACAAAACGAGAGCCGAAAGCTGAGATACCACCAGCGATGGGGATGAGGGCCACCATCTCACCAAAGGAGACCATGACGGAAAATACGATCGCGCCAGTTATAAGGAAGCCGAGGATTATGCCGAGTGGGCCAGAATTGCCGAGGATCTTGCCAGTACCGATAAACAAGCCATTACCGAGTACGCCGCCGACGGCGATCATTTGAATATGCCGGGTCGTAAGCGTACGGCGGAGTTCGGTGTGGTGTTTGGGGAAATCATGGTCGGGGCCCACATCGTCGATGATATGTGCGCCGCCGGTGCCAGAGGCAGCGTCGTCGATGATGAAGGTGCCCAGCGACGACGGAATGGAATGCGAAGGCGTTAGTGAGCTCGGATACGGACGCAGTGAGATTCCACCTGTGGAGTGGCCATGGAATGGTGGATAGTTGTTGTAGTTTGGGTTCGTGTTTATATTTCCGTACGCGATTGTGTTGCTGCCGAGCGCGAACGATTCTGGAAAGAGATCGTCGATTGGGTCCTCGTCTGACACGGAGGAGACAGTCATGGATGGGTTGAGCTTCATGGCTGCCCCCGATATGCGCTGGCGACGAATTTGGTCCCGGTGGAGAGTTCAGCACGCGTGTGTAGGGGGCGACTCGAGAGATAGACGAGATGGTGACTGGGTCAGAGGAGACAATACAAGATAGAACGAGACGTTGCGAGATCAAGGCCGAGGACGAGTTGCGGAGGAAATGCACTGGCACATTAGGAGACGACGAACGAGTTCGCAAGCTCAACAGACGGCAGAGCGGTACGTGTGGTCTATTGGACTGGACTGCAGTGGGCTGTGGACCTGCGAGCATTCACGGGCACTCGAACGCTGTCGCTATCCTGGGGCAGGTATGGATAGCAGCCAGAATACGTCCGGCGTAAGTTTGCCCAGAACCGAAAGTTTTCGGCATTCGTGCGGTGCATCGCTCATCAGCAATCTCAGGGTTAGGTTGCTTGTTTGACCATTTGCACCGGAACAGCCAACAACAGCCACCGAGATGGGCCGGGATTTGATTAGAGGTATATGGCGCACCAACATAGTGATTGCTCACTAATATAGCTTGACGTCTCTGTGCAGGGGGGAAGATGACCACTTCGGTTCTTGCCGGTTTCCCCATTGGGCGCGCCCAGCAACGGGTTGGAAGTGTGACCGTTTGTTCGCCTGGTACAGAGAACAATTCCGTATCATCTCATATGGTGTATAACTACACATTTGCAGCAGACATGGCTTAATTCTACGAGTTCAATTGGCGCTGTCAAGCGTGGTAGTGTTTCATTGGAAGTCCAGGCAGAGCGGGACATTGTTACATTGTATGCCAATATTTAAGGCTAAGATATTTACTTAGCAGCTGTCCGGCTATCGGGCTATCTGTTGTCTGACGTGCTCGCTGCAGAATCACATGTTACCCCTAACCTTCCCCCGCCAGAGAACTAATTTTATTTCTTTTAGCATCAGAGCCAATTGTTAGAAGGGGATAATTTACTCTCTGCTCAGCACCGGTAATCCGAGATGACATGAATTTGCTAGTCATGATTTATATCGACTAGTTTCTCTGAATGTGTAGGGCAATCACGCCGTGATTTGTGATCTCTGACGTGCAGTCAAAAGGCTTGGCACTAACTGGCAGCTCTTCCCGTAGGATCTCATCATAATAATGATAATATCTCTCTGCGTTCCTTCACAACGTCCATAGCTTACATAGCAAGTACAGCTGTCGTGCTTCCTTTACAGAATGTACCAATAGAATAGGATCTGTAAAGTATTCTTTGTGATCATCGACTACAATACTCGCGGCTTCATGTCCTATTACTTATCGGTACCTGCTGGATATGCCGAAAACAATCAGTATGGCAGTCGTCGTTTGCACCCGAAAAGGACCATGCCGAGAAAATCGATCTGTCACCCGGATTATTCGAATTCATTCTCTGGTAAGCTCAAACTTTGGATCCCGTGGCTTTAATTTTTATAAAGCTTATCCATCCATCATCGACATGTTGGCAGCTGAAGCAACGATTCCTGAAGGTTGACGCATTTCTTTGATGGCTCAATTAGTGGCTGATCTGGCGTAATCTTACATTAAAATAATTCTCAACTCTTCGTGAGCTTTGAAATCCAATCTTTACTTCTTACATTCAATTATCATAAGTCCCACGTACCTTCAAGGTATAATGTGCCCCGCTCGATTTGCATTATTTTGGAGACTGTATCACCGCTAATCGCTGGCACCAAAGGACCGCGTGTATGCCGCATTTGCAACCTGTAACGTTCTACAATTAGCATATATGGCCTTACAAGCAGCTCACTAGTAGTAAGCGTCACCAAACTTTTTACACCAGAGCACAGTCCCTACTTATCTTGCCAGATCCGACTTCCACGTCAATAACCATTCCTACTTCTGCTGATTGAACTCCTGTCTGGTGATTCACTGCAAGTCGATCAAGGCACCCAACAGCGCTGTTTGGCGGATTCAAAGCTGAGCCAGAGTTCAGGCTCGCTAATACTTATTCTGTGCCCCAGAGTTCTCGTCATCTGTTCTTCTCCATCAGTCATCGCATAGGCTGTCTTCATACTTCTATCAAACGTCTACGCACAGAAATTGGTTGGGCAGTACTGTTCTACTTGTGCTTGATCACCACAGATATTACTGCTCCTGTCAGACGATATCTGAATACAACACACAATTATATCCAACGCAATGAGCCATCTCAGTCCTAATATTTACGGTATGTCCAGTCAGTCTCGACATTTACTGTCGGCGTATGTTAACACATGCAGGCTCTGCTGTTCCTTCCGCTGGAGCACCGCCACCTCCAAGCTACATGCGTTCTCCGCCCGACCACGCACGGCCCGCACCTGAATCTCCACGAACAATCATCCTCTCAAACCTGCCACCAGACCAAGAAATCGATCTCGCACTTCTTCATTCGCTCATTCGTGGCGGGAAAATCGAGTACTCCCACTATGACCCCGTCCGCCGCACGTTCGCCGTGCACTTCATGTACCCGAAAGATGCCGTCAACTACATATCCTGGGTCGCGTCGCAGGGCAACGTATATCTCAACGACAGTGAGATTTTCTTTGATCTCGTACCCAGCCCAGCACCTGTGCCGTCAATATTTCTCACCCAGGGTAACGTGTCCCGAAAATTGTACCTCGGCGGTATTCCGTCTGAAATCAATGCGCGCGCTCTGTGCTCAATGTTTGAGCGCTACGGTGTAATCGAGTACGTCAAGATCGTGTGGGAGCGTAAGTGTGGGTGGGTCGCGTTCTGTCGGATCGCGGACGCGTTCGACGCCCTGAGATTCATCAGACAAGACGAGCCCGTGTTTCGGCGGTCGAGAATCGAGTACGGACGGGACGACTGCGACGGCGGCATGCAGGAGATTCTGGAAGGTGGCGGTGTTAGTATTAACGCGCGAAAGGACGTGGATATCGTGATTGGACGGTTCAAGCACCTAGGACGACGCAGTTCTGGTAGTGCGCCGGCGCCTCCACCGCCGCCTATGCACGACTCACGACCGCCTCTATCGGTTATGCCCCTGGGTAGAGGCGACAATCCACCGCCGAGCTACTTGCCGCCTCGGGCAAGACCTGGAGAAGTTAGGACTCATTAAATATACCGATATACTTCTGCAGGCAGTAGAACTTGTATTTATTCCTTGCTTGTGAGACTCTCGCTACGACCATTTCCGGATCAGGGTTTGTATATACGATAACGCTACGGACAAGGAAAATGTACTATGATTTAATAAAAATCTTGGATTCCAAATGCATGTCTAATTGAACTAAACTACAACACCCAAATACTCCAAATACCGAATATATCCAAATTAGACATAAGTCCAGATGGGCCGTGGTACCTCATTGAATGATTTATTCTCATCCACATTCAGGATGACGCACGGGATGCGTTTATTATCCACGATCTTGGCTTTTGTCACAAAACAAACCAGTCAGCCAACGTTCATCAGAGAACCGTTGAAAGTTTGAAAAAAAATACTTACTGTAACAAGAGATTCTATAATATTCGGCGATTTGATATACGATCCATCGAGAAAACGCCTCTGCCCCGTCCGTATCCGGTTCAATCGTGATCTCCTTCTCAAGCAAAAACTGTTGTGTCAACTGGTTTCGTCCCTTCCTAGTCCGCTCGGCATTGGTCACGACGGCCACGCGATCTCCTGCAGTAGCGGATAACACAAACTCACGAATATTCTCCTCCAGCCCCTTCAAATATGGTTGCGTGAGATGTCCCTTCTTTACGCGCTCTTTGAGGGTCTTTGGGATATGTGGCCCACGGTCTCCATTCCGTCTTTTGTCGTCGTCGAGAAAAAGTGACATGACATCCTCGGGGATTTTGGAGCGGAGAGTGGATAAATAATCGGCCAGGTTCTTGTCGATTCTGCGGACAGCGTATGTCGGTGTTGGCAGGTAGTCTTCTGGTTGGGGTGGGACAGCGTGGGGGTTATACAGCATTCGCGCTGTTCAGTTTGTTAGCATCTCAACTCACGCATAACCCCGCATCATCAATTGCAGTCCAAAATAATAGCAAATTAAAAAAAATCTCAGTTCACCATTTTCCAAGCGCCGTCGGTGACGTGTGCCCTGCACCGGTCGTCGTCCAGTAGTGCTCAACCTCGCGGCAGCCTGTCTGGCCGAGAAATTCACCACACTGCCCTGTGGTGTCGAATCGATTGTGCTCGGCGGCACCGGAGCCCGTCTCACGCCGGGAAGCACGTCAGTTGCGTCGGAGATGTCGAGAGAGTAGATATCTGAAGCGTTATCTCTGCGTGTACGTGACGTGCTGCGGGAGATGCTGATGCTGCTGTCCTCGATCGAACGCAGCAGAGCTTGGAGATTTTCTTCTGTTAGAGGAAATGGTTGTGACATTGTTGCAAAGTTGTTGAGCGCCATTGTCTATTGCTGTTGTCTTGTTGATGCACATAGAATGTGAAGAGGACAGCTTTCTTGTATCGGCGGAACCGACTCTGGGAGTTGTTCCGTAGCCGTGCACGTGATAGACTGCTGCTGAAGTAGTGTGACTCACAACACAGACAAGTTCAGCACGCCGCCATCACGTTGCATTAAATTACTATACTAAATGCCTTATATTATTATATCAACTTCCGCATATCAATTAATACAGCTTATCAGGGGTTCGGACCAATAAATAATGTGCCTGTGCGCCGCATGAAGCCCCCGATTCGCTGCCACAGATATGCTCGCATATCATGTCAAATACCACCGTAAACGCGCTAGCATATTTCCAGGGGCACCGACTCATGTCGTCCTTGGGGGCTACGCTATCGCATAACTTACACGGACCACCTTCGAATTTTTTTGAGATTACTATAGTTGCGGATTTTTTTTCACATTCGACCAACCGGTTTCGTCAATTACTACTGTTCTGGATTTGTTTGGTCAGTGAGGTCCCTTGTCGGTAGCAATTGCGTCCGTTCTAACAATCCGCAGAAGTTCCAGAGTGAAATTCCTTATCAGTCGTTCTTCCTAACGTCAATATCCACTGTCTACATAGATACAAATCAACCATGGTCGAAAAAACCTACCTCTCATACAACCACGTGCACAAGCTTTGCCAACGTTCCGCCGAGGAAATCAAGAAATTCAAGCCAGATCTGATGGTCGCCATTGGCGGCGGCGGCTTCATTCCCGCGCGTATCCTGCGTACGTTCCTGAAAACACCCGGGTCGAAGAACATCCCGATTCAAGCTATCGGGCTGTCCTTGTACGAGGAATATGTCTCGAATGCGATAGATCCCGCTGAGGGCGTCAGTCAGGCTGAGGAGGTTGGTGTCGAGGTTATTCGGACCCAGTGGTTGGATTTCAATACGTTGGAGTCGCATGCGTTGAGCTTAATCGGCAAGAATATTCTTGTTGTCGACGAGGTCGATGATACCCGTACCACACTCCACTACGCTATTTCCGAGCTCGAGAAGGACGTCAAAATTCAGGCCGAAAAGCTCGGCAGGGGCGACGAGGTCACCAAATTCTTCGTGTTTGTCTTGCATAATAAGGATAAGCCCAAGCGGGCTCAGCTCCCAGCAGAAATGATGGCCGAGGGACGATACATTGCCGCCGAGACGGTTCCGGACGTGTGGATCGCGTATCCGTGGGAAGCTACTGACATTGACTTGCAGACAAAGTTCGCCGTCGAGCAAGGAAATATTTAAGTGCGTTGCGTTTGGTAGACGACTTTGGGTTGCGTTTGCACGGAAGGCCTATACATCGTGTGATAAAAATTTGGATGGCGTGATGCGTTGGTTTTTTTATTATCCGTTTTGCATATGATCATGTATTTATAACGATTTGTCTATTAATGCTTGGTATCTATGGTCACCGCCAATCACTCGTTAATGGTTGAGTACAAAAATTACTCTATGAGCGGTCTATTCAACATGATGGTGTAGTAATCCTTTCAACGATAATATTACAAGTACATCTTACTATAAAACCTCTGCATCGCTAAAGCACACAAAATATTTACAAAGTTTTATCTAACTCATATCCTCAAAATACAGTATTCAATAAATCACGTGTCCTCACGAAGTAATCGCCTTTGATAGCGATATGACGCGTCACTGGATTCACTGCTATACGCTCCGATGTCAGTCCTAGAGCGGCCTGGATGTCCTTCTTCAAAGCCTGCGTGATATTTAGTAAGGAAATTATAGTTGAACTACAGCTGCGAGGGCAGGATACTTACGTGCGCATCACCTGTTATCCCCTTCACAATCGTAATTACAAGATTTCCACCATTCTTCAACTCCTTATACACAGGCAAATTGCCCGCACTTGTGCGTTCGACGAAATAAAACCCATGCGTCGTATCCGGCCCAGAAGGGGAGTACTCGAATTTGAGGGGAGACGACCCGTCGTTTGGCTGGGACGGCAATTCCGGCTCCCGCGGTAAATTCTTAACCTTCTTCCTATCCTTCGACGTCTTTATATCTCGCTTCGGAATCGATGCGTACGGAACAACGACGTCGTTCGCTGTTGATATGGAGTCACGAATCGACCCCGTGGCCCGGATGCTCCTGCTGAAATTGCTGGCGACAGACGGCAGAATGATCCGCGACAGGCAGTGACTTGTCGTCGCGCGGCACATTTGTGCTCGTAGTCTGGAAACCCGTAACAGTAGCATTATGTATGTGTAATCGGACGAATTGCGGATATTTATGGAATACTCTTGGAGTTTTTCGTCGTCCAGCTCTGAGGAATTTTGAACAAGCACGTGACTGAACTGCCCTATTCCTAGTCATTTGTAGGCGCGCCCCAAGACAAAAGAAATTTTTATCAAACATTAACAGCAAAAAAAAAGTGAACTGTGATAATCCTCACTGTCCACAGTCGATCCATTTTTATACTATTCTAGTCGACTGTGTAAATATGCCGTCGACAACTACGTCATACGATCTTGTCCCGCGGATCCTGCCATACCTGGACCGTCTGCTCATCTTCGCGCTTCTTGAGCACCTATCGGAGCAGAAGCTGTACCCTGCCGATGTGCTGCTACAAGCCAAGTACGATGTCATGAAAGATACAAATATGATGGATTACATCTCCGAGACGTACAAATCTATACATGGCGAGGATGCGACAGTTCCACAGGAAATTACGGAGCGGCGAAAAGATGTGTTGGAGAAGCTTGTTGAGTTTGAGAAAAAGGCAGAGAAGATGTTGGAGATCGTGCGGAATCCGGAGGTTGTCAATGCGCTGCGGTCGGATGCGGCACAGAATTTTAGCTATGTTAAGGACAATTATGCGGTACGTGTTCGTGTTAGTTAGGATGGAATCGGCTGGCTGATACGTAGCTAGGTTACTCCTGAGATGGTCGACATTCTGTACCATTACGGCAAATTCCAGTACAACTGCGGCAAGTACGCTGAGGCTGCTGAGCATTTGTATCAATTCCGGATGCTGGTACGTACGGATCTCAAGATCCTGAAGGATCTCCGCTAATAGGACAACTAGTCAAACGACCCTGAGCTCGTGATTTCCGCGACCTGGGGTAAGCTCGCTGCCGAAATCATGACACTGCAGTGGGAAAACGCCGTCAGCGAGCTTCTCAAGCTCAAGGAACTCATTGACCAAAAGACCTTCACAGACCCACTAGTCCAACTCAACCACCGAACCTGGCTCATCCATTGGGCCCTCTTCTTCTTCTTCAACGCCGAGACTGGTCGCGAAAAACTTACAGACCTCTTCCTGTCGCCCGCATACCTGAACGCAATCCAAACCTCCTGTCCATGGATCCTACGATACGTGACCGTGACCGTCCTCACGTCCCGCAACGCACGCAAGACTGCCGCCGGGCGATCCTCGACATATGCCACATATCAGAAGCAAATCCGCGAACTCGTGCGCGTGATCAAGCAAGAGCGCTACGAATACTCTGACGCCGTCACAGATTTTGTCTACGCGCTCTATGTCGACTTTGACTTCGAACAAGCCCAGACCAAGCTCGCCGAGTCTGCCGACGTCGTCAAAACAGATCCGTTCCTGGTCGGTTCAGCGGACGAGTTTTTGGAGTCTGCGCGCCATCTCGTTTCCGAACTGTATTGCCAGATTCACCAAAGGATCGATATCCGGGATTTATCCGCGCGTTTGAACTTATCCGCCGAGGAAGGCGAGAAATGGATTGTCAACTTAATTCGGGACACGCGGGTCGACGCAAAAATTAATTTCTCAGAAGGCACTGTCATCATGAATCACCCACCACAGTCCGTCTACCAGCAGGTCATCGAGCGCACAAAGGGGCTTAGTTTCCGGACAAACCAGGTCCTCGCCCATATGCTCACCACTCGGAACGCGACTGCGGCCGTGAATGGAGCAGAAGGTGGAGAGGCTCAGGAGTAATGTGCAAGGCTGGAGAAAGTTAGAAATTTTCTTGGGTTGTGGATAGAGCGAACTTAGGTGGTTTTCTTGTAATTTATAGTCATGTTTCTTGTTAATCACCAAATGGGGATCGCGCGATGGAATATACTTCACGATCATGCATGAGGCGTCACATACTATACATCATATAAACACACACCTTGTAGTTTCGTCGGGCTTGAACCTAACCTCTATAGTGCAACGAAACTCGGTACACGTTACATAAGCCGAACCTTTTTCCACAGTATGTTCTCTCCAACTACCTAATCTACTAAATACTCAATATCGGGAATTGATTCGACAATTTTGCGCACAATTTGATCCTCCCGCATCTTCGCATCCGTTAATTTCGGAGCGGTGGGCGAGAGCATCATAGTTCCGTGTCTGGAAACAGTACCTTCGACGTGGATAGTAGATCGTACATCAGTAGTTGAGGACGCGGATGACGAAGACGACGACGAGAGATACATAGATGATGAGGGTGACGATGGTTTTGGTGGTGGGATATATATTGCGGACATGTGTTTCGGTTGATGGTGATGATGGTGAACGACGTGTGGGTGCGTGTGCGCGTGGATTTCGTGGTTGGCGGAATGGTGCGATGATGAGGATCGAGATGTTGTCGATGGACGTAGCTCGGTTTCTGGGTTTGTCTGTGGGGCTTGGTCGAGCTGTGGAGCTCTGAGATCGTCATTGATGCCGTGAGTCTGTCCTTGGAGGCCGGGCACGGCTGGAGTTCCCATGATGTCCCCCCAATCGTCGTGATCTTCGATAGTAGCTACTAAAGATGTGGTTGGTGCTACAGACGTCGGCTGCAGTAGCTGGCCTGACGCAAACGTTGGCTTTATTGGTTGCAGCGGCTCAGTTGATGGTCCGTCTGTCGCAGCCTTTGACTGACCGGCTAGTTGAGAGGACTTGTTCGGTGATAGTTGGGTCGACTGCGCCGACGCCCTTCCGTTCGTCACGGGCTTTGGGCCCCAGATATCGTCAGCGAAATCGTCACGGAACGACGTGGTCTCCGTATCGAGCTGCAATTTCGGACGCTGAATCGGTATTGGCGCACTCTCGAACTCTGTGAAATCACCCCAATCATCCACACTGTCATCCTCTTGAGTAATAGCGGCTGGACCTGAGACCGACTGCGATGTCATAGCAGGTTGCAAAGCTGTTGGCTGCATAGATGGCGTAATCGGAATCTGATTAAAAACGGGCTGTAGGGGTGCCTGTACTGGCGAAAAAGAAGATGATGTGCCTCCCCATACGCCACCACCAACATCGTCATGCCACTTAAACGAAATATCAGGAGCCTCAGTTTTCGCCGACGCTGGACCAGAACTCGTCATCCGCTTCAACCGTGGAGGCGCTAACGCTGGGCCATCATTCGCACCCCTATCCACTGCAGGGACAGTAGTCATAGACTCAATGCCGACAAAATGTGTGGGACTACCCGGGCCTTGGACATCCGCGTTATCCCAATCGAACATCCCTCCAATGCTTTTGCGCTTGTGCTTCCATTCTCCGACTACGTTCTGAACTCGAGATTGTATTTCTGTGTGCTTCCATTTCACACGAATGCCGCCATCGGCCGACTGCGAAGATGCTGTGTTGATTGAAGACGCAGGAGAGGAGGGGCGAGGAGGAGTAGATATGCGCGCAGTCGGAGTGAAGAATTGACGGGTCGTGCGCGTTAGCATGGCGCTCAATTTTCTCCTAACCTTAGTTAATATTAGTTCAATGTAGATATTAAACTGCGTTGTCATACGCCTTTCCAAAACTGAGTAGCGTGGGCGCAACTTGCGAGTCCGAGAAATAATTTGCTATACTATCACGGTCACTTTCGATAACCGTAGGCATAGGAAAAATATCTGGAAGCAATTCATTGGTTGACCGTGGCGCTTTCTCCGGTTCTGGCGCGAAAGGATTGGAGAAAGTAAAATCATCAGAACTGTCAGCGCCAAATCCATTTGGCTCCACGAATAGTGAGACAGGCCGGCTAATATCTGGTGTGGTAATGATTTGAGATGATTGTGACGTCTTCCATTCATCTTGTGGTTTATAATCGGTGGGTTCATGTATCTTGTCTGGTACTTCATCTTGTCGTTCGCTCACAGTCTCGATAAGAGAGTGATCTGACGGATCATTTGGTTTAGCAGCCATATCCGCATTCTCGTCAGCATTATCGCCCACCTGGGTTCCAACTTCGGCATGGTCGTCACGCTCTCCACTTTTCACTTGCTGGGTGGCCATGCTCTCCCTGAGCCCTTCTTTAAGTTCTGTCTCCGCTGCCTTGTCGCCGTTGGTATTCATGTCCGACTTCTGCTCGTCTAAACTGTTTGGGTGAATAGATTCCTCCACGACGTTGTCCGTAGCTGTAGGGGAAGTGTTGATATCATGAGAATTGATGTCATGAGAAACTTGTTCCGTCGAGCTCTCCGCCTGAGTTGATATAATGTCGGCTACATGTTCCTCATATTTTGAAGCCTCGCCGATGAGGCTGCGGTGCAGTTTCTCGTCTTCCATAGCCACTATGTTGGCTTCGGCTTGACCAGGGTTTGATCCGCTGAATGTCAGTGGCACATCTGGAACATCCTTCTGCGGTGAAGGTTTTCGCTCCGGAGACACAATTGGCATAAATGCGTCTGCAGGCGGCGACACCGCGGTTGCCCATGGATCGTTCTCATTATCCTCGACAGTCGGCTGGTTATCGTTCACCGAGCTCTGCGCCCTCTTCACGTCAAGACCATTCCCCAAAACGCTCCGCGAATGAGCCGGGGCCGTATCAGACCAATCAGGAATCACGTCGCCAAGAGCCCACGCTGCAGTGGACGCCGGCTCGGGAGACGAGGACGACGCGAAGGAGCTCCATGGGTCCATGACGATGCTTCCTTGCGCGTCGGGCCGGCCTATGAGTTGTTGTGCATCGGCGTCTGCTCAGAGATCAATCGCAACTGTGATCTCGCGGGTGACCCGCTTGATTGCTATTATAATGAGAGTCAGATAATATGAGTGTGGTAGTCTCGAATGCAGTGAGCTGGAGCTGCCGGCGTCCGTCCTGCACCACAAACCCCTTATGGACAACCTCCCCACCAACCCCTTATATGCATCTTGCATCCCAACTCGCCACGATGGTTAGTTAAATGAATTCTACACAAAAAATTTTAGCGTCTACGGTACAATTCCTCCACCGCCGCAATACTTGCTGCAATTTTGCTCAGAGTTAGAAATGCCACTTACAAAGGCGCCAGAAGTTCAGGCCGGCGTGCCTACAGATCCAGACGCTCTCCTCGCGATGCTCTCGCTCAATCGAAAGGCCCGTATTACGACCGAAGGGCCCACGACAGACGACGAAGACGACGACAACGTCGCACTCGTGGATGACATCGACGACATCGACGACGGGAGCGCAAATGTCAGCGTTGCGTCTGCCTCCCAGCCCAGGACGACTCCATCATCACCTCTTGCCGGCGGCAGTTCAAAGTCCGCCGCACAGCATTTGGCATACACCCATCCTCACCTAAGCACAACATCTGCTGCGGCCGCGAAGATATCACGTCCAGCATCGCCATATACACTGAATCCGCCAATCGACTTTGACGGCTTATCCTGGCCCTCGGTTGGAACTCGTGAAAGACTCGAATCTACGCCAGAAGAGACGGCGGCAAAAATTTGTAGAATTGCCGATGCTGTTCGTATCATTCTCACCGAGATAGGGGAGGATCCCACGAGAGAGGGTTTGTTGTCTACACCGGAGAGGTATGCAAAGGCAATCATGTTTTTCACCAAAGGCTACGAACAGAACATTCGAAACGTCATCAATCGCGCAGTATTCGAAGAGGACCACGATGAAATGGTCGTAGTAAAGGATATCCCGGTATTCTCGCTCTGCGAACATCACATGGTTCCATTCACCGGAACCATGTCCATTGGCTACATTCCCAATTCCCGCGTTCTCGGTCTCTCGAAGTTGGCCCGTATTGCGGAGATGTTTGCGCGTCGTCTGCAAGTACAAGAGCGCCTCACCAAACAAGTCGCACTCGCGGTCTGGGAAATCTTGAGGCCTCAAGGTGTCGCTGTAGTTATGGAGGCATCCCACATGTGCATGGTTATGCGAGGCGTGCAAAAACCGGGAAGCGCAACCGTCACCAGCTGCATGCTCGGTCGATTCCGAGAAGCACAAAAAACGCGAGAAGAGTTTTTCTCTTTGTTGGGCCGCAGGTAGTCTTTCTAATCTGTTTAATTGTATTATTGCTGAATTTTGTTGTCTTTCATATCTCTTTGCATTTTCATTGCAGAATTGCAAGTTCTTTGTTAGTTTGTCTTTTTTATTGCTTACGGGTTTGGAAAATTGGGCAAAAAGGTCGGGGAGATGGGGCTTCAACAGCATTTTGGTTTTGGGTCGTGATATTCATTCAACCGTGTATATTTACTTGTCTATTTATTGATTTTGTTTATCCTATTAGAGCATTGACTTTCAAGAATGCAATATGTGTATATGAGTAAAGATATTAGCTAATGCAGAATAATGTGTATATTTCTTTACTATTTCTTGAAGTTTGGATTCTAGCGTGACTGAAGTTTGTGGCTATAAGTTAATCGCCAAACTTTATATCACCGGGTTAGATAATCGGGCCGGATGGTGCGGCTTGCAACAAATCTTCAGAAACTCCCAAAGGCGCCAGAATTCATCTTCCTGCTCAGTAGACACATATATTTGTACACTAGGACTACTTACCAGGTTCAAATTCATGATGCGTAATCCACGACTGCGCATCTACCGGTCAGGATTTCGCTCAGATCTTTTCGCGCCACCATATTTACCACGCAACCCACCACAATTCCGATGTCAGTTCGCCCGCTACAGCCATGACTCCTCTGTATACGCGGATCCGGTCCCCAGTCCCGACGACTCTATATTCGTGGCACTGTCCGGCGGTGTGGATTCTTCTTTCGTGGCTCACCTTCTCGCAAACAAGTACACCAATGTCACGGGTGTGTACATGGCGAACTGGACACAACCGCGGACTCCAAGGCATGAAATCAAGAGACCAATTTCACATCGGATTAGCAAAAATCCCGAACGGCTCCGCCGGTACCTTGAGGAGGAAGAACAGCGGAATAAAGAGTCTATGGAAATCGGGGTGTCATGTACGGAGACGGAATGGAACGACGTGTGCGGTGTATGCCAGGACCTGAAGATTCCCGCCATCCGTATCAATCTTGAGAAGGAGTATTGGACGGAGGTGTTTCAACCCATGATCGACAGATATTCAATCGGTCGGACGCCGAACCCGGATGTGGATTGTAATAGGTATATTAAGTTCGGAAAGCTATACGATCTAATCGAGAACATTGCGAATCAGCAGGGGGCCTCGAAGTGGTGGCTGGCTACGGGGCATTATGCCAGAACGGCGATCCACAAGGAAACCGGCCGAACGCATTTACTGAAACCGAAAGATCAGACTAAAGATCAGACATTTTATTTGGCGACGGTGTTACGGTCACGATTACACAATGTTTTGTTTCCTATGCATCAGTACACAAAAAAGGAAGTCCGAGAGCTCGCAATCAATATGAAAATCAGGACAGCGTATAAGCCAGACTCGCAAGGGCTATGTTTTGTACAACCTACTGTGTCGGCAAAGGCTGCGGAGCAGGCTTTCCGGGAAGGCAGAAAGATTTCTAGCAGCACGAGTGGGTATCGGCATTTCAGAGATTTCCTCAGCGAATATATACCCGAGAAAGAAGGTAACATAGTGACATACAAGGGAGTTGTCGTAGGCAAACATCCTGGTCTTTGGTCAGCGACTATTGGCCAGAGAAATGGGATCACAACAGGCAAAATAAAGCATCACGAAGAGGACGGTCCATGGTACGTCATTGAGAAGCGACAAGAGACAAATGAGATTGTTATCGCGCCCGGCCGTAATAACCGTTGGCTCTTGTCATCTGCTATGACCTGTACCGAATGGTCCTGGCTTGTCGACGACGAGAAAATATCAGAGGTTTACGAATTAGCTAAACATGGCGAACTCACAGTCCGATGCAGACCACTACAAAATCCTATGATAACGATAAAACAGATCGAGGATTTGGGAAATGGAAATATCAGACTCGAGTTTATTGGTAGTGCGCATGGAATCGCTCTAGACCAATACGGAGTATTGTACTATAGAGATATAGTGCTTGGCGGTGGGCGCACGGAATCCATCGAACTAGCATATAGAGAGAATTTACAACCAGTGGAAACGGAGCAAGAGCCACATAGTGGCGTGGCTTGAACGACTTTGTATATTAATGGATGTTCCTTTAAATGCATTTAATGGCATAAATCTATTCTCGTGCGTTTCAAGTATAACCATTCTCCAACCACCAACCTTTTCAAACATCAATTTATTCCGAACAAAAGCGACTAACTTATTGTAGACTCAAGGAAAATAGAAGCAAAAATAACGCAAAGCGGCAAAAAATGCCTTGAAACGGATTCGAACCGATGATCTCAGCATTACTAGTGCTGCGCCTTACCAACTTGGCCATCAAGGCTTGCTATATACATCTTAAAAATCGAGATGCACAATGCCAAGTTCGGGGTTAGGGGAGCATTATAACAGTCTTAAGTATTTCAAAACTTGCTTATGGTTTTGGACGAGGAAAATCGTGGGAGCTTCAAAGTGGAACAAACAATTTTGACAGATATATTCTCTTGTACGGCTTTGTTTCGGAGCCAGAACGAATACGAAGTTGGGACATCGGGGTTTCGTAGCTCCGAGCCGCCGCAATTGTAGGGAGTTTTCGGAAGAAAATTAATTGTAGCCGATATTGGGAGGGGCGTTGACATTGTGTTGCTGACAAGCTTTAGCAGCTGGAGTAAAATATACAGATATAGATCTCGTTCCTACTGATCTTTAAGAGAAAAGTTGGCAGCATAATTAGAATTGAATATTTAGAGCTACATATAGACGAAAAATAAGTTGCCATGCCGGACTCGAGTATTGAGAAGAAGGTCGAAGCCAGAGTGGAGAAGGCGGCCCATGACATTGCCAGTGGAGAGGCACCAGAGAGTACGGAGTCGAACCTGCGATATGCGGCGTATGCGAATCGATTACGGGTATGCTTTGGACGTACTCCTTTACGTTGCTTTGTTGATAACTAAGACTGGATTTAGACTGTATGGAACATGTATATACAACAGTTGATTGAGAGCTGATTCGGAGAGATAGATCGTGTTGGCGGCGCAAAGATATGTCGCATATACATCTGATATTGGTGAATCTTTTCGTCCTGTCGTCAATCCTGCGGTCGTGTCGGCTGCTTATGGTATCAGTTGGACCTATGTTCTCGGTGATGTCGCGTATGAGGGGTATAAGGTACTCAGCTTAATTGTATTAGCCATGCTATCCGATGCTAACGGCCGGTACTGTGTAGGCCCACTTGAGGGAACAGGAATTTTTGGAGTCTAAAGCCAGAGGCGACGATTTGACTGGCAAAGAGAAGCCTAACTGGCAGCTGACTGTATTGCAGCGAGGTGTATTCCAGAGCATAGCTAGTATGGGTCTGCCCGCGTTTACAATTCATTCGGTGCGTCTTATATTATGTGTCATTGCACTAATATGACACTAACTGCGAGAATAGACAGTGAAGTATTCCGGAAGGGCGATGAAGAACGTCAAGAACGTCCGAATAAGGACTTGGGGACCTGTTACCCTTGGCCTCGCCGTCGTCCCTGCCCTGCCGTACGTGTTTGACGCGCCAGTTGAGGAGGCCGTTGAATGGGTTTTCGAGCAAGGCAAAGCTGCATATAAAGACTTCAGTAAGAAGGATTTGTAACTGTTTGTAAACACATAGACAGATATATTTAGTCAGGATAGATGTGAAATTTGAAATATCATAATCTTTCATGTTCACTTTGTTCTTGCAAGACTCGACGATGCTATCATCAAAGTGTCCCGTTACTCACATTGATATTATTTCCGGCTCGTCAATGAAATCAACATCTACCACCCATGACTGGAAAGTACATTGGCGTGATTCTTTAATGGGTAAAAGTCCAAAATACCACTGAAACTTTTCAAAAAGTCCAAAATACCACTGGGTTCGTACCCTCCGGACCCAAGTAATTTTTCGATTCCCCTGTACAATTTACCCTCCTTTTAGAGTCTCGAACGCGTTTCTGTTTATCCCATGAACCAAACTGACGCGTTTTGGTTTACACACGCGAGCTCTAGCTTAGGTCCAACACTACCGGTTTACCTTAACATTATCTACCATGCCCGTACAAATTGGAGACAACTTCCCCGACAAAGGAGCTTTTATGTTTGCTATGAAGGAAATTGCCATTAAAGAAGGGTATCAATTCACCGTCCCTTATTCTGATAGATCTCGTGTTGGCCTCGTTTGCAAAGACTTGTCCTGCGGGTGGAAGATCCACGCCAGGCGTCTCGGTGAAAGCTCCATATTTAAGGTCACGGCAGTGCATGGCGCACACTGCTGCACACCGGCTATACAGAAAAATAAGCATGCTGACAAGAATTGGGCCGCTACAACTTATTCAGTGGCCTGGAAAACAAAAATGATTACAGGCCCATACATTTGAAAGCAGATGTCCACACTGACCACAGGGTGCAAATCGACTATCAAGTGGCTTTAAGGGCCAAGCATCTAATTTTGGACAAAGTTAACGGCAACGACGCTGAGAGTTTCCAAAAGCTCCCAAAATATATCGAAGAAATCAACGACAAAAATCCGGGCAGCTACACCAAATTGAGCATCGTAGCGGAGAAATTTTACGCTCTGTTTGTCAGTTATGCATCGTCTATTGAAGGTTTTAAGCACTGTCGCCCTCTGATTGCTCTCGATGGAACGCACCTATGCGGCCGATGCCACAAGCAACTTGGGCATAATGCGTCGACATGCACAGAGCCTCTGGAGGAGTAGTGAGGTGGGAGACTGGCAAGGAGAAGTCCTTAATATCATGTACAAATGTAGCTTAGCCCCGATTTAAATGTCAAATTTTGTTTGCACTGCTCTAACTGTCACAACGTTCACTGCTTCGCTACTCTGACCCGTTGACCTGGGTCCGAACGGTACGAACCCAGTGGTATTTTGGACTTTTTGAAAAGTTTCAGTGGTATTTTGGACTTTTACCCTTCTTTAATTTAGCGGATGGACATCCGGGCGCCGAGCAAGCGTAGCCTTAAGATGATATAACAAAACAAATATTTCAAGCCCAAGCTTACAGCCAGAATTATCATGCAGGATCAAAGGGCACTGGCCTACAGAAAGCAGACAGAATTGACGAATTTAGATAGCCAGTCAGCACTGCAAGACCAGCCAAGGACTTGAATGATCAATTCCCAGTTTCCAACAAGACAGAATTTCGGACAAAAGATGGACATAGACGATGGAGTATATTTAAACGATAGTTTCATGACATTGTGAACGTTAACGTGATCACCAACATATAACAGAACAAACCGAATCCCGGAAAATGATACAAACAAATTAAAAAAAATTCTCCACACAATCTATCACAAACTATCGTACACTGCCAAGCTAAACTAAGACAACTATGTGATACCATATTTAATCTAACCAGAGCACATCTCGCAAGCTTCCTTGTTCTCAATGGAGCACTGGAGAACCTTTTCGTTATAGATATCATATTCCTCGACAGTCATTTCACCTTTGTCTACCTTCTCCGCGTTCTCAGCGCGTTTTCGGGACAGCAAACCGCCAACAGGCTTCTTCGGAGCCGGAGACTCGTCGACTACATGAGTCGAAGGTGTGGTCTCTTCATCTTCTGATGAGACAGCAACGGTGACCTCCTCAGCTGGCTCAACCACGGGAAGGCCTTGGTTCATATAGTACGATGCAGGCGAGCGGCGGGCATTCTCGCCAGTCACCTTGACGGGAGTGGATACCTTGTTGGCCTGTCTGAAAGTCTTGCGACCGCCGAGAGAACCGGCCTTAGCGATATTACTGTCAACGACCTTGAGAGCTTCCTGGTCGACGGTAAACTGGATTGGCGCGCTGGCAGCCATTGTGCGGAGATAGTACATGCCTGTTTTGAGACCCTTTTTCCAGCCGTAGAAATGCATGCTGGTGAGCTTACCCATAGTAGGGTTCTTGATATGGATGTTCAAACTCTGGCTCTGGTCAATGTATGGTGATCTGTCAGCAGCCATGTCAATAATGTGCTTCTGAGAAATCTCCCAGACTGTCTTGTAAAGAGCTTTAACGTCGGCGGGGATGTTGGGGATGTTCTGGATCGAACCGTTGTCCGCGATTATACGGTTCTTCATGTTATCAGACCAGAGACCCATGTCGACGAGATCTCTCAACAGCCAGGGGTTCACAATCTGAAACTCGCCAGCGAGAACACGACGAGAGTAGATGTTCGAGGTGTATGGTTCGAAGCACTCGTTAAAGCCGAGAATTTGGGAAGTAGACGCAGTAGGCATGGGAGCCACAAGCAGAGAGTTGCGCATGCCGTACTGCGCGAGGTTGTCTTTGAGCTCGTCCCAGTCCCACAAATCAGACGGAGTGATATTCCACAGGTCGTACTGGAGCAAGCCTTTGGAAGCAGGAGATCCGGGGAAAGACTCATAGTGACCAAGCTCTTTGGCGAGTTCGATTGAAGCCTCGACTGCACCGTGGTAGATAGTCTCGAATATCTGGATATTGAGCTGTTTCGCACCAGGAGAGTCAAACGGAAGACGGAGAGCCAGGAAGGCATCAGCCAAACCTTGGACACCGACAGCAATAGGTCGATGTCTCATATTACTCTTTCGAGACTCAGGGACAGGGTACATGTTAATGTCAATAATCTTGTTCAAATTGCGAACCACAACCTTTGTGACCTCATGAAGACGGTTAAAATTGTACCACGATCCCTCATTATCATGCTCAATGAAGGAAGGAAGAGCGAGTGAAGCAAGATTGCAGACAGCAACTTCATCAGGAGCAGAGTATTCGACGATCTCTGTGCAAAGGTTCGACGACTTAATGGTACCAAGGTTCTGCTGGTTAGACTTGCGGTTGCAGGCATCCTTGTAAAGCATGAATGGATTACCAGTCTCGGTCTGAGCCTCAAGGATAGAGTACCAAAGCTTCTGAGCCTTGATCACCTTTTTGGCACGACCCTCCTTCTCGTAGCGCTCATAAAGAGCCACAAATTCCTCGCCCCAGACGTCGGCCAAACCGGGAGCCTCGCTAGGACAGAACAAAGACCAATCCCCATTGGCCTCAACACGCTGCATGAACAAGTCTGGGATCCAGAGAGCATAAAACAAATCACGCGCGCGAACTTCCTCTTTGCCATGGTTCTTGCGGAGATCGATAAATTCGAAGACGTCTGCGTGCCATGGCTCAAGGTAGATGGCGAACGCACCAGGACGCTTGTTGCCACCCTGATCAACATAACGAGCAGTGTTATTGAAAACACGAAGCATAGGAATGATGCCATTTGAAGTGCCGTTAGTGCCCGCAATGTAGGAACCAGTGGCGCGGATGTTATGAATGTTCAGGCCAATCCCACCAGCGGTCTTGGAAATGAGCGCGCAAGTCTTGAGCGTATCATAGATACCTTCGATTGAGTCCTCCTTCATCGAAACTAAAAAGCAGGACGACAGCTGCGGCTGAGGAGTACCGGCATTGTAGAGAGTAGGCGATCCGTGAGTGAAGAATCGCTGCGACATGAGGCTGTAGGTCTCAATGGCCTTCTCGATATCGTCACCATGGATACCAACGGCGACACGCATAATCATATGCTGGGGGCGCTCGGCAACCTTGCCGTTGATACGGAGAAGGTACGATCGCTCAAGTGTCTTGAATCCGAAATAGTTGTATTGGAAGTCTCGGTCGTAGACAATAGCGGAGTTAAGCTCGTCAGCATGCTCTTGAATGATATTAAAGATAGACTCCGAAATCATAGGCGAGTGTTTGCCATTCTTTGGGTTGATGTAGTGATATAGATCTGATATGACATGCGAAAACTGTTTCGTGGTCTGCTTGTGAAGATTGGAAATGGCAATACGCGCAGCAAGAACTGCATAGTCGGGATGTGCGGTAGTCAAGTATGCAGCAGTCTCTGCGGCCTGAATATCAATTAACCACTGGCCGAGTGGACAGACACGTCAAATGGCGTCACCGCATCATAAATCCAACTTACCAAATTATCCAACTCAACAGTAGTAACACCCTGATACACACCGGAGATGATCTTCTGAGTGATGGCGGCAGCATCGACGTGTTCTGTGTCAAGACCGTAGCACAGACGTGACACACGCGCCGTGATCTGTGGGCAAAAGTTAGCACACTTGTAACAGTACAGCACATAATTATTCACAACGCAATTCAGTTCCCAATATGTCAATATAAGAACTGCGGGGACTGAATGATGTGATCACATATGTGAGATGGATGCTGCGGACATACCTTGTCAAACTGGACACGTTCTTTCCTTCCGTCTGGAAAATTAATCAGCACAGGTTAAGCACGCGTGTCAACGATGCAGAACTTACCTCTCTTATACACGAACATAATATATTAATGCAAAGAAATGAGAATGCAAAATGGCCCTGATAGAGGCGGGCGATGGACAGGAGCAATGGGCAGTGGTGGTGGAAAAGATGAAGACGTGGTGGGAGGTGGGATGTGGACTACAGATTTACTTTATACGACCGCGCGTTGCCATTTTAGTAAGCGGGTCTGCACGCGTCAGTCGCGCGTCCGCTTCCCAAGAATCACACGCCGCCGCCTGGCCCCCCTGCCCCCCAAACGCGTCAGCAAGCGAGCCTGTTCGATGTAGGCCCAATGAGCTGGCCGAGTATCCGCAGCCCTGCAGTATACATTTCCACTTCCAGCTCTGCTGCTGGCTGCCCATTGCGTTCATCCTTTCATCTTCGCCTACTGTGCTGATCTCTAAGCCAATTCCACATGGGGATACTAATTAAACTCTGGTAGTTTGAACGCACGATGCCGATGTACAATACGAACTCGACTAAGGCGCAGATGAGTAATTTTGCGGCCCCGCGTACCTTGTTTACAATTCACGCCTACTGCTCGCGTAAGCACGCGTTCAGATGCAGTCTTGCAACGGGACGCGTTGTTTACCTGGACGCGATGTGGGTCTTCACTCTGTGGCTGAACATCCCGTTCGTGCCGCGTTCACACAAGCGTCAAAAGCCCGGGCCTAGTGCTGCATGCTACTCTTTAACTTTTGAGATATATGATAACAGATATCGTCATTTTGCATAACTGCTAATAAGTTGTTGCTTTTTTTCAAAACGATACGTCTTTAAATTAGTCAACGAGTGCTGTATGAAGTGTACGAGCGTGCTGGTATCGACAGATATCGAATATGAGAAAAAGTTTATTACAAGAGGTCACATTTACAATAAGTGTACAAGTTGGAAAGCCACAAACATTAGAAGAATTGAAACCAAGATAAGAATAGAAACTGGAAGTCATCATCAAGTGCTATACCCTATATTAAACCAACCACATAATACAATACAAACCACTGAAATGTTGTTACATGATCGCCATCTGGTTATACTGCAAACACGTCTATCACCATCACGCGCCACTCGGCACCGCAATGTCCGCACATTCGTCATCTAGCTCGCTCCCGCTTAATTCACCGATATCACTTCCGCTTAGATGGGAATTATCCGACGCGCCACCCTTGTCGTCCAAGGACATATTCGAAAGCGAAGGATACTGCTGCAACAATACCAGTGGCAGCCAACTCGTTTGCCCGTTACTCGGTGAATTGCCGACAGACAGTAGATTCCCGCTGGCCGAAGCGTATGGAGTTTGTCCGTACTGCGACTGCTGCTGCATCATCTGCATAGCCGCCGCTTGCCGTTCACGCTGCTCCTCTTCTATTAATGGCCGAATACACTCTCGCCCGGCTTCACTTCTAAAATGCCGTCCCAAAGCGTCGGCACGCGCAAAGCGGCGACCACAGCCCCATGTGCCCTGACGGTCTGCCAGCTCGCCTTTGCATTCAAATTTCTTAATACCAGAGTGAAGACTCTCATGCCGCTTTCGATCATGCTGTCTCGCAAAAGCCTTCCCGCAGACAGAGCACAGGTATGGCCGTTCGTCGGTATGTGTGCGCAAGTGCGATCGCAGGTTATATGCTCGAGTGAATCGTTTCGGACATAGAGGGCACCCATGCGTAGACGGATTCTTTGCCACACGCTTATCTCCACGGTTCTGTTGCGCCATAATGATGACTTGCTCCCTAGTGGTGGAGACTGACCCTCGACGTGATGACGTAGATGAAACTGAGACGCTTCTCCCGGTGCGGGTAGAGTTCCCAGATATCACGCTGCTGGCGTCATCGTCTAATTCTGGTCCGTCATCGTCGAAGTCAGACACTGCATCTGAGTATGGCGACGACATAGCTCGCGTGCTAGAATGTGAGCTGGATGGTCGACTCCGCGTCAGGCCGCCAGTTATTGGCTGCCGTCCTCTGCCTGGAGACGGAGGGAAGAGGTTATCTGCTGATGGCCATATATTGATACCGATACCGATACCGGTATTAGATTCAAGTGAACTGTGGTTAACATTACCGGTGACAGAGGACTCGGAATGCGATCGACGACGCTGTAGGCCAGACGGAGGCGAAAGTGTCGCCGAATCGGACGAAGGCTGGGGTTGATGCTCGTTGTATCCTGGCGTACGAGAGGGAGCGACTGAAATAGTAACTTGTGGCAATGAGAACGACTGCTGGCTGTCGGAATTCGGGATGTACCCTCCATTGATATTACTACTCGCCGCCTCCGAGTACGCGGGCTCTGAAATCGTAAAGCTGACCAGATCGTCCAGATCAAAATCCCCTGTATTCTGAATTAATGGCGACGCATCCGATTGAGTAGGATCGGCAGTGGGCTGGAAGTAAGGTGATGCTGCTGCAGACGAGTAAACAGAGTGAATCGAGGCAGACCTCATACGGTGATGAATGTAAGGTGAGCCGCTGTATATGTGGGAGCTTGAACCATCCGTTGCGCCTCCTCCATTCGTTCCAGGAAGGCTTAGAGTGTTTGGGATTTCAGAACCGAGTAGGTCTGTTAACAAGCCCGTGTCATGGGACAGCTGTTGTGTGGATTGCGTGATGGTCACAGGATTGTCGAATAGCGAAAAGTCCTGGTTAATAAACTCTGGCTTGGCTGGAGTGAATGAACTGCTTGATGCGCCCGAATTTCCACTCCAAATCTGAGTAAGATCCTCCGTCGACATCAACCCACCGTCAAATCCGGCATCATAAGCCTCTTGGGCAAGACCGTTAGCGCTCGGATCAAAAAACGACGGAGAATTGGCCAGCGAGGAGGCGTCAACAAAGACTTCGGGTGAATCTATGGTCTGCGGATATGGAGACGACGACCGTGATTGGTGCGCTGATAGCTGGTACTCATAGCCCATCTGGTTGTTAATCGCAATATATGGCGAAGAGCCATTATTTGAGGATCCGTCCATTAATTCGGACGAGTCTGATCAATCCTATCCTCTCTTGGCTGTATGTGGGCAATAGGTATTGTCGTATGTCGCAGACAGTTGGATTAACTGAGTGGTCAGCTGTCAATATGATGCATCCAAGTTTGGCGATGGATAGAGCAATCGTGGAATAGCGTCGGCGACTTCACAAGCGATGGGACAATAATAAGGAAGGTTCAGAGGTTTACTTACCGGCGGCTGACTTTTTACAAGCGGAAGTTTAATATAACTTTGCTTTACGAATTGTAATTTAGGGTGCTCATCGGCCATCGCCCAATTAGCAAGATCAGCGACACCTCACAAGCTTAAATTGCCCCGTGATCTGTCATTGGTGAGGCACCGGCCATTAACGTGACTTCGAGAACGGGTTGCCGTCATGTCGAGTACGTGTAGCCGCGTCATCCTATGGGCTGGCGCAGTTATCACGAGAACGGATTTAAGATGCCAAACTCTTAAGTTACTAATACGACATTTCGAGAAAAGACTTAACACTTGCTTAGATGCGCAGACATGTTATGGATAGCATCACACGGTCCACATGCCCTGAAACCCATATTATTCCATCACAATGCTTAACTAGTCCCGACTAGGCATCAACCGCTCATAGCTCTAAAGTAGGGTCACACTGTCCAGAACCCAGGATCTATATGAACATGCCAAAGGTTAAAATAGCGAGTTGGCAACTAAAGGGCATTTTAAATTTCAGGTAATTGTAATAATTTGTCGTAAACATTGATCGTGCCATTAACGTGGTATCTGAGCTAGCTATCTTCAATCTTTCGGGCAACCCACCCTTCAATGCCGTAAAACCCATGCCACAAACCTTCAGAGTCTGCTGTGTATTCCGCCTTCTTAGACCATCTCTTTTCAATTTTAAATCCCATCTTCGATATGATATTTAGCACTTCCTCAAGTGTAAACTCAACGCGAGGGGATGATCCCCATTTTAAAGGCCCAGTGTTTAACCATATTCCGCCGGGAGGGAGTAGTTGATGAATTGTGTCGATATATGTAAGCATGTTCTCTGCGGTGTCAATAAAAAATAAAGTAGCTACTGCATCGTACATATGTTGTGATCCGGCTAGTCTCATGAAATCGCCGAAGGAATTGCTAATTCTGATCCTGTTCTCAGGTTCCACATCCGGAAATTGCACAGGTCGGAGCTGTTCCTTGCCAGATATTTGGTGTGAAAAATTGTGCACATATGGATATACCGAGCAAGAGTTTTTGGACTGTTCCAGCACAAAAATATTTCCTAGGTGCATGAGATGAGAATACTCATTTGCTTCTGTCCGACATCCTGCAAATTATGGTCAGTAATTACTGCAATTGACGAGGCGCCGCAAATAGAAAGGACTACTGGAAAAATGAGGACGCACCCAGCTGTGATATCTCGTACGCAAGTCTCCCCACGCCGGCACCCGGCACGAGAACCCGCTTTTCGGCAATATCATTTCCGAATTCAGCTTGAAGTGCGTCCAGTATTGGTGGGAAAGTAATGCTGCGTTCCTGGTCGCCGACCTCCGACCAATCACGAACAAAATGTTTGAGCAGCTCAATTACTCTTGCATTTCGCACTGCCCGAGAGTGAAGCAGCTCTGCTCTCGTCACGTTAAAGTCTCTTTCGGCTAGTTTGGCGATGCGGGCCGTGATCTCGCCGTTGGCCGTTACCGCTTTGTCGACATCCTGCAGCCGGCGCGAATAACCCGTCGCTTTCGCCAGTCGCTGGTGACGAGCTGACATGTGGGAAAACAGCATGCGGCGGCGAGCAGCAATCTGTTTCATCTCGGGGACGTAGTTCTGGAGTCCGGCGACGGCGTCGAGCAGCGCGCGGCGTTCGTTTGTATCTGGCGGAGGCGTTAGCCTTGTGAGCGCACGGCACAATGCGTTCCGCAGTATGGCAACCATGCCGACAAATAAAACAAGGAGTGCGAACCACTTGCTATACTTGGGCGGGGCATTATGCGACAGCACACCGTAGACCACGATGACAATGCTGGATCTAACTAAGGCCTTCTGGAGCAGCGGCTGCACGGATGGCGGTATGCCTGCAGCGCCACCAATGGGTAATGGCATAAATCAGATTGAAAAGAGCAGATCGCGAGTCGTATGTGGTGAGATGCTTCCACGGCCGAAGAGTCTGGTGATGTAGCTATGGCTCGTGGACGACAGCCCCGCTCGTTCTGCCCACCCTAGCCCCGTCTTTTTGACGTCACCAACCGAACTGCACGTACCCACCGCACACTATCGCCCTACTCACTTCGTCATTATACCGGCTTTGAAACCGAAATGGTCAGATAGATGCTCTGAGCACTTTGATATATTATCTATGGTTTAGCGTATAATGGGAGTTCGGTCACTGCTCTCAGTTGCTCTCGCGCCTCGCTACGTTCCACCAGTTCCACCAACTCGCTTTGTCCGCCGCCCACGATTCCTTCATTTTCGACAAAGGCACCGCCATCCACCGCGAGCAAATTTCTATAGGTCGTCGAGCTCATTTTACACGACTTACCTTCCCAGTGGACGAAGCACCGCGACAGCAATCATGGTGTCGCTTATTCGATCGTTTTTGTCGAAGTCACGGCGCTCGATTGGACGCGCTATCGCATTTAAGTTTCCTTGGAATAGACGGCGGAAGAGAGTTGTTAATGTCCACGTTGAGTGGTAATTAGTACCTATTACAACATACAACGCTGTTGAAGGATTTGGAGGAGAGAACTGAAACAACTTAGCGTGTTGATGTATGATGGCTGGTATAGAATACCTCTAATCTGGTTCTGTCACTGCGCCTGTCACGAATAGTTAAAATTTGCTTTGTCTGTGATTACATTTGATTAAGTTATGGCTTTGAGATACCACACATTGGAGACAGTGGCCCGGAGGGTGTTGTCTCTGGCCATGCTGCCGACGATATTTTCGATCTGACAAATTCTAGTGTTTATAAGGCAATATTATGGAGATATATCCAGTCTGTCCTCTGTGCAGTGCGTTAGACTATGTTATTATTAATACAAACAGACCACAGCAAGAATCATTGGGGTTATGGCGCGATTCAGGATTATCTACCGTTAGAAACCAGTGAGCATGTTGCTAAGTGTCCTTGTGAGTGCCATTACGATACTGGTCCAGGAACTCTAAAGACGCCTAGCTAGTACAATGATGCTAGACCACTCGACCTGTAAAATTGTCTTTTCGGTCCAGCCGGAGACCTTTTTTACTCGGTCGAACAATCGGTCAACAACATCGCCTTGTCCTCCGTCTCTTCTAGCAATTTCGCCGGGATAATGCTTGCGCCAATTATGAAAGCTCGACCACGTACGTACATAACTTTCGCTAGCCTCTAATGTCATCACTTTGGCCATCAATTGGCCCGAAGGGTCTGATTCTCCTGCGTTGTATTCAATGCGTTGGACGTCAGTAAATAAATCAGATGGTGGGACAATATCTCTGAATTGATTCCGCAATATCTTTCTTCCTGGTTCCCAGTATGGACCTTAATACGGCGTTAGGCTCAAATCCACACATTGCAAATAGACCCCCATACCAAGATACTTATCACCGTAGCTGAAGTCCATCATGATGTCGTTAACAATCTTATTACCAACATAGGAATGATCCTTGTATCCAAAATACGTCAACGTTCCGCCCGGTCGCAACATCCTCGCACATTCCTTAAACCATTTATCGTGCTGAAACCAGTGCGCGGCTTGCGACGCCGAGATAAAGTCAACCGATCCCGGCGTATCGATATACGAGCTAATATCCTCTGCGGAACTCACCACGAATTGCAAATTCGATTGGCTCTTTGCAGCTAATGTCCTGAGGGCCTGCTCAATCATGACGCTGGAAGGATCACTGCCTATCACTTTGGTGAAGTAAGAGGTAAGAGGATATGTTCCCGTTCCAGGTCCGCATCCTAAGTCGATAGCGAGATTGCGCGGGCCTTTGTGGTAGTCGATAAGTGTCGTGTAAAGCGCCGGCGGATAGTTTGGTCGAAAGTCGGAATAATCCTTCGAGGAATAATTACTATCAGAAAACGACGTCATTGCTGCAAATTGGCAATTATTTTAAAGGTGCTAGGTGAGAACGCTAATCGCATTGTCGGTGCAGTGTTACATTTATATTGCCGACTCACAACTTGACCATGTCCAGATTTTACGAGTAGCATAGCCGGAGTTGCCGGTCGAGAGCAGGGCACTAAAATGGTGCCGTCAGACTAACGAGCCCAAAGGACTTTACCTCAAATGAATATGTACTGTCACGAGTAACTTATACCAATTAGTATTTTATTTCGTTTTGATTTGGTAAGCCTCGGTGTATCAGCAGAATATTAGTGAGTATGCGGCATACGATAATAATTGCCACTTTTAAGGTTCTATTCTCAACGGGCCAAAACAAAGATTGGCCATCAGAAGTTGATAAGTAGTCAGAAGACGTATAAATAGTATATGCGTTTGTGTTGATTCCGTCTAACTTCGAGTTATTGCGAAGGAAGTATCGAGAAAAAGAACTCTTAAGAGGCGCGAACTCTCTGGGAGCGACTACTGAACAATGCCAAACATAAATGGGGTCGGGTGACGTTTCTTCGTAGTACGGGCAAGTAGATGAACAGACGGTGATGGAAATGCAATGGAAGTACTATACCACTGCCTTTAATATCGAAACCCAAAATGAAAACAATATACATTATGCAATAATTGCCAGTAGCAACTAATGCAAGCTTAACACTGGCACGGAAATTCCGTTGTAGTTACTATTTCATACTATTCCTTCATAAGAACTGTATATTACTACAAATCTAATATCCCTCTCTTTAAACCTATAATCCCATCGCAAAACTCCAAGCCCATCATATTCATGCCCAATTGCGCATACAGCGGCAGGCGAACATGCGCCTTGGTATTATCACATTATTTCCCTCATGATTCTAAATGCGCTCAGAAAGAGCCTAAGCAATGACTTCACCGCTGCGGACCTCCTTTCCAGACTTCTTAATCTGGTTCAGGACAGCATCGTAGGACAAGTTATCATTGGTCTTGACGACTACTTTCTGGTCATCAAGAGTAATCTTTATGTCGTTTACACCTATCCAAAACATTAATGCACGGCCAATGTAATTTATGTAGCAATAACGTACCCTCAAGTTTGCTGAGCACACGATTGACTGCGCCGGAGCAACCGGAGCACGACATAGCAACGTTGAACTGATACTCGTGCGAACTCATTTTTCAAATTGCAATACCAAATGCGCACTAAGGACAAATATAGTTCTCAAATTTGAGCCAAAGATGCTAAAGAACGGAGGGAAATTTATATTTGTTTGAACTTTGGTCAGGATGACAGAGTCAACGGTGATTTATAATGCGATTGTTGCCAGAGCGTTCCTGGGGCAAGGGTTATTTATTGCGACATCTGTTGCCGAGCAGAATCGCGAGGGCACAATCCACGCGTCGATGACAGAATCACTTTTATACTTACTAATGCAAAACTAGCTGCGCCAATTCTGCGAAATACGTCACCAAAAGAGAAATCGAGATTGTTTACGTCATTCATATAATTGAATTGAGTATAAACTAGATCTACAAACTAATAATGCACAACAAATCCATATTTCCAAATTTACTAACTCCTCCGCCGACTTCTCATACATTAGCAAAATATATACATAAACCAAAAATCCTTTATTACAGTAACCTTCCAACTCCCTTACACACTCTGCAAGTGGTCAAGCTACCTAGCATCCCACCCAACGTGCTACCAAGTCCAAATTCATCTACCACGCCCCGGCCTTTGCATGCGCCGCACAGTACACCGCCTATACTCGGATCCCCAGGATGCACGACCCTTGCCGGTGTCGGAGCGCTGCAGTAAGCAGACGGATTTGGATAATACCACTGCGAACTCGCAGCTGGTTGGAGAGTATGTACGTTCGGCGACTGTGGAGCCGCAAAATGTTCAAAACATTGTCGGCAAGGACGCCCAGTGGAGTATTTATAACCCGTGTTCCCGCATTTTTCACAACGATACCCCGCCGGATAAAGCAGTTTCCCGTCAGCTGCTGGAGTGTAGTTGCGATATGGGGGGCGCTGAGGACGAGGCGGCAATGGAGGCACGTAATTCTGGTATGGCAGATAATTCTCATGCATCGACTGATTCTGCGGCCGCGAACTCGACGGTCCCGACTGCGGCTTCTGACTCTGCCTCTGTTGCGGTCGAGTATTCTGAGGTAGAGGAGGCGGACTCTGCTGCGGCCGATTCATTGCAAACGAGTTCGTGCCATCGGCTTCAAGTGAATACGGAGGCGGCGGCTCCGATGGTACACCATCCGGATTCGTCGGCATCGTATTCGTTGTAGCTGGCCTTGTATAACTTGACGGCCTTGATGATATTGAGGTCGGATGATACCAACCCCTAATTACGCAGCTCGAATGAATCGCCAATATAAAACAATATAAATCGTGATGCAATTGAGACAGGAGAATCTGAGTCGGTTGACGTACAAAATGCCCGCAGTTACGTCATCGACAATCCCTAACCCTACACAGTAATAATATAGAGTTATAAGTTACGACATAGCTTCTATCCAAAGACAATGCATTTCTAAGTCAAAAATATGCACAAAGTCTGTACCAAATTTAAAAAAACAAAAGTATACCCGACTAAATGCAAACACCATCCGCTAATATCTGCCCAAGGGCATTGCAATGCACATGGATCAACCAAAAATAATACATGACGAAGTGAGGAACAACACAATCTCAAATGCCAACATCTAAACAATCGCCTTTGGTAGAGGTACTCGCTGATCTTCGGACTTCCGTCGAATACCTTCGCAAACTGCCTCCGCGCTAGCAACGCATCCTTCCAACAGCACGAGACCATCCCACATCCAGCTTCCCGCGACCCAGACGTTGTGCCGCCCTTGTCTTCTCCGCATCTGGTCGACAGCGTTAACGAGCCCATTCGTTCTGACGACTCTTTCAAAAACACATTCTGAAACAACTTTGTCCTTTGCGATTCTGCCTCCATAGTCTTCACCACAGTCACCGTTTAGTGGAGCGGGACTGGTCGTTTGGTAAATCCCCGGGAACAGAACATGAGTCGTCTCGGTACCGATGGTAGTCTTGAGTAGGTTAAGATCTCGAATATCGTCCGATTCGAGGAAATTGAGCACCCTGTCATCTGTATGGACGACCACCCTCACTGCATTCGCCTTCACATGCTGAACCACTGGCATTAGCGGCCTATGCAGCTCAGCAACCCTAGAAGGAGCAGTCGCTAAAATGACATGTGAGAAATGATGATAATCATCCTCAACAGTTCGAATTGTCCAAGTGGTTCCTTCCGAAAGCATTGCCTTGACGGCCACGCCGAGATGAATGTTCTCTTTCGGTAACGGCGCTGTGAGAGCCGCAACAGCCGATCTACTATTGTTAGATAATACGTAATGTGGCTTTCCAAATGACTTTCTCTTGTAATCAATAACATCCGCCGCAGGTGCGTTTAGTATTGTCTCTGCGTCGCAAGTGGACATCGCTGAAAACAGCGATACAACGAATCTGTCTATAAACCATGCCGGAATGTGCCATCGTCGGGAAAATTCCTGCAACGACTCAATCTCCCTATTACCATCCTCGACAGAACCTTCATCATCGGTATCCAATGTTCCGTATTTTTTTTGTGCTTCCTCGCTTCCGAACCGCTTCTTGTGCTGTGCTTGAGGCGGAATAACCTCATTCTCAAACGAAACACCACCTTTCGGCGTTGAAAAAGCCGCTATTATTGTGAAATATATATACCAAAACGCAACTGCAACCAAATTCCACATCCATCTTAGAAGGCCCTGTCGGGACGGTCGTCCTCCGTGTCGAAAAGCACCTGCACGTCCGCCATACAAGAAGTACGTCTTGGCATCACCGGATTCTTCTTTCAGTTCGGAAAACGAGTACGTGAACTTCGCGTCGTGAAATTCAAGACCAAGGGATCTGTAGAGCCAGATGATACGCTTGTAATACCCACCTGCGAACGAGCGCATGGGCACGTCTATCCGCCGGGAGACGCCGTCTATGTCTGTTGCTGTAATTGACGACGAGTCGAATCCGATAGTAGAACTCTATAACACGTACGTGTCAATAAATAACGTCAAAAATATATATCTGTTGGTCTCCTACCTCGTCAAATAAATGTACTTTATATTGAACACGTGAGTTACTGGCTGTAGCTAAATAATAAGCACTGGCAAGACCCGCAAGACCAGTACCAACAACCGCAACTTTAACCACGCGAGCAGAAGTCATCGCACCTTGCGACGACTCGCTTGATTCGCCTGAGATAGTTGACGCGCTATCCGACATCTTGTGAGCCAAAGAGTTTGTGATAATGCGGAATACAAGCAACAAGCCGGAAAGCGAGCGACCGAAATAAAATATATTGTTGGAACGTAAGCTATATCTGCATTACTGCGCAACTATTTGTCCCAAATTCCTAATTTATTCAAGTAGTAAGTGCCAAATACTTTGCATTTCGCGTAGAATATAGGAATTTCGAGGCTTTTGGCTCGGAGCGTGGGTTGATTGCTTATTGTCAGAACTTATAGCAGCTTGACGCCGATACGAGTATATCGCTGATCTGATAATTACCAGTGAAACCTTATTGTGGTACAGCTGCGGAGCGAGGCTGTGCCCTTGAATCGCTCAGGGTGCTGTTCTGTGTCCCGCAAATTACGGAGTTAGGGCAGAATGGTCTACGACAACATGCGCCAAAGTTGGAACCTAATTGAACGATACGAATACGAATGTGTCCCTAAACGTGAAGATCCCTGCACTACCACATCTGGCTATTTCCCCCCAACTGTACCGACTTTTTTCCTAACCCATGTGACACGAAACCCTTTTGTATACAATTTTCAGTACCTGGTCGTACCTGCTGGAATTGTAGAAGAACCTTGCTTGACTATACCCAAAGCAGACTAGTACGCTCAGGGGAAAGCTGGCAGGATGAGAACATAAGTTCATGACTTGATTGTTAATTGATGGGAAATCCTAACCAAAACTGCAAACCAATAACAAAAAGAGTGGACGTCAACGCGTGTGACTAAAACGATAAAAACTAATTACTAAAAGAGTGAACGTCAACTAGTGACTAAAACGATGCGGCCCAATAACAAAAAGAGTGGACGTCAGCTAGAGACTAAAACGATGCAGGTTTGCCCGCGGCGGCTAAAGACGCGATAAGTAGCCGTTAACCCCCCATACCCAAACCAATAACAAGAAGAGAGGACGTCAACTAGTGTGACTAAAACGATAAAAACCAATAACAAACAATACCAACCAATAACAAAAAGAGAGACTACCGTTCTACATTAACAATGCAACACAGACAGGCAATCCAATCGGGGTTCACCAACTATATAGACCGATGACATTGGTTTTGCGGTCGCATATAATAGTACGACCTCGCAGCCTCTCTCATTGTTTGGCCGTCTGCTGAACGTGTCGAGCCCATTGCATCTTCATATGGTCTCTTATATCTGGCAATGAAGCCCTCTTGATCCCTAACAAAGCTGCAAACGTCACGTTGCATGCGCGGATTTGATCTAGACCCATCGCCAGTTGCCCAGTTCATAATCTCACGCAGCTTCCTCAATGGCTCGTCATCCCTTTCATTGATCTCAGGGTTTTCCGACGCCATAAGCTCGAAAGAGTCCAATTCCTCTGTGTAGCTAATCTCTACCGGCTCATCGTCATCCCCAATAGAATTGATCAATTCAGAGTCCAAACGGACGCTTTCCGTACCACCACTGCTCGTGCCGCCAATGCCATATCCACTGAACAGAATGAGCGGCAAACACTCCTGGAAAAGTTCACTACTGAATGCTGGTGGTGGCCGAACGATGTACTTACCATTGCGATCCGGGTGCGGGGACGAGTAAAACGATATTAGATGTTTGCACATGTACCTAGAATTGAAAATGAAGGAAGGACAACTACATACTCCCTGTACTTTATCGGCGTGATAGACCTGATCGCGTTGGCTTATGACGCTGTCATCAATTAGGTCCGCACATTTTCGCCATAAATGTACGAAATCCTCGTAGAGGCTAGGCTTTTGGCGTCCGGCACCAACCTGCACATACAGATGGAGCCTTGACCTAACCAAGCCTGTACACATGATATAGCAAAGCAAATCAAGCCTTGGCCTAACTAGGTGTGATGTGTAGTCCTTCTTCAATATTCGCCAGTGACTTTCCAGGCGCATTGTGGTGCGCGAAATTGGTACTGTGCTCGACCCCGGCTTGCCGCACAAGGAGGCGATCTCCCATCGGGACCCGACATTGCCGACGCTGGGTCGATACCAATTGCACCAAAAATATCTAAAGAGCTTCGGCTGACCGATTAACTTACAATATTCGAGCATCTCTTTAATGGCCGATGCATGAATCTCTTCGTAAGTTTCATAATGAAGACTCTCCGCAACGATACCTTTGTCGACGACCACTTTGGGCAAAATCGGATGTCTGAGGAGATGCCGCTTAACCATGGTGCGAAGAACATTGGCCTGATCGGCGGTACACAGCCTTTTTAGGCCTCTCGAAAGTATCCATTCCGTCTCGCCACACAAAAAGTGCAGATACGGAGGGAGAGCTGCCCTTCGTATGGATGCCCGAGCAGTATCAACTGCATCACCACCTCTGCCTTCTGCCTTACCGCGAATATGTTGACTGATTGCACGTAGGCTATGCCAAAGACAGAGATGGTGATTGTAGCCATCATTGTTTCTTCCGAATGCGAGACTTGCCGCTGTTACTTCTATTACGAAATAGTTGATTAGGATTTCTAAAGTATGTCAGTGTGAATGGGCAAAAACGATTCATACCTGCGAAGTCCTTGTCAGTGTGGACCCATTTCGGTGTCAACCCCGCATTTCGCAACTCCATGAGCCACGTCGTCAACCGTGATCCCCTTTTGCCGTCTTCTTGAATACCTCGAGTGTCAAGAAGAAGGTACGACAAAGGGAGCGACACTAGGTCGTATTCAGTAAGGACACAGTAGAGTTCAAATCCGTGCTTGTTAGTCCCGAACGTGGCGTCAATAAAAACCTCAGTCATCTTGGCGCGGTCGAACTTCTGACTGTCGGTGAAACAAGGTGTAACAAAGGCTAATGAAATCCCAGGCTCTTGAAGACCTTGAAGTAGTTCATAGCCGTCTTGCTCGGCCACTAAGAGTTGAGCGGATTTAAAATCATCAACGTCCCTATGCCATTCGCCTTGTGTCAGGGAAATCCAGAAGTTGTAGACTTGTTTTCTCGTGATTACATGCGCTTCAGGCTTCTCGAAATCCGACACATTGGTCATTTGGATCAGGTTTCGATAAATTTGGCGTGGCGGAAGGTACTTATGTGACTTAATGTAATTTCGAACATCATCTGTCATGTGAAACTTCCTTGATTCAGTATGACCATTGTGCTCGTAGATTACTGTTGCGGTCGCGTTGGCCTTTGAAAAGCTTATATGAAACTCGCCGTGGCACTCGAAGTATTCCTTTTGAACTAAAAGACATTAGATATCTATTGTGGGTTGGGCAGATAATTAAGACCGCGTACCTGTGTACCGCTGTATGGTCGAGGGATCGCGCTCCGCGGGTCTATCTTTGACGGAAGCAGGACAACTGAAACTGTACTTCGCTCCGTCACGTCTTTCATGTGCATGCTGCAAATGGAAGTAATATCCTGAACAATCAAAAATGTCGCTCCGCAGCAGCATTGCAACTCTTCTCTGTAAATCGCCGTCCGTAGTTACTGCACACGCACCAATCGAGACATCATTGTCTATACAAAAGGTCGAGGAAAGAGTAGCCTTAATTTTCAGACGCTGCGCTGTAAGATCGAACTTGTGGTCATCACGTTGCTTCAAAAATGCAGAGACGGCTTCGACAAATTCTTCGTGAGTATCGTAGCACGCGTCAAGGTCAAGTCCTGCGCGCTGCGACACGGTTTTTCCAGCCCGCTGCGATTGATAATTAATGAACATATTCACTTCATCTAGTCTAAAAGTCATGAGCAAACTTACCTTGCTACGGCACTTGTAGCAGCTCCGAAAAGCTTGACCATCTGCGCCCGCAAACATCTTTGCTAGCTCCTTAAGAGTATCACAACGAATCTGGCGACGACAGGACGGGCATTTTCGGCAGTATTGGGAGTCCTTAAAGATTACTTCAACCTGGTCCATAATGCAAACGAACGAATTAAATTAGAATGCTAAGGGCTATTAAATTAGAAGTGCAAAACTGAAGAGGAAACGGCAGTTACTGAATATAGTGGAGAGAGTGCGGAAACAAACAACACGTCCGAGGCTAATTCCCGCAAATAAACAAACATAAACAAACAAGAGGGCAAGGGCTACAGCTCCCAGGCAAATAGACAAACAACAGGGCAAGGGTTACAAACGATGTTTGATTAAGGTTAACGCTAGAGTCTAAAAGGAATATTCTGTCTTCCGGTACTTTGTCGAAGTACCCTCCATAAATTAAGCTCAAGGGTTAGGGAAAAAATCGGGACATTTGGGGACAAATAGTCAAGAGTTGCACTACCAGATTTTTTTCACTAGCAGCAATGAATAATTAACGCAGGAAACTAGGCTTAGTTCAGGAGTATCATATATGGCGTACTAACTAATCAACAACTTAGACCCTATCATGGTCGGAATACATACAAATACATGAAATCGAGGTAACAACTAGTTTACACAGAACCAAAAGAGTACATCAGTGCATTACACAAACCAATACTCATTACAAAAATACAAAACTTAAATTCACAAGCAGTTAAAGCAAATGTTTTTGAACCATTTCCCTCCGACTGCCACTCAAAAAAATCCTACACTGCCCAAAATCTATCCGTTGCTTTCAGCGCCTCGAAGTGCCTGCTCCAAAGCACCCATCATTCTAGTCTGCTGCTCGACCAACGTCCGGAGCAAGCTGGTCTGGGCAGCCTGCTCGGTTAACATCTGTCTCTCAAAATTACCTCCGCTGCGAGCCCGACGCCTACCAGTCGTAGCCGCACCAAGTAATTCTACTTCAGCTTCGTCCAGTTCTTCCTCAGACCCACTAACATCGTGCATTGCGTCTGCAAGAGTACGCAATAAGGTCTCCGCGCGATTTCGCTTTTTGCGACCACTCGTGGGAGTAGCCTGACTTCCTGCAGTAGACGTGCGTGTGCGCCTGCGTTTGTGGGTAGACGCAGCCGCGGAGCGTGACACATTTGGAGAATCGGATTCAGAGACATCACTACCGTCTTCCTCACCGTTACGACGGGACGGTCGAGTTCCGTTACGGCGGAGAAGAGACTGTGGCATTAATATCGCCACAGTATTGTACACAGACTTACTTAACCAGGTCTAAGTTCGTTAGCGGTTTCTGTAAAATAAATTCAACATACCTCGATATCGTACCCTGTTCTTTCCAAGAACCCGGCGATGGTCAGAGGGACTCATATCCCACCATGGTTTCTTATTCGTTGTGATGGCTGTGCCAATGGCAGATCGCTCACGATTGATACGGTCCTCCTCATAGTCGGTGATAAATTTATAGCTAGAAACAAGCCCATACAGTTTGTCGTATACAGCTTTTGGCGGTCGTCGGATGTTCTGGTCTGATACTTCACTGTCATCGGCGGCAT
Organism: Lipomyces starkeyi; assembly: GCA_018804115.1. Classification (NCBI taxonomy): domain Eukaryota; kingdom Fungi; phylum Ascomycota; class Lipomycetes; order Lipomycetales; family Lipomycetaceae; genus Lipomyces; species Lipomyces starkeyi. The sequence continues at coordinate 683,028 of JAGJTG010000010.1, forward strand.
GAGGCTGTTGCTGCTGATGTTGTTGAAGAACCTGTTCCTGTCGTGCACAGAATGCGGTGTATGTATCCTCAACCAGGTCGTCAAGCGGGAGAAACTCCGCATCGCTTCCTCGAGCAGACCTGACATCGTGGTGTGCTTGAAGCAAGGCAATCAATTCCTCATCACTCCAGTGCTTCAGCTTGTTGGTGGTGGGAGGGGGCATGGGACTCGGATCTTGCATTATATAGGTTGGAGCGGCCGCGGACATGAACGAAGTAGAAGATGGGCCGCCCGAGAGTGAATCCGCAGACATCCACGAATATCGAGAATCCGCACCGTTGGCTCCACCAGCATTTCCACCCCTCTGTTCATCGCCATACGGGTAACTGTTCGCATTGGGGTTAGCAGCAGCAGCAGCTAGAGCAGCAATGTCGTGTGCGCTGGCAGGGGCGGTGGTCTTAAAGATATTGTGTGTTCGAATGAGGTGACGAATCAAGTTCTTCGTACCCTGGATATACTTGTACTGCGCGTTGCACTTTCCTCCGCTCCCGCTTGCATCGTCCTGACTGCCCACTGAGCCGGCTGGTCTATCACCAGATGTATTCACCCCAACTACTTCTCGCATAAAATCTGTCGACCGGCGCGGACGATGCTGACTGTGTATGCCTCCATTAACATCGACATCTTCTTCTTCTTCTTCCTCGTCGTCGTCATCAACCGCGTCTTTCCGTCTGTTTTTACCCTTGCCGCTGCCTGGCGAAGCGCTGGGTAGTTGGCAGACGGCGTACATGATGCCATCCTGACCAGGGATCTTGGAGAAGTAATTCCACACCCACGACTGCTGTGTCTTCTTCTTGCCTGAGCCGCTACCGCCGTCGTTAGCCGCCATTGCCGCAGCTGACGATGCGCCCCGTCGCTGTTGCTGGGACGGGGCGCTCGATGAGCTGTACTGGGTCTGGGCGGTCGTAGGCGGTGGCTGGTGATGTAGTGGGTGGGTGAGAATGGGAATGTGCTGTTGCTGCTGTTGCTGGTGAAGAGGCAGCTGCTGATGGTGCTGGACCGCTTGGATCTGCTGGACCGCTTGTGTCTGCGGCTGTTGGGGAGGCGCAAGTTGGTGCGGATGCTGCTGAAGATGCGGATGTTGCGGTTGCGCCGGCTGCGGCTGCGGAGGATGGTTGAGCAGCTGGTGATGCAGGTGCGGACGCGAGTAGCTCATCGTCGCGTCGTGTCGTGTTTGTTTGTTTGGGCTGAGTGAGCAATTGACTTTCGCGACCGCGATGCGATGCGATGGTCCGATGTGCGGTCACAGGCCTGAGGAAGGGGCTGGGTCGGGTCGGGTGTGGAGGAAGAGGATCCACTTTTGGGCGGTGAACTCCTGTATTTCGATCCCGCCGCTGGGTTGGGTGAAGATATCTAGGGCAGACGGGAGATAGCAAAGGGTACCCTAACCGCGTATGCACTAAGCTTAGGTACACTACAGCAGTTCGCGCCCATCATCTTAACGCACCTTGTTGATATTTTTCGCAATTCGTACCCACTTCTCTCACATCCCACGTCCTTACGCAAGACGAAGATGTCCCTGAAATTTTCTAATGCGGTCATTGCAATAAGTAATCACGTCACAGATATCTACATATTTGCTCTTTGTTTACGCGAAATCAACGACTTGTGACAACGACAGGCCTCGTACCCACAACTCCTGGGTTCGTGGCCTGTGATAGGTTGGGTGAGTTGCATGAACCACACAACCCGAGCCAGAAACTTAGTTATCAGACAGTTGGGGTGGCTTGAACATGACGTCATATATTGATATAGGGTTTGGTGTTACGCTCATCATATTGGGCTCGCTAATTCTCTTGTGCAGGAACCATTGGCAGGAGTGTAAAGTAGACTACATCGTATCTACTATGATTAACACAAAGCATGAATATTGTAGGACATCCCAATTACTCTGCAAGATGCTGCGATCAATGATGGCACATTGAGGAGAGATATGCTTGCCTGTAAGTCAACTTCATGTGCCAAAAACGTGCCATATTCAGCGGAGATCGTCATCGCTGATGATCCTATACCCCTCAAGCCTTTGTTCGATGTGCACTTCGCGGTGTAGACATGGAGATCACTGCATGCTCTCCGCCCCGCCGTTCCGGGTCGAGGAATTCGGTGCCCACAATTTTCTTCTTCCTCGTCTGCTAGCGCTGACTATAGTTCTGGACCGGCTGATCCGCGCCTGGTATTTACGACTCACGTAATTCAACGGCCTCGTGATCCCGCAATTCATTCGCTAGGCAAGATGACGTGTCTGCGTCTCTATATGTTTATATATATATATAAGATCGCACTCGGTGATTTGTCCACCTTTCACTTCTGTTCAACTATCTCTTCAAACCGTCATTAGGTAGCCGATCAATACAGCCAAAAATGCCTCGCCCAAACAGAATTCAGACTCAGCGAACTGCTGTCCTTATATCCTTTATAGTCTCAATTGTTATCAATTTCTTCTATCTCGCGGGCCGTGGTATAGCGGGAGAGAACCATAATGCCGTGTTTCATTTAGATCATACGCCGTTCACACCCAACTTCTTTTTCTTGCTCCTGTTCTGGGCTGCAGCCTACTTGGCTCAGGTCGTCTACCTGCACCAGCTATTTGCCGGTAACGAGGCTACCAGAAAGCCTGCCGAGGAGGTCGGCTGGTATGTTACAGTGTAAGTGCGAGTACGTTCCACGGTAGGCATGTGATTCTTAAGCTAACCAACACCAGCTTCAACACTCTGCACTTTATTTGGCTTCTGTTCATTGCTCACGGCCATCTCGTTGTCGCTTTATTCATCGTGATCTTGAATTTCCTCTTCACAGGCAGCTTATACTGGCAGAAGCGCACCCACACTATAAATCCTCCCACCCAATGGCTTACGATCCATATCGGTGCGGCCGCAATGCCATTCGCCTGGACACTCTTCGCCCTCTTCTGGTCGGGTGCAGTCGCCGTGCACAGCAATAACCTCGTTGCCCGCGTCTTCGCCAACATCTTTATCTGGTCCCTTCTCATTGTCCCTTCCACGGCATTGCTTGTCTTTGCTGACTGGAGTTTCGGATTTGCCTCCGCGTTCTTGACCTGGGGCTTGGCGGTTGGCCAGCTCGTCGAGAAGACGTTCGGACTCCAATGGATCTTTGCGGTTATCATTGCAACTATCGTCACCATTGAGTCCGGAATTGTCATGTTTGCATCCGGATTCAGTGGCCTGGCCCACACCAACAATGGTCTTCAGGAGGTCTTGGAAAATGTCCGCGAGGGTCACGAGGACGCCCCTTTGATGGAGCGTTAAGTACTCAATTGAATGAGGCGGTCGATTTCGCAGAGGGCGTGCTGGGGACGTGTAAGATACGTGGATCTAATAGTTCATGTGAGATACGACGGTGGGGTGAGATAATTTATGCCAAATAATGTTGATACTTACCTATGCAAGGTGTATGTGTGAATGAGTAAATAGTTAAAATGAGAGTCTGTAACTTGGTACTTTTGATGGTTTAAATCGATTCTATTATGACCCGCGGGCTTATACAAACGATCTCTCGTTCGCGAGTCGAGCGGAATTTCCCATATGCGTGACGTGCTTGAATCCGTCCCACCATATGTCCCACCATATGTCCCACCATATGTCCCACATATCGCAGCTTCACAAGAAGCAAATGCTGCCTTGTGTCCTTTCTAATTAGGGATTTATTTCAATTACCAGATTCCAAACCGAGTCCACACAAACTCGCATACCACCGTATTTGCCAAACATAACCCATGTTATGTATAGGTTTTGCTATTTACAAACGATGCAATAATATCATGAAAGGCAGCACTATTAGCCTTACTTCTAGATCATCGTCGTGTACCCGTATCCGACTAACATTGTCAAGATCACACTAGATACTACTATGACACCCGCGAGCACTTTGACGGCAAGCCTCACACCTGTCAGTTTACGTTCCGGCCCCTTCTGAAAAACCAGACTGCCGTCCTGCGCAACAGATACGAGAACCCATCCATGGTTCGCAAGAGCCGTGACCCGACGCGTTTCACTTCTCGATAATTGGCCAAACGCGTTAGAGGCGAATTCAGGGGCCTGCGGGAACAGTTTCTTGACCAATTCTGGAACGATCTTCATACGGACTTCGGTATGCGTTGGAGTTATAACCAACATATCCGCACTTTGCTCGGTAGCTTTCTCCTTAGGCGGAAAATCTGCCACATTTTCGCGCTTTCTGGGCCGACCAGAATCCTCTCCCTCGCTGAGTGTTGCAGCTCCTCTCTCTTCGTTCTCGATATTCATAAATTCCGGCTTCTTTCCTTCTTCCGGTACACCGTTTTGCTTCATGGGCTGAGCAAGCTGGTTCTGTAGTTGACCTACAGTCGTGTTCCAATACTGAATCTCCGATCCATAGTCATCAGGATAATTATTAACTTTCTTGGCCTCTGCAACCTGATGCTGCAAATGTGCTATAGCTTTCTTCAAAGATTGAGTCTCTGAATCGCGATAAAATCGCAACATGTGTAATTCTTTTTCGAGATCTGTTTGGCTGCTGACGGCGAAATCTAATTTCGCCTGGAATTCGGTCTGCCTACTGACGACGGATTCTAGTGTCTTCTTGAGTACTCCCAGGGGCTCAGGATTATCTTCGGTAGGTTCGTGCACTTGTCGTTCCGTGCTCTCAGACATGTCGAATTGTTCATCCAGAGTTACAGGACTACTCTCGAACGCGTCACGTCGACGTTTTGCCGCAACCCCGCTAGTGCTTGATGACCTATTAACCCATTCAGTATCCGAATTTGGAAATACCCCATTTTTTAGCCACTCAATATCCGACCTGATCTGCTTCTGCTCAGATTGATGCTGCTCCAGCTCAACAGGTGGATTAATAGGCTCCTTTTCCCGGACTGTCTCGATCTCTGAGCGATTAATGATGTCAGTCTGAATAGCCTCAACCTCGGACCGATTCATGAATTCCTTCATTTTTCCAGTGTCTGCTAATACATCGTCTATTTCTGGATATCCCGCTGCGTCGGTTGTATTATCTTCAGACATTATGGCTTCCTGGACTGACACCGTGTTGATTCGCTCAGAATCAGTTGTTCCATGATGCTCTGTATGACATGTGGGCTGTTCAGCGTCAGTACCTATAACCAATCCTGTAGCCTTGTAAGTGTGCTTCTCCCTAGGTGTCTCGGCGCCTGCCTGTCCTGCGCGTTCCTCACCTTGTTCCACAGCATTTTCCATATCATGTACCTGTCCAACGATCGCAGAATTGAGCGCAGCCGAATCGGATCGATTAATCCCTGTCTTGCTCTGTGCCGAAGCCGCGACTTCAGATTTAACGATATTCTTGTCCGCAGATGGCTCATCAAGTGTTTCGCTCGATTGATTGCTTTTTTCGGTAGCAGCAATAGAATTGACAGATATAGCTTCATCAGCTCTCAAAAGGGCCACAGATTCAGATTGTTGCTCGGCATTTGCATGCTTTTCCGGCGCGTCATGTGAAGCCTCCTCCTGTTGCGCAACTAACTCTTCAGCCTTTTTGGCATCACGTAATTTTGCGAGATAAAGAGGACCTCCGGCTAACGTGACATCATCAACCGGGAAATCCGAGTTCGTGATTGCGACAGTTACAGGAAATTGGCCTGGCTCCCGAGGGGATGGCGAAATAATGTCCTTGGTCGGGGCCCCCTTATTTACGAGACCGGTGTTTTGCCTGCACTCTTCCGACAAGGGTGGCGGAATCATCGAGCAGGGCACTATCCCCGTCTTCACAATTGGCATCGCACTCTTGACTGCAGCCGCCGTATCATTTGTGATAGTAAATGACCGGTCAATGTCAAGTAAATCCTTAAAGATCTTCTCAGCAATCACATTTCCACGACCAGACCACTTGTCAGGCTCCAACAACTCTGCAAAGTACTGCTTCACTGTAGACGCAGGCACCTGCCCAGACTCCCTGTCATACTGTCGCGAAACCGTTGTAGTCGTAGTAATTACCGGAAACTGAGTTTCATCAAACGCTGTTCCCCTTCTCTCTCTTGTTGCCTTTCGCTTTGTATCTTGCTTTCTGTCTTTAAGCAGAGATCTGGAAATAGCATATTCCGCCGCGTAGTCGACCATTCCCAGATCAAAGGCAACGATGTTACGAGAGATATAAGGCTTTCGATAGCGATCTATTGCTGTAAGAGATCTTAACAGTGCCAATCCCAATGCTCACGTTACATACTTTTTTGCAAGAGTTGATTACTCAACTCGCTAAGGACTTTTCCCTCAACAAAATTGGAAGTCTACATTGCAGTTAATGCACAAAATATTGTCTTCGAAGCCACGAGAATCTAAAGACCAACCCCGTCTGATTGCAGAATAAATTCCACTGTCTGCATCGTCTCTTTCCTAGCCTTCGACCTCCTCCAAAAGCACCGGTACTGCTCTCTATCAGGATCCAATAATCGGTGACTAATCCATGACCGCCCAAAGTAATACCTCCGCCCCGGTTGTGTACTCATGCCACTCTCCACAGGTCGTCGTGCGATCGGTAATCCACATGATCTCAACGCGTCGCGCGAGACCTGTAATGCCGAAACCGACTGCAATAATTCAGCCTGTCGCATATTCGCACACAGTAACAGTATCCCCGATCTTTAGATCTGAAGATGAACGATAAAAGGACATTTATTAATGCAGTAATGTATGAGAAGATCAGACGATCTTGCGGCTCATATTTACGCGAAGTCGCGTGGCTTGAGGCTAATCGTGACATTTATTTAGTGCTTGTGGATGTTTTGCACCAGTGCTTTGCTAGTTATGCGAAAATTGGGACAAAGTAAGTCGGCCATTAAAAAGCCGGATCCCGGAAAGTTATTATCTCGCGATCAGTCAGAGTAAAGCTAGCACTACACGGCACATAGCAGTGTAACTTTTCAAATGCAAATTATCTATGGCAACTGATTGGAGACTGAAGCTGTATGGGATTGCGAGCAGTAAGTGCGTAATATGTGCACGCGTCAGAACGTTGCTATTGACCTGATAATATAAATACTGACGAAGAGCTTCGTAATCCCCTATCTGTGAGTACGGAATAAGCTGTGCCTAATCGTGGTGGTGGGGCAATCGTCGAGGAGAGATAGATTGTGCGACCTAGACTCGGCGTATCTATCTGTGTAAGTTTCTGAGCTGTTCATGAAGGTTCGCGCAGGCCAGGATTAACATTCTCTCCTGGTTTCTGGCTATTGCCATCGTATTGGATCACGATCGCAAGTATTACTGGCGGTAGTTATACGTCTGTAAAGCATTTAATATATTAAATAACTGTAAGCATACAATAAATTAACTATCGCAAAGATCGAGACAAAGCATATAGTATGTAGAAATACAAAACCGGTTGCGCCTACTAAAACTACAAGACTTTCGTACAATACATATTCGCTAATATCGTAACCCACATTAATAGAGCGATTTAATAGCCTTGGAAACTATTATCGTATACGATCTGGCGATTAAACAAATAAATTAAATATTAAGATTATTCATTTGCTCAACAATAGTCCAGGTTCCATCCTGTTTCTGCGTCATTCTATGTTTCGGGATGGCAGGTGTCTGTTCGTGTTGATCAATCGTGGTTGGGCAAACTCTCTGAGGTTTCCGTTCAACCAACGGCGAACTCGACTTGGATGTAGTTCCCGGTGCTCGTTGTGTGTGACTGTACACCGGCGTGCTCTTTCTATCTCTGAGGACCATTCGTCCGGCAGGTGTTCCATTAATAACGCTGCTGATTTGCTGATTCTTTGGAGTAGATGTGGTGGATGAAGGCGGCGACGACGGAACGGACGACCCAGCAGGTCTGAAACTTCTTCCTAGCTTAATAGCCTGGACAATCCAGTTCTCATTTGCTTGCGCTGTTTTTGGAGCCGACCATCGAGGCTTACATCCCTTTTCCAGCTGCCGAACCACTGCCGACGTAGCATACTCATTGGTCCATTCATGACCTTGCAGTCCAAGTAGATGCGACATCACACCACTGGCAATCGCGGCATCGGAGTATCCACCTTCAAGCAACGAAATGACTCGACCATCGCAGAATTCATTTGCCAGCGTGACTGCGTCGCGAGTGAACCGTGAGTAAAACGATGTGGGAACATGGACACCATGACGTTGCATTCCTTTGTCTTCAAACTCGGATCCATCAAATCCAGCTGACAGGAATACACCGGCTTTGAATTCTTTCTTGCCGTCAACAATCGGGACTCTGGTCTGCGCTGCACGCAAGAACTGTTTCGCACGGTCGAAGAGCTCAGAATAGCGGTTAGTGTATAAATCGTCAAATTCTTCCGCCGTCGAGTATGGCTCCATATGCACATTCCAAATACACAAATCATGTGCGATAACACAAGTGGATGCGTTTTTTATTTGTTCAGCCGTCGCGTAGCCTACTTCGGTAGGAAATGAATTAATATCGTGTAATGAGAAGTATCCAATCTTCGGACCGGCCGTATTTGTGGGCCATTCAGGCTTTCCCCCCTGCTGTGAATTTTCTTCATCTGTGTAAAATTCATCGTCATGGTCTTCAAGGCCTGACAATTTCCAGCAAATATCTTGACTGCCGTCGCCGTGATGAAGATCAAAATCGAGAATTATCGCGTGCGTCAGGCCATACTTTGCCGCCGCGTACTGTATACCGACATGAACATTATTAATCAAGCAAAATCCCGATGGAGTACAAGGATGAGAATGATGGCCTACATATATTAGAGTCTAACACACACTGGCGGTTGATTCATAGAACATACCCGGGGGTCTAATACTAACAAAACACCGCCTCACCGATCCATAAGTATCATCGTATACTCTATCCACCGCAGTCTCAACTGCAGCTACGACACCTTCCAATGCAGAAACTGTGCCTTCAGATAAATAAATATCTCCTGAGTTCCAACCCTGGGGTACCTCTAGCATATTTTCGTTTAGCTTGTTTGGTGCCGACCTACACAAGCTCTTCAGTCTACTCGGCCACCTCTTTCCATGGACCTTCAGCACATGCGGGCACTCCTCCAGGTCAACTGTTGCGACTGAAGATTCAAGCAAATACTCGTCAGCGCCGGCGAGTGTGATCGCCGCCCCAATGCCCACTGCGCTGGCGTTCAGACGCTGCGGTCTTTCGACAATTGACGCCAAGTATCTCTTGGCGACCCATTTCCGCGAAAACACGTGCATTTGCGAAAGCGGTGACAGTAGCACTAATGTTTTACTCGAGTTATCAGCAGGTACTGCAGCTGGCTTTGGAAACTCCTCCTTCGGTAGCTCAATTGTCGGTTGCACCTCGCGAAGTTGCAGTTGGGAGATCCGCTCCACAATATCGTCTGGCAAAGGCGCCGTGACCACAGTCGTACTAATACCAACTTCCGCCTCATCTTTAACTGGCGTTCTGGGCGCTTCAGTGTCCTGTTCATCGTTCGAAATCTCTTGTTGTAGTCGAATACCCACACTAGGCGTCCATAGTTGACCTACTAAATGTTCAGGAATAGCAGGACGATTTTGTTCTAGAATATCTTGTCGCACAGGCGGTCCCGTAATCATCTGTGCAATTGTGTCGTCTAGAAACGCCTGTTCTTCGTCTGAAATCGCGACGCCCCCGGCAGCGGAGTGAACCAGGGAGGACAATTGGTCTTCGTTGCCCTCATTCAACAGTGCCGCAAATGCAAAAGACGGAAACGGTGCATGTGCAGCCCCAGACGGCGTGGTAGGACTCGTCATGTATTTTCGATAAGCAGTCTTCTCAGGACTGATGCTAACAGTGTGAACAGAAGTGGCGACGAAAGTCTTACTGTGAGTTGCGGGAAAGGGCACAGCTATGAGCCGTCGGAGCAAAAAGTCGGTGTCCTACGTCACTACCAAATTTTACGCGTCAGATGAGATAAACAAAGCGTTTACCCGGCTCCACTGCAGCGCGTTCGAAGTCGATGTGAGATTCATAACCCATGAATCTAAGATCGTGAACTCGAAAGGATCCAATAAGCCGACGGACATCATTGCCACATTCTGGTATCGTCGCGAATTAACCCTTTAACAATGACTTCAAATTCTGCATTTAACGGCACCCTTCATGCATACTCGCCCAGGCTCGTCAGCTTCGAATTCGCTACATCTTTCACGCCTCACAAGAACATTCTCCTCTTCGTTGGCGGCTTAGGCGACGGATTACTCACCGTCCCATACGTTCCACAGTTAGCTGCGTCAATAGATTCTTTGGGATGGGGCCTAGTGCAGCTGCTCATATCATCGTCATACCGGGGCTGGGGTGCCGGAGATTTAGCAAGAGACGCATCGGAAATCGAGCAAGCCGTTTCTTACTTTTCGAACTTGCGTGGAGGAAGGGTTGTCTTAATGGGCCATTCGACTGGATGTCAAGACGCGATATATTACTTGACGCGGTATACCACTTCTTTCGAGAATTCGAAACTGGCAGCTGGTATTCTTCAAGCGCCGGTATCCGATCGTGAGGCGATGTTGCGCCTGTTTCCGGACCGATATACTGAGATGCTGGATTTTGCGGTCAATGAAGTGAATACTGGTCGCGGCCAGGAGATTTTACCAAAAAAGTATTCCGACCTCTTTTTTGGTACACCAATTACAGCAAGCCGTTGGGTGTCCCTCGCCAATAAACTTGGCGACGACGATTTCTTTTCGTCAGATATTGAAGATGAGGTGTTAAAGACTACATTTGGTATTATAGATGTTCCGCTGTTAGTTTTGTACTCTGGCTCAGACGAGTTTGTACCAGAGACTGTTCATAAGGAGCATTTGATAAACCGATGGAAAGCCATTACCTCAGAAGATAGCTGGAGTAGCCACAGCGGTGTTGTTAAAGGTGGTAAACATAACCTTGGAGAAGGATCAGATTCTGGCGCTGTGGACGATGCCATATCAAGGGTGTCTGCGTTTTTAACGAGCCTGCAAAGATGATAGAATTGGAGACTTATGAGCCCAATGTATCTGCTGAAACAATGGGCACCATGGCGTAGACGAGCAAATTCATTCATTATACATCAAACAATGCGTTAAACACGACATATATATAAATATTTTAAAGTTTTACACAACGAAAAATGTAGTTCTCTATTCTTCTGATTTGAGATCCTCTTCGCTGGGCTCCTCCGCTTCTTGCGCGATCTCCTCGTCTTCTTCTAGAGGCTCTTCACTGACTTCTGCGTCCTCCTCGCCCTCGATAGTTTCCACTGGCTTCTTCGTATATGTAAGTGAGAACAAGGCAGCTTCTGGTCCGCGGTTCGTGCTCTCTAGTAAATCAGCGCAGGCAGCAACATCGCCGACGGCCCACAGAGCTGTGAAGGCAACATTATGAACCCCAGACGCGATAGCTTTCTTAGCGATCTGACGTAATCCAGTTTCGTTATTAGTGCTAGTGTAGATGAGTAGTAACGAGCCCAAGTCTGAAACCGCAGAGAAACATTTCTCAGCCAAAACAATATCCCAAGATTGTAGAGCCATATCACCAAGTGTCTTCCACTTGTGGTCCGAAGAATCAGCTTCCGCAATCTCTTGGGCAATCTCGAGGCTTCCAAGTGATAGAGCAAGCTCGAACTTGTGGTCTGGATCGGTTGAGACCTCAAGCGCTAACTCCTTGTAACCCTGGCCTTCAAGGAAGCGAGCGATTCTAGTCCGCTCGCTAGTTGGGATCTGCTCGAGAAGAGATTCGGCGTGTTCCATATCACCACGAAGCACCACAGTCTGATACTCGAGGACAGAGAGCGAAACTGCATATGAAATGACATTTGAGTCTTTGTCGGCCAAGTAGACGCGGCCATCCCGGGGAATGTAGCCTAGCAAGTACATGGCTTGATCGAAATGGCTTACGGTATAAGTCTGTTCGCCGACGAGATAGTTCAGTCTGTTCGTCGAGGTAGTGTAGATGAAGCAGTCGCCAACCCACTTTCCTGTGCGAACAGTCTCATTGATATCCGTAACGACTTCGAACGCTTCTTCGACACCCTCATCTTCATCCACTCGGTCCTCTTGGACAGCGACAATGTAAGCATCCTTTGAAAACTTCAAAACGTAAAAGCTGTCGTCGCAGGCAAGCACGACAAGCTCGCCAGAATCGGACCAATATATCTATCTGACGTCAGCAGCAAGAAGTGCAACTGTATTCAAGTCCTGACTTACGTCATTAGGAACAACGTCAATTCGTCTCACTAGCAGACCAGTATCCCAATCGTACAATCCAACCCAGTCACTACCCTTCACTCCCAACAGAGTGCCTCCAAAAATACCTTCCGCATTGTAGTTAAACTGTATATGTCCAACAGCCATTTCCTTGAAATTCTTGTATACCTTAATCGAAGTTGTACTCTCCTGAACGGCATACATATTGCTATCCTGGGCCCACACAATTTGTAATCCAGGACCAAACGACTTGTTACGCCAGGCGAGTGCTGTGAAGATAATATACTCCCCGTCACCGCAGACAGCTACGAAACGGCCGTTAGGTGAGTGTATAAGTTGCGTAGGATAAATTTCAACCGATCCCAGATCCTTCTGAGGAAGTGGAATAACTTCGCCGTCCTTGGTGCTGTCACTGCCTTTGATGACGCTGCTGCAGACTTCGGCATGCTTGCTCCAAATCACCTTTCCGCTCGCGTCCATTGAAATTGCCGGTTCTTCTCGTCCCATCTTCATCACGACTGAACCTTCGTCATAACCGACAGCGATAGCATTGGATCCCTTTCGATATGAAACACACCAAGCCCTTTCCAGGCTGTAGTTCATAGTTTGCTCAAGCTTGTAGGTGTTGGAATTCCAGACCTTGACTGTCGAGTCCTCTGAACCGGAAATGATGATTGGCAATTCGGGGTGGAAAACTGCAAATGAAACATTGGACGTGTGACCCTCGAGGGTCGCAATGCAGCTCTTAGTCTGATAATCCCAAATTTTAACGGTCCTATCATCTGACGTCGTGATAATGTATGGCTTATCTGCGAGAGGATAGTAGTCGACAAAGTTGACCCCCTTCGATTCGTGTGCTTCCATCGTGAAATTGGGTGTAGGCGACCCGAGAGACCATATCTTAACAGTGCGATCCAGGCAAGCGGAAGCAAAGGTGTTTGTGTCCTTCGGGTTGATGGCCAGTGACATGACGTAGTGGTTGTGCCCTTCGAAAACCTGGATGCACCGCCAATCCTTGTCCCAGTTCCATAGCTTGATTGTCATGTCATCGGAAGCTGTTAGTAGAAAACTTTGCGTCGGATGCACGGCAATGGCACGGATGTAGTCAGGATGGGCTTCGAATTGAACGACTTTCTCAGACGTGTTGTAGTTGTACACGCGGATCTGAAAGTCATCACTACCAACGACAAACCAGTTCTTTCTAGCGATAAAACGACCTGCTCGAACGGGAACTTCTGTCACGTCAAAAGTTTTGACTATTGACTGCGTTTCATACGACCAGATTTGTACTTGTCCTGAAAGTTGATGATTAGGTCAAAATCCTACTAAGCCACAACATAGAACCATAGATTTACGACTAACCGCTATAGAGTGTTGCAAGAATCCATGGCTCAGTGGGATGGAAATCAATTCCCTTGACACGGTCCGATCGCGCCAAAAGTTGTCTCTGTAATTAAGAAGAACGGTCAGTATATGTGTTTTAAAACGAGCTCGACCATCCGTGTGAAACATTTCGACGACAATCCAGGTTCGTGCTTCAGTAGCACTAGCCGACAGACGAATTGTGCGCTTTCTTGAGATTTGTCAAGTTCGAATGACCTCCAAAAACCCTCCTCGAGAACTCAAGCATGAGAACGACCCCGATAAACACAATTGCTACATACCTTTATATCTAGCCGCATGGTCAAAGACTAACTTACTCCTTTAAGGTCCCAACGAATTGCTCAATTAACTAAACGGATCGTGGGTTAAAGAAGAACGAGGTCGCAATCGGGACACGACTATAGTTCTAAGTTGTCCTGAGAGGGTGCGGTGCAGCCCTCTTTGTGCAGAATGACTTGCGCTTATGGCCGTAAATGCGAGAATATCGTTCCCGGTTAAATGACGGTCCTGACGCTGGGCCAAGGTGTCACCTAATCCTACAGATTTCAAAGTTCGTACCCTCTGAAACATAATGTATCCAGGGTTTCAGGAAACCCTGAAATATATATAACGATTGACGAAAGTGCGGTAATCAACAAATTGAATGCGCTGGACCAATTATCCTATTTCCCCGAGTCACATGATTCTCGTCGGTACGCGGCACGTCGTGGAGGCTCTGTAAGGAGCCAACAACGATGGAAGGCGAAGTTCAATAGAAACGTCCATATGCAGTCATTGTTCAGTTACAACTTCTCCAGTTCAGGGTAATGTTAGACCTTGTAATTTGAATGCGCACGGAGAGCAATCCGTGCCCAGTGAGATCACACCTATGGGTATGCTTTTCGTTTTCTACTGATTAATTGAACACTTCTAATCCATGCTTCTGGATGTTATCTGTGTACGAATTGATGACAGCCTTAGTAGTAGTTGAAAGCCGGTAGGACTTATTATTATGGGCCCTACTTTTCGACGAAGATCAAACGTCAAAAAGGTGATCGATATGCGTTGTTATAATGATACTAACTACATTCCATGCATCTAGGGACTGCGGTATTCTAAGTCTGGAGACCATTTACAAATTTGTATTACGCGATAACCAATATCGACTTTACACCAAATGCACATGTTCAGGGACAATGGTCAACAACTTAGCTTCTGTAATAGCTGATCGGACATTTTCTATAACCTGAATCTCCATCTTCTTCTGAGTTTCATATGTACGAGTGCCAACATGTGGCAGTAAAATGACCTTTTCGTTGGCGATGAGTCCAGGATGGATCTTAGGTTCCGCTATACAATCCGTTAGCATGAGCTTCAATTAACAACTAGCAGACAGCACTGACCCTCAAAGACATCCAGACCGGCGCATCGAACCTTCCCACTCTCAAGAGCATCAACAAGCTCCTGTTCATCTATGACAGCGCCCCGGGCTGTATTAACAATAACGACACCGTCTTTCATTTTGGCGAACGCTTCCTTATTAATGATATGTCGTGTGTGCGCGTTCAATGGCAAGTTGAGTGAAATAACATCACTTGTGGCCAACAACTCATCAAAACTAACATATTTTGCGCCAGCAGCCATCTCATCGGACAAGGGCTTGCGGTTGTAGTACTGAGTAATCATACCGAACCCCTCGGCGCGTCTCTTGACAGCTCTTCCAATACCACCCATACCTAGAATACCCAACACTTTTCCCTCGGGATCGTGCGAGAGGGGGACACCCTTATTCCAGTTACCATCTCGCAGAGTTGTCATTGAAAGGTTGAATTCGCGAAGTGCGCCCAGGATGAGGAACATGTTCACGTCAGCCGTCGCGTCGTCAACTGTTCCAGGAGTATTCGACATTAAAATACCCTTCTCAGTGCACGCATTGACATTGATCATGTCATAGCCAGCACCATTGTGGCAGATAAACTTTAACGACGGAGGTAGTGCGTCGATAATATCCTTGTCAATGACACCAGCGGCCTTGGAGTCGTTCATGTGGTACACCGCCGTGATGTCAGAGTACTTCCCAGCAAGATCCTTGATAAGGTCTTCTTTGCTAGACGAGTCGCAGACAGAGAGAATCGCGACGTCCGACAGTGCTTCCCATTCGGCCTTCGCATGTACGATTTCGCCAAGGAGCAGAAGATGTGGTTTTGTCATTGTGAGGTATGATGTAGCAAATGACCACTGAGTCCTCAATTGATTAGTGAAGTGTCGGGAAAAGCAATTACGAGCAAGAATATATAATGAAAATAAATGGCAAAGAAGAAGATGAGTATGGCCGGTAGCTGAGACTAAGACCTACAGAGTGCTTAAAAGCACTCAGTCCTTGTAAGCTGCGACGTGGGGTCGACTCGCGCGGGGAGCGTTAAGTCCGAGTGGGGGTGCAAAATTAGTATTGGTCTGGCGGGGGCTGCAATCTCCGCAAGTCTTACATGTCGCACTGGTGGGATTCGTACCAATCCAAGGTATCACAATGATGATGCCAAGTGGAGTGATATCGCTTCAGATTGTGGAGCCTTAGTGGACAATATTCGAAACTAACTAACATAACATTGTCGAATCAAGCGGTTGCCATCTATCCAGGAATATTTCGTAATAGTTTGAAATTGTTAGTGCTCGGAAACAGAGTCTGATCCCGCCGCTTAACATCCCGCAGTCAACATCCCGCATAGGAACGCAGTGTGACTTACTTCTAATTACTATCATTGCGATATCGTAAATCCCGCGGTCCTCTTTCAAATACCACGGTTTCATAGCTTTTAACTAATCAGGGCTGTGGCGGATGCGGATATCCGCCAAATTTTTCCATATCCGCATCCGCCATCCGCCTTTTTGAAATTGGGAGATATGTATCCGCCTTTGCATCCGCCTTTCGACAGCATCGCGGATACGGATCCGCCATCCGCCATCCGCCTCTTAAAAATTTTGTAAAATTCATGAACATGATATATATTTTAATTTCTTTAAAATTTTCGCAATATTCATTAACATGATATTTGAATTTCCTAAATGGACTCGTTGCCAAACTATTTCGTCGGTGAACCCGCGACATGTGAACATGTACCCCAGTGCCAGAACAACTTATTGTCGGTCGACAGCCAGATAACCCGGAATATAGCGACCTGGAGCTTTGGATGCTGCAGCCTCCAAGCCAATCTTTTGCGTCCGACATAGATAGATACTTCCAGAGCCCGAGGACAATTGTGACGGACTCGAAGAACCCGGATTGGCTGTGCGACTGGTGGCGGAAGCACAAGGATGAATATCCGCAGATGGCTATGGCGGCGACAGTCTACTTAGCCATTCCCGCCTCTGAAGTCTCTGTTGAGAGGATGTTCAATGCTGGTAGAGATATTCTAGGGGTACGGCGATTTGCAATGAAGGGCGAAACGATGAGAATCTTAATGTTGATGGACAGCATGGAGAAAAAATTGTAATAAAAATATATTCTCTCGGTCAGAATAGTCGCCCTATTTCATTAACATATATCATCGTCTACTTTCAAGACCACAGTTTGACTTATTCTAACATTGCGCTTCTTTTGTATACGAGATTGTTTGCGGAGGATGTTAGATTTTCACACCTTTTAAATTTAATTTAGAGAATATACCAATTATCCGCCATATCCTCCATATCCGCCAATCCGCCTATCCGCCTATCCGCCTACAGTCCTGTAACTAATCCTGTTGCGGTTTCTATAATTATTTTAGAATGTAAGTATATGGACTGTCTTCATTTGGCTAGATCGCTACGAGTCCTAGAATGTACAACTTTGCTAGTACCATGCTAGCTAGCGAATACACCCAATTGGACAGTCTACTTGGTTCTGGTGAAGGTCGCAGCTGTGTATCGCGGATAAGTAATTGTGCCAGCCAACGAAGAACGAATAGCTGTTCTATTGCCCGCACGGGGCAGCCCCCACACTCCGTTCAGCGACATCCCTACCCACCTTTGTCGTGATCCGTCCCGTCTCAGCAACTGCTTTGTTGGAACGAAGTCCAGGGCAGTCCCTAGGACTGAACATTCATTCAATATAATCTGGCGTGTTATCCAGTTTTTATTTCTAACTTTCATGTAAAAATCCCAAAGATATGGAGAATACGATTCTAGGATACAGCCGTTTGAAGATCAGGTATTTAAGTGGTTTCGTTTATCCGTTAACAATTTACTCAAAGAAGAACGAGTGCGCTTGTTCAAGTAACAGCTACGGCCGGCCGTCGACGCGCAGAAAGTCCTAGAATTGTTTCTGGCCGAATAAAGTCGGATCAGTCTGACTGATAAAACTCGTCGTCGAAAGTGACAACAATCTTGACCGTATCGCAAAACTATTCATAACAATCAAATTGTCTCGGCTCGGCTGGTGAAGATTGATTGTCTTCTAAATCCTTCTTGGCATATGCAATCGTGTGGTTAAACTCAGTTCCCGGTGCGTTCTGGATGTTGTCGAACATAGTCGCGGATGTCGAACTTGTTTTTATGACGGTAAACAACCAGTCAGCGGATGAGTTTTCCTTCCAACTCTCTAATCTCAGGGTTAGGGTGGTATATTCAAATAAACAGAACGGTAGTTACACTACATCCACACCGATGCCATTTGCTCGACATCACGCCGACTCGGATCCGTTCGGCCTGTTCCTAGGTCCGCCTGACAAAGGTTTTGCGCTTTGTTAGAGTACACCTTAACACATTCAGGGTTAGGTACTGGCTGGATCAGCTCCGGCAAACTACTTGCCAACGTCCAAATGTCCCCTAGCCCCAATCCTCGAGCGTACCGTAGGACCGCTGGACGTAAACTAAACCATTTGCTTTCAGGATTAGGGCTACATAACCTTGGGCACGGCGTTAGAAATACGCCGTATTTGTCACACACACAACACATGACAATTGGACGCAATGACGTTTGGTAGTGTTTCCCTTCAATGAAGTGGGAGATCCGGTAATCTGTACGCCTGGAACTATATTTGTTGAGACAAGCTAGATTTCAAAGCCATATAATATTGTGGGGATGAGGCAACGACAGATATCAAGCGGGATATCGTGGGGTCCTGCACATACTGCGAGATTAAGGGTTAGGAAAATAAGTCTGGCATATCTCAATTAGCTATGGGTTGAACAGACACTTGTATTCAACGGCCACGGGCCACCAAACCCCGGACTTTGAACATTACGAACAAAATGCCGAGATCGGGTGGTTCCATCCTGCATGCCGGCGACAAGCATCAGCGCACAGCAACTCGCCCCGGAAGAATAGCTGTGCTCGCATATGTATAGATAAAGAGAATCTATATAGGGCTGGACACGAATAACGATTTTACGAATATTCGTACGAATATTCGTAAGTCGAATACGAATAATTCAAAGTTGATTGCTTAGTAATAATCGTACGAATAAAAAGTCGATTATTCGTAACTATTCGTAAAATTCCGAACCCTAATCCCTAATGTACATGTCCCGCAGCAACACAAGACGCCTCATCGTCTCCGCACTCAGCGAGTTCCGCCTCACTCCGAGCATATCCCTCCCACTATTGAATAGTCTCTCCACTGCCACGCTCGACGCAGGTATTGCTAGATAGTCTCTGGCGGCTGCTGCCATACGTGGATATTCATCGCGATGGGTCCGCCACCAAGAGAGCAACCAGCTGTTATCATTTGTAGGCCACTGATCGATAGTTACGACGCCCGCCTCGAAGTAACGGTCGATGTCTGTCACTGAGCGCATGCCACCCTGCAACTTCTCAAGCAGTCGAGCTTCGATACTCTTTCCCTGAACTACTTCGTTTTCATTGGCAGTATGTGAATGCTCACTGGCTACGGAATACTGCTGGTTCAGTAAGTCCTTCAAGTGCCTGATCACCGTTGGGGCGGCGTCGCCTAATTCTTTCTCTAGCAATAGCGTCTTAAACCGAGGATCTAGAATAAGGGCAATATAATATGCGTCCTGCCCATCCATGTAATTATAGTATTTCTGATATTTTCTCAGACCCGCAGCTGCGGCTTGGGCGATATCTAGGTCAACACTTGTAAATTCTCCTTCTCTGTACGTTGCATCATGGAGCAGGTCGTGTAGCTCGTAATATATAGGAAGCGCCAAGCTAAGCTGTGGCTGGCGCTTCGAAACGGTAAGAGTGAATTCTTCAAACTTACGCAGTATGCTGTCAATTTGCTCTAGTCGATTCCAATCCTCGGAACTGAATCCTGGAAGATAGCTTTGACTCTCTATCCATTTTTTGATCTGTTGTTTCGCATTCAGTGCATCTCGGAGCATCCTATGGGTCGAATTCCACCGCGTGTCGACGTCGTATTCAATGAAGCTATCCTTCAGCCTGTTGGCTTGACAGATCAGCTTCCACTGCTGCTTCCGTTGTGGTGTTCTTGCGATCCACAAGGCCATGATGCGTAGTCGAGCCAACGCAGATTGCG
This sequence comes from Lipomyces starkeyi, assembly GCA_018804115.1. NCBI lineage: Eukaryota > Fungi > Ascomycota > Lipomycetes > Lipomycetales > Lipomycetaceae > Lipomyces > Lipomyces starkeyi. The sequence continues at coordinate 703,048 of JAGJTG010000010.1, forward strand.
TGCCGATTTCTTTATTTGCCTGAATAAGATCGCAAGCTGCCACTGCGCTTTTGTGATCACCGGCATCCAACGCGGACAGTATGTCATTAACAATTAGATTTAGCACGTGAGCCGTGCAGCGGATATAACTGTCACCTCCTTGAAAGCGCATTGGTGCTGGGTCGCCTGCAGAGGAATTTGTATCGTGAAGCCTTGACGCCAGATTGTAATACAATTCTGACATCAAACTTTCATTGTTAGAAGCGTTGTCTGCTGTGATAGCAAGCAGCTTCTGATCGATCTGGAGCTCCTCTAAAGACTGGTAGAGCATCTCTGCTATATTCTCTCCACTATGCACGCCACTGATTTCAGCAAACTCAAGGACTCGCTCTTGGTACTGGAAGTCAATCGTCAACCAGTGACCAATAACCCCCAAAATGGATTTGGAGTTTCTGCTAGTCCAGACGTCTAGAGAGATTGAAATTGTTTGGCAGGTGCGATCCAACCCGTGAATCAATTGTGCTCTGCGGGACTCGAATTCCTCCTCAATCCGACGTGATAATGTCTTCCGAGATGTGAAGGGAAGAGAGATGGTCAGATCTTGAAATATTCGCTGGAAGTCAGGCGATTCTATAGCGTCAAATGCCATGTTTGCAGTGACTATCCACCGCGTTAAATTTTGCTCCAAGAGGCGTGCTCTGTTGTTGTCCGCCTTCTTCTGAAAAAAACTGGCAATTGATCGTTGTTTTGCGCTTGTCTGGGCATCCTCTCGGTCACTTTGATGGTCACTTGGAAAGATCCCATGTTTTGCAAGATGGGCGATCATGTTCGAGGTTGACGTTGCTCTTGAGGAATCGGTTGTCTTCCAGTTACACCGATTGCACTGTATCTGACGATCTTCAACTGGCCCCTTACCCCTCTTCGGCCACCACAACTTTCCTGGAAGAAGCGAGGCAGTAAATTGGGCCCATAGAATTTGATTCTGTGTTCTTTTTGCAGAAGGCTCGGATTCGCAGAGGCTCGAAGCATCAGATGGTCCATCTTCGGTCGACTCGCGATGCTGAGAGGTGCTTGCTAAAACATCTTGATGCTGGCTGAGCTGGTTTGCTGAGTCGTCAGGAGTAATTGGCTCAACAGTGCTGTGCTCTTCATCTGAACGAGATCTTTTAGCAATGCGGTCTTCCGCCACTGCTTCATCATCACTGCCATCATTAAGGAGATGATAATCAATTCTTTGAGAGCGCTGCGGCCGCTTGCCGAGACACTCAACGAAATTATCCATTTCTTCAGAAATTGAGGACATCGGTTAGTTTTCAAGATTAACGGCGAAAAAGCTGTCAGTTTGTGTAGTGGAAACAATATGCGACGTATGAGTGGAAGACTAGAAGAAGTGTAATGGCTGTTTAGATAGCTAATGTGGCTCCTGTCACTGATGCCTATCAGTGACGCGCGAGGGTCAGCCAACTTCACGCGTCACGGACGCGACATCTTTAGATTGTGCGTGAATCTGCACTAACCTCCGATTTAAAGTTTCCGCCTAGTTAAGTTACGAATAATTACGAATCGAATACGAATACTGATGGACAGCACCCTAACCCAATACGAATAACGAATTGCTAAAAAAGTCGAATACGAATAAGCAAAATCCTTATTCGTGTCCAGCCCTAAATCTATACAGGAATCTATAGAAAGGAACATTCATTTGGACAAGGGCGTAGGGAAATCCTCCGGGAACAAACAAAACCCCCGTGGGAAAACAAAGAATCCCGGAGGTAAAACCTAACAATGAGCCTGTAAAGGCTCCCCTCTTGACACCTATCGACAAGGCGTCGCTGGGACAAGCAACGGCGAGAATATGGAAAGGGCCTGATCGGGCAGGGAGAACTGATCAGCTCCATCGCACAGTCGGTGCCGGTGAGGACTTGCCTGTGTAATTTGTGAGGATTATACGGATAGACCCGTGACTACTATATGGTACCTAAGGCTATCAACCTTTAATCAATATATTTTAGAATATTAACTATGAGGACTCGGCCGGGGACCAATGGGTTCTTATGTTGATTCCTGCGTCCCCGTCCGAGCCTCTACAACCAATGAAAACTTTTATAATCACAAAACAAACAAGCCAATAAAAACCAACGTATTGCAAAGAAACACTCGAGCGGAAGAGCGGGAGAGCGGGAGAGCTGGTCCGAGTAACCGTTCGACGGAGGTTAGTGACAGTTCGGTCGCCGGTGCAGTGGTCACGGACCGTCAGAAGCCGAGACCAGTACGATACCCTCAGGAACGAGTTCCTGACAAATTAGACTGAAACTGAATTTATTTCACCTTGGCGCACTGATCGACTTTGTACTTGTTTGAATACCATTTGATACTTCCTCCTAACAATTACCGGCCAGCCTTTAGATACTACGCCGACAGGTATATTTACTTATTTAGTGCCGCATCACGGCAGTTAATATGCTTTGTTAGCAGCTTGAGTAATTGATGTGGGCATGACCGCTTGGCCTTCTTGCCCTTCCGATTTCGCGACCCAACCTCGTAGAAAAAATTTCCCAACATGATCACAGGAACCCCTGCTCGCGGCACGCACCCTAAAGGAATCAAAACCCAGCTGCCTTCACGGACACACCCCAATAATGAAATCCCAAAGTATAGAGTTTTGCGGAACAGCATGTGGGTTAGAAGGCTTCCTGGATCAACCTAACATTGTGATGGAACGGAAGCTGTTTTGGCACCGTGTGAGGCCAACTTAGAAGAGTGGGTCTAGTCTGAATAATTTATATTGTCCATTATCGACTACAGGGCACTGTCATCAGACTACATGGTGCTCGCGTGTACCAGCACGCCTGCCAGTCATCGAAAGATTCTGCACTGTGACACCACAATAATCTGCGGCGTTCGTTATGAAGTCAGCTACTACCGACAACGCGTGAACGTTCATGCCACCATCTATATGGAAGCGCAGCAGCCGCGAAATCTATGTCTCGATCTGGTCGATCAGACAAAGGTCCTAGCGGAATGTGTCAAGAGTAGTGGTAGATTGCGTTCTGGTGATGAATGCCACACGCAAGGATGGCTTTCACATGGCAGTGCGTTGAACCAGTCGACTACGCACTCCGGCGTACCGACGACAAAGAAAAATACAACTTTTGCTCAACAGAGTGGTATGACTCATGCTCGTTCATGCTAGTTCATGCTCGTTCATGCTCATTCGTATTTTTTTGTTCTGACTCGATATCCTTGAGCTTGTGGCCGTTTTAACCAGCTAATATGGATTAGAGTTTATGGGGCAGCACGCGGGGCCCCAGATTGACCGATGAGATGACAAGATGTATGATTAACCAATGCCTGAACCGGCAACAATCGTCGATTCCGTGCATTTTATTAGACTGATAATCTCAAACTGGTTGTTGCTTTGCTGTATGCTATTATACTGTCTCACTATCGCATCCGCACATGGCGCACAACAAGATCGGCCATTTCCGCTTCCGCTATAGTCGCAAAATACTACCTCCAGTTGCGCATATAAGTCCGCTCCGCACTCTGTGCCCTGCGATAGTGCATCTGTGTTCGTATATTGCTGTCACTCGTTCCATCATCTAACCACCCTACCACACAATGTCTGACCCAGGCCTCCCCACTGTCGAGCACAACACGGCATCCACCTCGCCCATCCTTGAGGGAGAGAAGCATAGCCGCCGAACTAGAGTTCCTGGAGCTGGTGTTCTCAGCCCTGTCGCTGCCCGCATCGCTAGTCTGCCCGATCATGTCCGCAATGAGCTCATCGCCATGATCGGCGAGTTCGTCGGCACCTTTCTCTTTCTCTTCTTCGCCTTCGGCACTGCCCAGGCCGCCAATTCCGACCCCTTTCTGACGACGACTGGCTCAAATCCCGGTCAGCTTGTCATGATCTCGCTTGGCTTTGGTTTCTCCCTCGCTGCTAACGTCTGGACATTCTTCCGCGTCTCCGGAGGTCTCTTCAACCCGGCGGTCTCCCTCTCCCTCGCCCTAGTTGGGATCATCACTCCCATCCGCGCCGCTCTCCTGTCAGTCTCCCAGGTCCTGGCCGGTATATGTGCAGCCGCCGTCATCAATGCCCTCACTCCCGGCGCGATACTCTTCGAAAACAAGTTAGGTAACGGCGTCTCCACGTCCCGCGGCGTGTTCATCGAGATGTTTCTCACAGCGCAACTCTGCATCACAATCCTCATGCTCGCCGGCGAGAAGCACCGCGGGCGCTTCATGGCCCCACTCGGCATTGGATTCTCCCTCTTCATCGCCCATCTCTTCGGTGTCTACTTCACCGGCGCAGGCGTCAATCCCGCCCGTTCGTTTGGTCCTTGCGTCGCCATCCCCAGCTTCCCAACTTATCACTGGATCTACTGGGTCGGTCCCATCCTCGGAGCCACCATCGCCGCTGGACTCTACAAGACTCTCAAGTTCATGCAATACGAGACAGCTAACCCAGGCCAGGATGACGACGGATTCGGTCTTCTGGCGACACGCTTTGAGAACGAGAAGCTGGGTACTAAAGTCCGTAGCGATCATTTGGAGGCGTGATTTTCTGTCTGATTATTTATATACAACTCGTTTTTCGTTTGGATTGATATGAAAAGAAGTTGGATCAGGCGTGGACAATATTTGTAATGTAATAATATCCATTGTGGAGGGGAGTCGGAGATGAAAGCGAATATAAATATTTTACTCAGCGTAAGGAACTTTATTCATTCCATTAGACTTTGAGCATAAACATTTAATAGTCGCAAAGTGCGCAATATCAGACGGCCTAATCCGGAAACAGAATCGACGGATTTAATAAGAGTATAAAACATTGTCCGGTTTCGGCAATTCATAGGGATATGGGAAGTGCAAGAATTTCGGTAACTTTCACATTCGTTACCCTAACCTCTATATGGTCTATGTAAGCTCAATTCATCAAATTTACTTAAAAAGTATAATGCATGTACTGTATTCGATATTAAATAACTTACCATGCAATCAGCATGTCCTCTGCACAAATGCCTGAAATCTCCAATGCTATTAAAAGTTAGCTATATTGTACTATTACACGATTCGGCATTCAGAACTCACATCAACGCCAATTGTTAAGCACATAACAATCACTCCAACAACTACGCTCGTACTGCCATACCTCCATGCATGGCTCCCTACTCTCACGTCAGGACAATTGAATACGACAAGTCAATAGTAATTGTAGAAGCTTACTCTGCAAAGTCTGCAACTCCAATGCAAATGTGGATACAGTAGTTAAACACCCGCAGTATCCGTCCATCATCCCTCGTAAAACCTGACAACCGACCCGGCCATCCACCCGCTGTTGTATGATCGCAAATATTCCAATAAGCACTGTCCCCAGAATATTTGCAGTGAATGTCCCCAGTGGAAACGATGGACGTAACGGATTCATATATCGCGATAAAATCCACCGCGTCAATGTCCCCAGTGGACCAAATGCCAACGCAAACAACACCTTTCCGCGCCACTGGGAGATAAATATCGCCATGAGAACCGCACCAAGCCAGCATCCTGGGCCCAACACCACCGCGAGCAGTCTAAGAAACGGGATTGTGCGTCGACCAGTAACCATCTGAAACCCATACTTTGTTTTCACCGGCGATAATTCGCTTAGTTTCTCTCTATCAATAAATGCGGAAGAAAAACGATGTGCAAGTTTACTACATACGCTTCGGGTGAATAAACCAATGTGAGCACCTGTTCTTATTCCCGCTACTGACAAACAAAGCGTCACGATGATTGCATCCAATAACCCAAGCACGCTATACCCACGAGGCCGCTCATGATACGGGCTCGCGTCTGCTAACGCAAGAAACGTTGCCTCCATCCATGACGAAAACGTGGTGAATGATCCGCAGAAGCCGGCCGACAATCCGACAAAAATCTGAAGATTTACACTATCGTGTCATTCAGCTGTGCACTACGACACTAACAAAGGGGTAGAAAATGCCATACCCATCATTGATGCTGAAGAAATTCTTCGATTCCGCCAAGAATCCCATGACAACACATCCCACAAATTGCACCCACACCAGCGGGTCGACTGAATTTCCGGGATACGATTCCAATGCAATAAGCCCTAATCTCGCAAGAACACCCAATATAGTGAAAAATATAAGCCACAAAACCACTTCGGCTATATCATATTTGTCAGAGTGATACCAAGACTTGCTGGGCGACGGTGGCAATTGTAATGGTGTACTAGACTCGGCTTCTTTCTGCTCTCGTTGCTCTAACGCGACTCGCGCACTTGCTTGGGACAGCCGACGTTCCAATGTCCCAGGCTTGTCGTCCGGTCCAAGTTCTACTGGCGATTCGACTTCATTGATTCCGTAAGTGAAAGAACTTGACGCTGTCGATCTCGTTTGACCCAATTTGGCATCGCCTGCATACTCTCCCTCAAGGGATCGTCTGTGAGTCCCAACGTTATCATCTTCAATGCGGATATTTGTAAATTCGTCAGCGATACTGTCAGATGCAAGTGTTTCCGTGATGCCCCGAGTACCAGCTGACCCGCTTGACCGCCGAAGTTCCACCATTTTTGGTCGCCGTATTGACTCTCGAAGACGACGCGCGGGTGTATATTGTTAAATATAAGGTGTGTCAACAATAGTAAAATATATGGATACAAGGAGTGCAAATGGCGCCGGAGTTCTCGTCGTCGTTGCAAGCAAAATCTCGGCGTGAGCAGGCCAACCATAGCCGTTGGCTTCTAAGTTATATAAGCAGAGTGACGTCATAGCCGATAGGGACTTAGAGCGCTCCATCAGTAAAGTACCAACCCCTCCATAAACGTAATAGTCACAACTATAGTACTGCATCGTTATCTGCATCATCTTGTCATCTTTGCTGTTCGCAATACGCCTACCGAAACAGTAAGTCGTTTACTTTATACCTTGCGGCTAGCTGCACCTTGGTCTAAGTCAGCAGTTATCGAAACAGTCTTTACTCGGCGGCTCATAGAATTTTTTAAATTTCTACGACGTATAGTGCCAGATGTCTGCGTTTGGCGACTGTGGACTGGTAGCTAATTTGATCGCGGGAGGTTGGGGGGTTCGAATATGATGCACCGAGTCTTCTTCATTTCAAGTTGTCTACTCTGCTATATGGTCTGCTACATATCTTAAATCTAATAATCTTCCATATTATCGGCTACATGCGATTTGTGCAAGTCAATCCAGATATAAGTCTCGTATTGCATTCGAATCGTAACTGCTGATTTTGGTTCCCGAATTTAGAGCTCGCGATTTTCACGACAGTGCACTGATCTTTGTGGGTTTGCAATCTGCCAAATATCCCTAACCCGAAGGAAACACTTCAAGCCACAATCACTATAATCCCGGTCGGCACCCAAGAATCATCGATGAGGCGGTGTCTAATGTATTTCAAGGATCACCTTGCTATTGCTTGAGTCATAGGTCATTTAATGCGATATATTTCTTTAACTGTTCTAAAATCTTCTACAATCATGACTCATCATGTAACAATCCGGAAATGCTTGAATGACATGTAAAATGCTAACCAAACCTCAAAAGTCTAGCGGGCCACGACTCTGCCCAGTTCCTTCGCCATCCCAGCAAAAACTTGCTTCACTGAGGCCCAACTTTCCTCAGCGTCAGGGCCATCCATCTTCGACGCCCCGTCTTCCAAAATACTCAATGTCTTCACACACGCATACGGCGGATCGACCAACCGCATCCTCAAGCTTCCGCCCAATATACTGGCCAATTGCACAGCAGCTCTGTCCCCACCGCGGTTAGAATACGATACAATGCCGGCCGGTTTGTCGAGCCACTCCTTCTTGAGGTAATCGACTGCATTCTTAATCGCGGCGGGGAACGATCCGTTGTAAATGGGCGTGACGAATAGAAACGCAGAAGCCTGGACGATTGTCGAACTCCATTCCAGTGTACCGGGTTGCTTGTATATCCCTGTCATCGGGATGTGTGGCTCGAGACTGTGCAGCGGGAGGTCGTAGTCCATTATATCGATTATTTTGAACTCGAGGGATGGGAACGTTGCCTCGGCTTTCGTATGAATCCACTTGGCAACAGCTGGGCCGACACGATTTACGCGGGTGCTGCTGATTATGATGTAGACAAGCGGGCGGACAGCCATTTTATTGTTGAATTTGTTGAATTTGTTAGTCGGAAAACGATATATAAGTGTCAGTAGGAATATAAAGCCACGGTTGCCACATATAATAATTTCATCTCGCGCTATCGTTATCAGATTATCGTAAGCATTCCTGCGGCACACTATCGAGAATTTCTCCCGAGCCGCAAGACCAAGCATTTGTCATAGGGTTTTTCGAAAGGGTAAGGGTATATTTCTTCTTGAGGGCTCGGGCTGTGCTGAGATGTCCCAGTCGGTGCCCTTTGAAACATATCTAGGACATCGTAAGTTAGCCTGAGTCAATTTTCATTTCCATATTCAAAGCTACGAGAAGATGCGTCGCAATTTGGTCATCTGAAAGCAGTTATTCGCCTACATCGGAAACTGTAAACTGTTAGCGGCCACGCTTGTCGAGCAGCATTCACCAATTATGGCACACCACTAATGCTGCTATGCATATTTAGTCGGTAACAGCTCAACTGTCATTCATTGCACGTGCTTATTAAATGTTCTATCTCTGTTGGCACAGAAGATGAAGTCCTGTACTTTGATCATCTGGGTCCCTAGTAACTGGATAGGGGCCATTCGATGAACGCCTCTCCACTCTTCTAGCTGGACCTGTTTGTATTCGTACGGGCGACTTCCTTGATTTCCAACCGTATTTTAATTATCAAATACTCTTCACGATAAGGGTGAGGTAGTTCAAAAACTGTGTCAGGTAGCCAGCTGAGATGGGGCTTGATTTCACACTTGGTGAATTGGCAATTGCCAACACTGCTGTTGAAAGCAAAGCTATAAGTAAATTAGTGGCGATTGTGAAACTCTGGCAGAGGCTTACCTCGGGCTGAAACCCTGAAACGTTAATAGTGGGCCACAATGAACACTTACGATCTGCCCTCCATATGCTAGCATCAAACAACAGAAAGGAGTGGATATCAAGCGGCCGTTCCGGTTCATCCGCGTTCAGAGAGTCTTTAGATAGTTCACTAACATTTGTATTTCGTAGCCGCATGTCATGATATTCTTTAACGAGAAGTGCATCTGTCGGGTACCGCGCTCGTTTTCCATCGGTTTCGCTTGGCTGGGATATACAGATCAGTAGTCAGAGACTCGCGGACGTTCTGGTACGTGCGATTGCCAATTTCGCTGGAGACTGAGTTGCTGCTCCACATCGTCCAGTCCGCGGTCCGCGGTCCACGACACAGCGATCAAGCGGTACAATGACTCTTTCTAAACACGATATGGGCATTTTCTCCATACTCTGGCACTAGGTGATCTGTTACTTGGGAGGGTACGACAATTCCAGATTTGTGCAGTCCAGCACAAGTGTACATTTCCCCATTCCTTGTATACTGCAACTTTGGATACATTGGTAGTTTTCCTATTTGTCTTCTTTGCCTTGGGTGAGAGCTGGCTGATTGTTAAATATGACCCTAACCCTCGACAATTAACTTGAGACGTGCAGCACATTTTGAGTGGCTGTATGGTTTAGACAAATTGTGCGCGATGCTATTCAAACTTGCCTGTGACTGTGGCGTATGTATACAGGACATTAGCGAGCCATGCAGCCCCAACCCTGAAATATTGAAAAGCGTGCTCTTGCCATCCCTGGAACTACACTTCAATGCAATTTGGGTGACTTCCTGTACATTAGTGGCGGGAGGGGTCCCGCAGTTTCACAGATATATTAAACACTGGGTGCCTGCCCGCTAGGTTTTTCGGGTGACCGGACAGCCAGATGAACAGATCTGGGTCATTATGTTATCAACCAGATTTTGACCAGACTGGAGATTGCATTTAAGTCTGGCATTGCACCTGCTGTCAGCCTGTCTCCCATCGGTCATGTAATTCCACGTTTTTGGAGGTTTATTTAAGCCACGGCACGAAAACAAACCATCATTTGCCAATTAATCGAATTTTCCCAAATTTTTACTAGTTTTTCTGCTGAATTAAGTACCACGATAAATTATGGCTTACCGTACGCATCGAACGCACAGAGAAGAGGAGGATGACGTGGTTGCGGTGGTTTGCCGATAGCACTATTGGCGTCGTCAAAAGTGACCACAAATCGCTTTTTTTACCTCACACGTTCCCGTTCAGTCTTCTGGTTTCTCCGAACAATAGCGCGTGGCAAATATTGCGTGCATCTCGCGATGAAAAAGCATTTATTCTAACAACAGGGCTAAGCCCAGCAAATTTCAACTAACGTTCTTGAGTGCGGCTTCAGACGGGAGTGGGGTGCATCAACTATTACGAGCCCCGACTAACGGGGTAGCATGCCCATCTCGACGGTCCGCCGTGCTGGGACTGGCCTTGCACTATTTAAGTCCGTGTATGGTCCAGTTCACGTTACAGGAGATCTTCGGAATGGTTCCCTCTGTTTGCACCCGATAGCCGAGGACTGGAGATCCTTTTGGAAATACTGAGGGCCAGAGTTCCGGAAGCGAAGATAAAATAGCCTAAAGTCATCTGATTTTCACCACTATTCAGAATTGATCCGAGCGCAGCATCCTATGCTCCGAAAAGGATTTGGATTTGCGGACTTCCATGTGGATGCATCTATAGAGCTTTTGGTCCCGGGACACACGGATGCCTTCACGTAGCATATTGGATTCCACACGATTGCAAAGTTGGTTGATAATAGCGTGGGACGTGTCTTCATGGAGCCGAGTGGGGACGGTCACTATGGTCACTACCTGGCGCGTTCAATCATAGAATAGGCGGGGATACCTATAGTATACATTAGTGATTGAGGTTACCGTTTCAAAACCCACAGAATACAAGTCGATAATACGACTCCTCACTAAGCTTGAACTCGTGCTCATGGTCAGGCTCGTTCGCCAAAATAGTGCTGCGCATTTCTCGAACACGAATTTCCTCGTCAGTATCCATTGCGGTGTCAAGTTGAACGACTGGCCCTAGATACAATCCGTGCAATTTGTACTCCATAGCTGTCGTTGTGAGGTACTTTATTTGACACAGCGACGGAGGCCGGGGGATGCAGCACCCGATACGGTCCAGTGTAAGATCAGCGAGTCTCGCCGACTTAGGTAGTCATTTGTACCGAGGTGATGGTGAGGAATGATCAGCACAGTTTTCACAGTTTCCTGGTGTTCAGTGTTCAGTGGTCAGTATTCAGTGCTCAAATTCTGATTTCAGGGCAGTTATTTTCAGCAAAGCGGGCAAAATATAGGTTCGCTGTTGACTGACCTTTATCGCTGAGAGTTTGCATTATGATCTGGCCGGACCTACACCTGTTGAAAATCCACCAGTGCCGAGGATGGGTCTGCGGACTTAATCCCTAACCCAGTACTTGTTAGAAATTGTGGCGCTTTGGGTGTCCATTGGTACGACTTCCGATTAATTGCCATGTGCAATGTAAAGGCAGCAATTTGTGGGTCACAGCACTGGGAATTTGTCTGTAAATTTTGCAACGTCTGTAAATCTGGGATAATAGTAATTCGTTAAATCGGGAAGGCGGGTTGCAAGCTCCTATGAAGCGGACAGTGGAAAACACCAGTGAGAAGCCTTGGGTATTACCATGAGCTTTAGCGCGTCTTCTCCACGCCACATGAATATTGTAAATTGACATAATACTAGTGCACAAACCACTGGCTATGAACTATCTCTATATACACCGTTCCGTGCGTCAATCTACCACAGGGTCGGACACGCATTCCATTCCTCACGTTTCCTAGACTCCCAATATCCGTTTTCACCCTGAATAGGCACCCAAACACCGTCCTCAATCTTTGTGAACCAAGCGCTACTCACGCCTTCAGCCACAATTTTCCCTTGCTTTCGCTTTTCTCGCTGGAACTCTTCTAGCTTTTTCTTCAGTTCTTCGGCTTCCTCAATTCTACCTTCTTCCAAGCACCGCTGATCGGGACGAAGACGACTGTCAGTAGGCGCTAATTTGCCGTCCTCGATATCGGTGACCTGATTCAACGAAGCACAGAAACTGGGCATTCCGTACCGTAATCGTGGTTCAGGCAACAGTGAACCGGCTTCCCATATTCGCTTATTATCCGGCGTACGTACTAGCTCTGCAGTCCACTTTCCTTGGAGTCCAATTCCGAGCTCTTTATTCTGCGGTCCAAAGATCTTTACAGAAACTTCCTCAGTGCGCTGTCCGGAGAAGATAGACTTGGATTTAAATTCCACAACAGCTTTGTGTCCCGATGACGCGATAATCGTAACTTGGCCCGCTGGCTCAACGTATTTCTCACCAGCAATAACATTGCGCAAGTATGTCGTCGGCATCACGTAACTATACGTAGTCGTCTCACTGTCAGGCGACTCAACGCTGATCGTGATCGGACCGTCGCTGATGATTTCCGCACTCTTGCCCCAGAACTTTTGCGCTGGCTGTGGACAGTATGAGTATGTCCATCTTTCGGATTCAGCGTACGTCGCCATGATTGGCGGTCGATGCGAAATTTTTTCCGCAAGGAATCGAAAATTGAGATCTTCGCGCACAAGCTCGAAAGTCTCGTTCAGAAGAGGGTTAAATGGTTTTCGCAGCGCACGATCCTTTGAGCGTGTATTTGACAAACATGAAATGGCAAATGCCGCAATATACAGGATCTGATCTCCCGTCTCGACAGGTGCATTGGCAGCGGATTCGAGCAGAGTGCAGTATTCCATCGTTTCTGCGTAGCGTTGCAAAAGTGAGAGAGGTTCGTTCGCAGTGACCGGCATCGCGATTGTGGATAAATCTTTTCCAACATTCTTTCGAACAAATTGGATTAAGCTTGGCGGTAATACTGAATTTGGTGCAATGGTGGTGCGCCGGATGACTGGTTCAGATATTGGAAGCGGAAATAAGTCGCGCTCGATGGTTCTTTTTGGAGTAAGTGGCGTGAGCACTATCGAGGATGAGCCGGATGAGAGACGAAGTAGTGATGAGCTGGATCGCGCTTCGTCGTCGTCGTCATCAGAAACTACCACAATATCTTCCACAATATCGTCATTATCGGGCAAAATTAGAATAGCCGGATCCTCTTCGGCATCAAAGAATTCTGAGTCCGAATATACAGACGCGCCATCCAGTGATACATTTGTACTCAGCGGCTGAAGTGGTGAGTTGAACGACTTTTGTCGCGATACCTTGAGCAACCGCGAATAATCTCCCGTTACTTGTTCCAGCACTCGTTGCAACTCCTCGATAGTTTCCACATGAGCTTTGGATGCCACTAGTGGCGAGGCAGCACCTCCAACCGGGGAGTTCACCCTCAACGTAGCATTGGCATTATCGCGCAATTTCTTGCGCCAGAAGGGATGCCGACGAGAACTGACAGTGGACGAAGCAGATGACGACGACCCAGACTGCGGAGCGCCAGCCGGTGCGGCTACAGGGGTCGTCGTCCCTGTACTCGCCGTAGATGTAGCGGAGCTTGTCGCCGAACTAGTCCCTAACGGAATGTTTGATGACATTTGCTCCACCATAGCATCAAGGCCAAAATATCCTCCACCACTTCCTCTTCCAAAATCGTCGGGACTTAAGTAAGGCGAACCACCACCCAATTTCCTGCACAACAGCAATGCCTCATTCAATTTCTCGCCAATGATCTCCATTCGGCTCCAATCCTTGTCAGTTAGAGGAATCGTCGTTGCCGGTGAAATTGCAGATGGAGACGAAGGCTGAGTTTGTGGGCGCGCAGGCTCATTCGCAAGGACCAGTGTTCGTGCCCTCTCAAGTGCGTTCTTCCAACTTTCAAAATCATTCACCGAGGTCGCTCTAAGGTTCCAGATCTCTGCTCCCGAATCGATAAATATTTCTCTGCTTTGTGGTTTAACAGACACAGCCGCAATTGCGAGCGGAATTGAACCACGTAACAAGGACGATGAGACATCGTGGTAGTATGACAGCATGCCCGCATCGCTGTCGAGTGCAAAGTACCGTTTCGCATAGCCTTGTAGTTTCTTTCTTCGCTTCTTCAACAGAATACCGCTATGATATCGGTCATCCACTCCAGGTGCTGGTACTGAGCCTGTTTTAACGGTGCCCGACGCGTCATCACCAGCATTCACAGTAGATTGGTTGTCTGGCAGTGGAGGTTGCTGAACTCCGGGGACAGCACTTTTCCTTCTCCTCCTATTTATCGGTGGAAGAGTTACTGTCGTCGCGCTTCGTCCCGCAAGTAAATCAGCGTCCTTGACGAAGAGGATTGATTGTGCAAATTGAATTGTTTTGGACAAGGTCTTGGAAAACGTATTGTCGAAGACGAACGCGAACATACCGCCAGATCCTGATGCGACTATATATGACCCTTTTAAGATAACATTTGCATGACATTTTCCTAGCCAGTATACAGGTTGAAGGCCAGAATGCACTAGTCGCTCGTCAAGTGAAGCTGCTGAGACGGAGGTCGACGTCATTGTTGAACCAGCCCCTGGCGTTGGTGGCACAATGGTCGCGACAGACGAAGACCGCAAACGACCTAACTGCGCGGACTGAGGCTGCGAAGAGCGAGAGCTAGTATCGTTTGAGCCCGGTGGCCGTCTGAATATGCCAAAATTGCTAGAAAAGAAATTAAATCGATACATTCGGTTTCATCTGAAAATTGAGTTCTTACATCGATTTCCTGTTCGGTTTCAGTTGCCATTGTATTGAACAATTGTCAGGAACCAAAATCCACTTTATTAAGAATGCTTTTGAATGAACCTCGAGAGTCTCCATTGCGAGCGTGAATTCCCGGAGTTCGGAGGCGCACTTGGAGATGGGGGATACTCGAGGTCGTTTTTATGGATGCAAGTATGCACGCAGAGCAAGAGTTGCAGCCGCAACCGCTGTGTAGGGCATATAATTACAGAATAGAACCTGTACAAGTTTAAACTTTCGCTACCAAAATTATAAAATCGTATTAACTTATGTGCATTACTTAAGCTGGGGGAATAATTGCAAAGGAACACTTTCTAATCTTCCCAGAATATTACTGGTCTAGTGCCGCCGCAGGCATCAAACGTGCGTTCTCCTGATGCTTGTATTCGCAATCTAACCGCAAGTAATTATAATTTGCTGCACATACTTTGCACATTTGCACCTACTGGAGTAAGATTCCACAAATCCACACACGATGGTTTGTCATGACATATAACAGAATCAAACTCCGCAACTATACAAATTGTCCCAGTTGACAATTGCCAGCTGTAGTATTTGAAGCAAAACCTCTGCTCTATAACGAATCGGATCAGCCGCAAAATACCGCCAATATATCTTGTGAACAGTGCCCAGGGCAGCATTCGCCGTCGAGATTTTCCATCATTATTATTATTATTATTATTATTATTATTATTATTATTATTATTATTATTATTATTATTATTATTATTATTATTATTATTATTATTATTATTATTATTATTATTATTATTATTATTATTATTATTATTATTATTATTATTATTATTATTATTATTATTATTATTATTATTCAATGTTACTACTGTTCTCTATCACTTCCTCCGACAAGATCGCGGATGGCCGCGGGAAATGGCATTTAGGTTAAGGAGACCGCTTTAACTTTCAATGGCATGTCAAGACGCGCGTATCACATAGTAACAATGTCAACGGTTCGCAACCAAGAAGTACTTCGGTATCCGGAATCCGCATGTTAATCTTTATAGTAGATCGGTCGTCTGGTCTTCCATTACTACCCAATACCTAATAAATAGTATAACCCAAATTACAAATCAGGTAAACGAGGCGACGCTGAAAATAGAAATTTAGGCGCGGCCCCTGTCCGGCCGGGTAAATGATCAAGGCAACTCTCCAGCCTCAGCAGGTACCGATCGACACGTTCGTCCACAAATAACAGACTGCATTTCCAGGAACTATTTGTATTCGTACTTTCTCCGGCGCATTCTCCGTAGCAGCCGCTTTCTGCATAACCAAATAATTTGTGGATCAGTTTTAGTTTCCCTACGGTCTGTCGCCCGCTCTCAATTGAAGGCATATCACAATGATCCAAATTGAGCGCCATACATATAGGTACGCAGAAGCGATCCACTGATGGTGCTTCAGTCTAACGGAGCGTAGGGTGCTGAATCAAGATTTCACCATTGATCGTCGTTTCCAGGTCACAAAGGAGCTGGGTCAAGGTGCTTATGGTATTGTTTGCGCCGCTCGTTACACGGAATCCAACCAAGCAGTTGGCGTCGCAATCAAAAAAGTGACCAATATTTTCTCAAAGAAAATCTTAGCGAAGAGAGCTCTACGAGAATTGAAATTGCTCACGCATTTCCGGGGCCACAAAAATGTAAGTGGGCGGTCTATTGGTCGTACTGTTGCGCTGGGCTCGTTCACCAACAACTGTTGATAGATTACGTGCTTATATGACATGGATATCGTCGACACCAACAATTTCAATGAGATTTACCTCTACGAAGAGCTAATGGAATGTGACATGCATCAAATCATCCGCTCACAACAGCCTCTGACAGATTCGCACTACCAGTCGTTTATTTACCAGATTTTATGCGGCTTAAAATATATCCACTCTGCAAATGTCCTTCATCGAGACCTGAAGCCCGGTAATCTGTTGGTGAATGCGGACTGCGAGCTAAAAATTTGCGATTTTGGTCTTGCTAGAGGATTTTCAGCTGATCCTGCCGAAAACGCTGGGTTCCTGACAGAATATGTCGCAACTCGGTGGTATCGGGCACCGGAGATAATGCTATCATTCCAGAGTTATACGAAAGCCAGTTAGTTTAGATGGTCGATCATGTAGAATTCCGTGAATTAACTAACAGTGTGTTATAGTTGACGTGTGGTCTGTCGGGTGCATCCTCGCCGAGCTTTTAGGAGGCAAGCCTTTCTTCAAGGGTCACGACTATGTTGATCAGCTAAACCAGATTTTACGTTACTTGGGAACGCCATCCAGTGAGACGTTGTCCCGAATCGGCTCTCAGAGGGCACAGGAGTACGTTCGGAGCCTGCCATATATGCCTCGGGTGCCGTTCTCGAAATTATTTCCGACAGCGAACCCACAAGCTCTAGATCTGCTATCAAGGATGCTTGCGTTTGATCCTGCAGAGAGAATGACTGTCCAGGAGGCGTTGGAACACCCGTACTTATCGGTTTGGCATGATCCGGCTGACGAGCCAGAATGTCCAACTACATTCGACTTCTCATTCGAGGCCGTCGATTCGGTCGAAGATATGCGGGAAATGATCATGCAAGAAGTTATGGATTTTCGCAAGATAGTACGACAGCCAGTTGAGATGCAAAAGCAGATGCTCGGTGGGCAGGGCCGTGCCAACCCACAACAGCAGCAAGCGGCGCAGGAGAAAGTCGGCATTCCAGAGGAGATGGACACAACTGAAGATGTTCCCAAGCCAAGCGAGATGGGGTCTGTCGTCGTGGGCCAAGCTGCTGCTGATGGAAGCTTAGAAAGGGATCTGGAGTTCGGGCTGGATGGAATCGCGCATTAAGTGTTAGAACTGTCGATACTGCGCGGTTCAGTGAGAAAAATGGGGGTTTATATCATATATTTTGATGCTGGAGTCTGGTACTGGCATGGTGATTGTAGTCTCATGTTCGAGGAGTCCCTATAAGATACAGGTAATGAACGATTTCGGCCAGGTGTAATTTTTTTGTTATGGCAATATAATTTTTGTTGCAGATGTTTATTTAGCTTAATCTAAAATTTATGATATGATACAAGTCTATGGTACATGTTTTCTCTGATATGTCACAATTACCGAAAAACGCCAGCTTCGTAATTTACCAGGTCAGCAAGACTATGCTGCTGAGGCAACTCCGTGAATTGTCGATCGAGTTTATCAAGAGCGGATACTATACCCTCTTCAGTCGCAGACTTGGAGTATAGTAGGCAGTTCATGTCTTCCAAGGCAGCAGCGACTTCGGCCTGGTGGCCGTGCATAAGAACTGGATTTGGGACCACAATTAGCCGCGGCTTCGGCGAAGGGGATCGCAGTGTGTCCAGAATTGTACCTGTTCCTAAAAATACCCAGTTAACGTATATCCAATGATACCAGCAAGAGGACACAGGCGTACCAGCATGCGAAATTACCAGCCAGCTACTCCTAATCTCGCTGGCCATATTTTCCGTTATTCCGAACCCCGTTACATTGATCCCCGTGCTCTGAAGTACAGTGTAACAATTCTCAACACAATTTTCGTACGCTAGGCGCGAAGTGGGAGTGCTGCCATATTGAATCCGAAGATCTGTGACGGCGAGCGCTGAGAGCTTCTTGAGGACACGTTGCGTGAAGATGAGCTCGATGAGGGCGTCGAATGGGTACGTTGCACCTGTTGTCACTAGTACTTTGTACGGCATTGACAATGATGCCTAGTGGTTAGATATATGATAAGATAATAGTACATGGACGAAGCAGACGTACATGTCTTAATAATGGTTCCAATTGAGCCGCACCAAAGTCTAACAACTTTTGTTCTATGGAGTTATTCCTACAATCAAAACGCTAGACAAATAACGCTGCCTTAATAAATTTACAATTATTCTTCTCTACAAATGATCCGGCGTTCAGGTCATGCAGGAGGAATAAACGAAGCATACAACACTGCCTGAACACCAATCCACGTAACCATGTACCTAACCTCCCACAACCCTTCATGTCGTGTAAAATCATCCCTCGCACGCTTAATAATACCCTTAAAACTCCACTGATTTTCAGCAACGCCTTCCTCCTCTGGCACGTCAGCAAATATCCGTTCCGCGACATACCAGTATACTAATGGCATGCAAGTCCCGACGCGAGTGATGATCTGGACGTGCCACAACAAGACGGACATGACGAACATTGACATTTCGACTATAACGTACGGTCGAAGGCGAGGGACTGACCTGTATTTTTGGTATGAGCGGTAGAACAAAAACCATGTTGGGAATGCGAACAAGAAATTTGGAATTTGCCATGTGCGCCAATACTTTAAAAATCCATTGTTCCTAGGAATATTAGTGATGCAACAATTATTATTATTACAATACACAAAAAGTTTATTACATACCAGTAATGGCTCTGAACGTAACCGTAAATCAGCGGTATGGTGTTATTGCACCACTCACGATCGGGACAGTACCGGAAATATGCGTACACCTGCCCTGACAAGAATCCGATGCCAACAAGTGAACCACCCACAATAACCGCAATTGATTTGTTCCAGTTGCGTACTTTTGCAGACTCGAAAAGGTCATTAAGGAATATAATACCCCAAAGCACGCCATTTCCCCGAAGACCGCAGCACATAAAGAAAGCGAGGCCTGCAAGGATATATTGCTCAGTTTCGCGGAAGTAGATACCAAGAAACGAGAAGAATGCAAACAAGCTCTCAGCGTATCCCGCCGACATGAAGACCCCACCCGGGGAGATTATATACAGCAACGCGGAAACAACCGGAAATACAGACTGCGATCCATTGCTTGGCAATTTCGTGTCATCGGATGATTTGGAGCGGATGTGTTGCTCGATATTGCACGATGTTAAGTAGAGCGTTACTACTGCCAAGTAATGGCCCACATGTGCAATGATCACAGCTGCAATTGCGTACCCGTATATACTACCCACTTTATTCGCCAAATCGTCAGATTCTCCCTCCGCCAGCGCCGGATACAGCACCGTGAGACACGGCAATACGAACCAGTCCCCGACTAACCGAATCGTGCCATTCCACAACCATCCAAACGCCCATTCCTGCTCATATACATATCCTCTCTGCGCAACTTTTATAAAAAAAACTGTATCCCAGACTAGTAATCGCGAAAGCACGTAATTGAGTAGCGGAGGCACATGCGGCGATGTAAACAGTAATTGCGACGACGTGTCGTACTGCTTGACCACCAGTTGAGTGATGATCAACAGCATCGACTTCACAACCACGAATGTCGACGATATTAAGCGGATATCATGCTTTACTGACGCTGAGATTGCCATGATAACGACTGACGAATGTGCTCAATTTGCACAATAGGTGGTGCGAAGTCTGTTAGTGGAACAGTTGGGAAACAGGGCAAGGCGCGTTCTTCAAGCTGAATCCAACGGAAGACGAGATATCAATTACTACAATTACTATCCTGCTGCACATAAAATTGAACACAAAATAAAGAATAAAAGAAGTACAAGACAAGTACCCTGTATCACCAAATAATACAATTGCAATTTTACATACACGTAAATAAAAAAATTTAAAAAAATTGAAACGGACAGGAATTGAACCTGCAACCCTTCGATTAACCGGCTTACACTGGAGTCGAAAGCTCTACCATTGAGCCACCGCTTCTACTGAAAAGAACTTGCAATATGGCATCCTTAGTTCCCCGTTCCCCAAGCAATATTCCCTAACCCTGAACTAGCAGTGCCATGTTTATGTGAAAATTCAGTCAGCTTTTTATAAGATCTCTAGAACGCAAAATATCTATTTAATCAGTTTTCTATGATTCTATCCTTTTTCGCTTAGTCCGAGTGTCTTCGACTGCCGCGTCAGGAGTTCGCTCCCAGAGGGGCCATTTTGGGGCCACCAGCAGCGACACTCGTGGTCCAAAGACAAGCGGCCTATCAAAGCGGATAATCGATTATTGACCGCCCAGACACGGCTATTTTCAAAACGGGATCGGCCTATTTCACGGTGGACAGAGTGGTGCGGCAGTCAACAAAGCGTTTCCTCTGGCGGCCAAACACAAGACTCTAGTCGTAATCACCAACCCAGAGGGGAGGCATCTACATCAGGACTTACAAGCCTTTCGTGGTCTCGGTTGACTTGCTTACCTCCACGACTTTGAAAATCAACAATCGTTCTGTGCAACTTCTTGACATGGCCTACCGCAAGGCGGCCCGTTGGTGGAGCTCCGAATGGATTCCACGCCGGAACTCGGCACGGCCCACGTCGAAGCTGCGTTGCGTCCCTATGGCCAGATTCACAACATTGTTTTCAATTATGTCTGTAAGGACTCTTCCTCGATGATACTGTGACAGTGGTCATGTACTCCCGCCGGCGCGGATTCCTCTCGTGAGTCCCTTGCATGGGATGTTTGTGTCGACGCCGGCGTCCAGATTCTGTCAGCGCCGACGTGGTGTTACTACTGTCGTCATGTGGACATGTTCGGGCGGCATGCACTGTGGTCACCTTAGCCTGTCAGCGGTGCCCGTCAAAGGTACACTCCACATCTCGCTGTAAGGGGACTATGGCGGCAGGCCCCAACTCCGGGGCCGTGCTAGTGCGTCATCTCCTTCTAGCGGGCCCAGACTCCAAGACGACCGGCTACGGGCTCGCGGACCTCTAGAACGAATTCCCCCGGGTCCGACGCGCACGCGGACAAATCGTCCCGCCATGCAGCGGACTTGGCCATTTACCATCGTTCTCGGCAGGGGTACTACCTCTTGACCGACACGGCACCGAGGCAAGTGAGCTTTTCGAATACTGATGTGTTTGCCCGACCAAGCCGTTTCTCTATCATTCCGGATGGTGGGGCTGCCCCGCGTCCAACACCGTCATTATTTCCTGTGCTGGCCGATGACTAGTTCCGTTATCGCTGCGTTCCAGGACGGAGGCAGCCGGACTATGGGGGTACCTGGACCGCGGTCAGGCAGGGGCCTATCTCCTCCCTATCTTTGACCTCCCGTACGTATCTCGATGTCAAATCCTGAACCAGTACTGCTTCTCTAAAGTCGTCTATCTGGATCAGCCGGACAATGACCTGCAACAGGCGAGCCTGGCTGCGGCTCGGGGTCAGGCGGGGCCCCTAGAGGACACGGTGTTCCTATAGCACCCGCTTCGTGGTGGGTTCGGTCTTTGCGACCCCATGACACAGCTTACGGGGGCCAGGGCCAGTGGCTTCGCATTTCGGACCAGGGTCTAAATGTGCTTGACATTGGTACTGGGACGGGAATCTGGGCGATCGACTTTGCAGATCGGCCTTATCGGCCAGTGTCATCGGCACCGATCTCAGCCCGATCCAACCAACCATCTTTCACCCCACCGATTTGTAAATTTGAGATTGATGATTTTGAGCAGCCATGGACCTTCCCTCGGCAGTTTGATTACATCCATGGTAGGATGCTTACAGGCTTCTTCGGTGACGCCGACGCTTCTTTTTCGACAGGTATACCGTGCGTTGACGCCAGGAGGTTGGTTCGATTTGCACCCAGGCATGCTTGCTAAACCACAACTCTCTGCATAAGCCTGTTAAAAGCTTTCGTTATACTTTCTATGTGGATTTCAGTTTTGCTCTAGCTGACAATTCCGCTTTGTAGCAAGACATGGTAAGACTCGGCTAAATATCCGAGAAATATAATTTTCCGCGTCCGCGTGCCAGGCTTCGGGAAAACAAGAGCTTGCGATATCATTGACTTTGTTTCGTTCGTCTGCTCTTTGGGTCTATGCGTTGATGTCACTCACCATTCGGAGCCTATCAACTGGCCACGTGGCCGTTCTTTCGAGAATTCCAATGCTGTACAGCTGATAGCTATGGTAATTTTGTCAAAGGACAGAATCACGTTCAATGTTCAGATAACGGTAATTAAACATCGGAGAGATTTCGACGACT
Source organism: Lipomyces starkeyi (assembly GCA_018804115.1). Classification (NCBI taxonomy): domain Eukaryota; kingdom Fungi; phylum Ascomycota; class Lipomycetes; order Lipomycetales; family Lipomycetaceae; genus Lipomyces; species Lipomyces starkeyi. The sequence goes on from JAGJTG010000010.1 coordinate 725,709, forward strand.
AGTTTCTAGTAACTTTTGCAAGTGGACAACATTTGAAGAAATCGGCAGCTTGTTACAGGTTGACAATGGGAGTAGTATATCTCTTACAGGCCCAGAGAAACCGACATGCTATATAGTCACATTCGTGCCAATTTGCCAACTGACTACCTGCATTGCCTTGTGTCTCATGAACTCGACTGAGACGGATTGAACGACAACGATGAACAAGAACATGGAAGCTGATGTAATAAAGAAGATAACTGTTAGTTTGTGATGGCGGCGCCGCCCATGCTACCTACCATCACTTGATCAGACCCTCGCCTGGGGTCCAAGTTTAAGCCGTGACTTTAACTGGACTGGTACAATTCACCCCGGCATTCTTTTTACTTGCCGCTCTTCGACTTGCCACGGCTATTGCAGCGTCCAATGCATTCTGGCTGCTGGCCGTATTCGCCAAGTTCTTTCCCACGATGTTGAAGGCTGTTCCGTGTGCCGGAGTGGTGGTCACCACTGGCAAGCCTCCGTGGAGCGTCACCGCACCGTCAAACCCAATGACTTTGAGTGCAATCTGACCCTGATCATGGTACATGGTGACGATACCATCGTAGCTCTTGCGACTGAGGAAGATCGTGTCCGCCGGGTAGGGTCCTTGCACATCTACACCTTTGGACAGGGCAGATTTCACGCCGGGGATAATTGAATCGATCTCCTCGCGCCCAAAGAGACCGTTTTCGCCGTTGTGCGGGTTCAAGGCGCAAACACCGATCCGGGGCTGGGAGACACCGTACTCTTGCCTGCGTATTTGACTTTAGTTGGCCTTTTAAAATACTAGAGGCACATATCAGAGGTACATACAGTAAGCAGTGAATAAGTACAATTGCATCAGTCACCACACTGGCGGTGACCAGCGAAGCCACGTCCTTCATGGCGACATGACTGGTCACCCTGGCTGTCCAGAGCCCGTCAATGGCGTTGATCTCGGTCGTGAACTCATCATACTTGAGGTAATTGGCAAACCAGTGAAGCTCGTCCTTCTCATGCATCCCTGCCAAGTTAAGGGACGTCTTATTTAGTGGCATAAAGACGATTCCGTCGATCTCACCCCTCTTCGCCATGTCTAGGGCACGCCGTAACTGATGCAGCGCATATCGACCGGCTTCTTTCGAGACCTCGGCCACTTGGATGCTCGTTGCCGGTGCCGTTCCGTCATCCAAAACCTGGACGCCATCTGGTCCAGCGACATCTACGATGGGGATCATGACGCCCGCCGAAGCTGCTGCCGCCTGGACTTCAGAGACATTCGCCAGGACGAAGATATCTGCCTTCTCGTGGTTTCGAGGATCAGCAAGGAGTTTGGCTCCTAGCTCAGGGCCAATACCCGCGGGATCACCCAGCGTCATGGCGATCCGCGTCCGGACATTTGCTTGCGTGCTGTTGGTCATGACGATGCAGGATTCTCGTTTTTTTCTCGGTAGTTAAAGAAACGCAGTTCTCTTTCGCCAAAGGTCCAGCCGGTAATTTTCTGTCTGGGCAGCAGTGGCAGAGCTCCATTGCCCACTGGTTATATGTGTAGCATTGTAGCACTAACCATTTCCGTCTGCAAAGAGCCCGGAGTCGCTCCGAACTCGGGGTTGTATCTGGATCCAGATCGTGAGATCGGAACATGCCCGATAAGCACGACGATGACTTGTCAAAATTCCTAGCTTGAATGCATGTAATCGAGTCAACCGCTAGTCAGCTGAGTTGCTAGCACTAAGGGATATGCGCCCGTGTGACATTAATCGCGCACTAGTCAGAACTAGGTTTTTTAGTGGTAAATTGCCATGTATTAGCGGTTTTATTGCCCTGACAACAGCCTAGCTGTTTTAGTTAAAGGATTAGAGGAGTATAATTCTTAGGCATTAAGGCTACTTATTCTAAAAGCTGTTGACCTTACGCAATTTCATTACATTATTACTGTCAACAATTTTTAGCGTTGCCGGGGACTTAATGTGCCCACCTCGTGCGGCGAACAATTATCTCTTCTGTATTCGGATTTCTACACGGCTATCCGCCGGCGATGTTTCGAACCGTATCTCAACTGGTCGGATCTATTCCCGTAATCCTTGTAAGTTCCTGTCAAACAATAAGAATGTCATCGACCCTTAGTAATCCTTTTCCAACCCGGTCTCGAGGAAATCTGGTACTCTCCAGGCGCTGAGACTGCGCAATAATGTAAACGTACTCGAGCTGTCCAAACGGTATAGAAATACCGTCTTCCCTTGTCGTTTTCACCTGCAAGCAGGCGTTAGAAGGTGTGGAGGTCGATCCAGGCAAAGCATTTGCGCCTAGCAATGCGGGGGTGGGTAGCATAGTGGTTGGTGGGAGCGTATGTTGTTTTCTTGGTAGTGTGATTGTAACCTGCCGTTCTTCTTAGCTTCAGACAAAATACTCCGTCGGAGAACTTGCCGAGTGATCGTCGTATCTAATTCTTGGCCAGAAATTCCTTGAGATAGCAGCGTGCTCGTCGCGCTGTTAGCGAGGAATCTCGTCGATCATTGGTTCGGCACAACTCCGACCGACCTGCTCTCTGCTCGATCACTTACCCCAGTTTCCACGATGGCTCGAGGTGGAGATCACCTGTCACATTGATCACTAAAGCTGGCTCGTGCACGTATACCGCATGAGGAGACAAGGTCCACAATATATAAATCTGATGTGATGTCCTAGGTGTGGATGAGATCAGATCTTGCTTGCTCATTGAACATTTCTGTTGTTTTGATAGCAGAGCCCTGAGTGAGATTCAACCTTCCGGAGAGATACTTGCCCTCAGACTTTGAGGATCAACTCCCCTGGGGAAGATACATACTACAATGTCTGACAACCCCATCGATGCGAAATCCGTCCAGGAATGGGACGAGAACATTGACCATGTGACGGCCGTCTCTTTGGCGGCAGCTTACGTCCCTGGCTCCCCTGCGGAGAAGAAGCTCCTGCGAAAGCTTGACTTTCGAGTCGTTGTAAGTTTGCCCCTTCATGGCGTCCCTAGGATATGTGTTAACCAATGACTCCTAAAGCCTTGCTGCTGGCTCCTCTTTGTGCTGGGTTACATGGACCGCGCTAACATTGGGTTCGTGTCTCTTTATCTCCTTCAGACTGTTGCTCACGAGGCTGACTTTGAGTGAACCGCCAGTAACGCGAGAACTGGTGGTCTTGCCGATGATTTCAAGCTTTCCTCCAATCAATACTCTGTGATTGTACTCGTGTTCTTTATATCCTATGTCCTCTTTGAAATTCCGTCCAACATGGTCCTTGCCCGCGTGCGACCCTCATTGTATCTCTGTGGTCTCGCTCTTTGCTGGGGCGCGGTCGCCGCAAGCATGGGCGCCACCCAGAATTGGCAGCAGCTGGCTGGTGTGCGGTTTGTTCTTGGATTTGTCGAATCGGGCTTCGCGCCTGGCATCGCATTCTATCTGTCGTCATGGTAAGCTGTACTCCGGTCCAGTGTTCAAGAAGTCGAAACTCGGCTAAACCGCAGACAACCATAAAGGTACCGGCGATATGAGCTCGCCAGTCGCTTTGCGTTCTACTACACCGCCGTCGCCGTTGCGGGAGGGCTCTCCGGACTTTTGGCAGGTCTGATCACTCAATATCTCGACGGTGTGCGTGGGATCGCCGGGTGGAGGTGGCTCTTTGTATGTTCTTCTCCGGTGTGGGTCCGTCCAGTCCTCTGACTATTCATGTGCACAGATTATTGACGGCGTTGGCTCCTGCTTGGTGGGATGCATTCTTTGGTTCTTCATGGCCGACTACCCCTCTAACACTCGTTGGCTTACCCCGGAAGAGCAACTGCTGGCCGCCCAGCGTCTTGCTTACGACGGTATTGGAAATACCCAGGGCGCCCATGGCAGAACTCATGAGTTGACGGCGCTTCGGATGGTCGTGACGGACTGGAGGACCTGGATTCTTGCCTTGCTTTATGCGCTCGTCACGGGCGCTCAGACAATCCAATACTTTATCCCCACGCTTGTTAATTCCTTTGGCTGGGTGAGATGGGAGGGCCAATGTGAGTTTTTTTCTCCTGCTGTCTTCACCGACGCGACACGTTCTAATAAAATTGACGCAGATCATACTATTCCTCCTTATGCTTGCGCCGTAGTCTGCATTGTCGGAATGTCGCATATAGCCGACCACTTCAAAAACAAGTCCATGTTCGTCTCTCTCTTCGCCGGCATTGGAACTGTGTGCTTCATCGCTGTCACCGCCAGCACTAACGGGATTGTCCGATGTATGTTTGCTATTTGCCACCAAAACAGTGTCTGACATGAGCGGAATTAGATATCTTTACGATCTTTGCCTTTGGCTGTATCTATGGTACTTCGCCTTTGGTCCTCATGTGGGTGGCAAATGTTCTTGGCCACCCTGCCGAAAAGAGAGCTGTCGCTATCGGCCTCGTCAACGCGCTTGGCAATACTGCTTCCATCTATGGTGTCTTCCTATGGCCTTCTGAAGATGCGCCTCGCTATATTCCTGGATTCAGGTGAGCAACTACATACTGGTTCAGAACTTCCACTTAGTTCCCTCTCTGACATGACGGTTTACTAGCGCTACAACGATCTGGATGGGTGGTATCTGGATCATTGCCCTGATTGCGGGTTATCTCTTCAAAAAGTACCCTCTTGAGGCTCCTGACGCTGATGAGATTGTTGCTGCAGAAATCGGCAGGCAACGTCAGCGAGGACTCCGTGTTGATGAAGCTAAATGTGAAGCGTAATCTGTTACTGGATCAGCGCAAAATGAGTTGATCTCTTCGCTTGTCTTATAATAGGAGTCATAGTACCTATACTAGGAACGTGTTGAAATACTATAAGTGGTGTGCATTGAATGCTGCGAGATACCCATATAGAATGGCGATATTATCCGTCCTTATTGGTTCCAGAGAGAACCGCTGGCCTCCTAGACCTCACTTTGAGGTAATGGTGCGTGGTCCTGTGTGAGGACTTGGCATCCTCGGGGCTAGATAACATGAAGTACAGACACCGCACAGTATGGCAATACTGGTCCTGTATTGAACTGCGAGGTGAGTAAATGATCGTTGGCTTTCCGAAGAGCAACGCTATATACGCAGAATGCGTATATAGTGCAACCCGAGGCCCTAGAACATCTCTGTTCCGACACGTCTAATTGGACCGATCGTACTTCCCGATTATCACACGTGTAGTGGATTGTAAAGGCCGATACTACGAGCATAATAAGACTGACGCCACTCGGTACAGATGATGGTACCTTAACGTCAGAGGTGGTGTCAGGAGTTCGCTCTGGAGATTGGCCATAAGAGAAGGGGGGGTTTACACTCATGGCGCCGGACAGCGCACACGTAATTAAGATTCAGGGGGTGTAGTCGTGTGCCTCATTTGTTTCGACAACCTGTACTTCGCCAGTTTTCAATCCGTTGCAATTCGAAATTGCGACATGATTTTCAGCCTCCACGAACTGCAAGACAATCTGTCATCGACCGCGTTTGAAGAGATCCTTGAACCATCATTTTCCACCTATGTCCGTTGCAGCCCATACATCTTCCGCCACTGTCCCAATCCAGCCTGCAGCCAAATATATCGCGCGAGCATGGCCGCCAAAATTCGTACATGGCCATCCGCATGTGCGATCATAATTGCCACGAGATCCTGATATGCACTGAATACAAGTACCGCGCCTCGGGCGACTAGGAAACCATTGACAGGCTGAAGAAGCCGTAAGGTTTCAGGGTTTAGGTTTTAGTTCTCTCCGTCACCGTTCTTTGCTTCTGTTTCTTTCTTTTGTCTATAAGTCTTCTTTCGGCTTCTTCGCTGCTCCGATTGTTTTCTTTCTTTATTCGGGAGCTCATATACTTAGCAATTGGCTCTTAGTTTGGGGCCCGTGCGTGTTTTCTTATGTACATCTTCATTCGTTTTTCGGGCCGACTGAGTGCCTTTGGCCGCTCGTTGTTTCGTTAGCTTTCAGGGAGTTATGTAGATCATAATAGAAAGAGCCATTTCCAAAACAAAATAGAAATCTTAATTTTAGGGCTTAAATCAGACATCCTCCCCAAATTACTATGATACACTATTCCAATAATTACCCATCCCTTTCAAGTAAGTTTATGACCACGTGATGTATCTCTTTTTATTCTCTTTTCTTTTCTTTTACTTTTTTTTATAGGCAACAGAAACAGGAATAGAGAGGGCCATGACTTGCGTGATGCAGTTTTCGTAGAGTTTCCAACATTATGTAACTTAAGCCAATTACTTCGTTGTTTTCAAGCTGGAAAGTGGGTTTAAAAATAGAGCCAAGGTCATTAAGTAGCCGAACCCCCGTACAGGTCACGTGGTGTAAATGTATCGCCTTATGCACAGGAATTATCCTCTGGCGATATCGTACCGTCGGCGATACGATATGGCAATATCGTCTTGTAATATCGTGTCCAGCCCTAATAGCTCTAGAAAAGAACTGGCATTTCGATAATATAAAACAAGCTTCATCAATTTATTCACATTTTTTATATAAGGGTAGCAATACTTATAGATTAATGCAAATAGCAGCTCTAGATTCCGTAAAACGCAGATACAAGTATGGATGTAAGCAGCTTCGAAATTAAGTGTTCTAACTCATCTTCGCATATAGCCGAAGGCAGCCGGCATTGATGATAAGTGAATGAACAGCTGTATCTGCAGTTTATAGAGTTGGGTGCAATTAAAATAAAAGGCTTAAAGCTATTTAGATTTTATTATTAAAATTAACCCGTTCACGCCAACCCTGATTAACAAAAACGTAGTCCTGTGCGACGATAGACTATTCCGTGATCATGACTTTTAGAACCAAATTTCCGTCCTTGTCTACTGGAGCACTAGCAATCTCAAAAGCCTCGACCGCGTCCTGGAGCTTCATTCTGTGAGTGACAAGTTTACCGACCGTGTCTCCGTCTTCGGCGACGATAGCGAGCGCGTCGGGGTAGTTTCCTGCGTATCTAAACACGCCGATGACATCGACTTCGCGTGTAGCAGCGGAGCCGATTGCGAACGTCTGAATAGGACTTCCCATACCGATCAGAACAACCTTGGTACCAGCCGCGGCCGCAAAGACAGACGTTTGCACACAGATCTGGACGCCTGTGCACTCAAACACGACATCAAATCCGACATCGGCACCTGCTTTCTCTTTCAAAAAGTTAGCACTGGCAATGGCGGGTGCAAGTGGGTTATCGCTTTCAGTGGACTTGGATCCGACGAGAACAATTCCCTGATCTGCGAAGCCATTGTCGACTGCGAACGCGACGCGCTGAGGGGAAATATCTGCAATGACGACTTTATTCGCACCGCCGCGCTTCTTGGCCGCAAATGCAGTGAGCAAGCCAACTGCGCCAGCACCCAATACCAGAACGGTTGCCTCGTCGTCTGGACTTAGCTCCGACCGCTTGATACCCTGTAACGAGACAGCCAAGGGCTCCACCAACGCGGCGAGCGAGAGATCTTTGATTACGTCAGGGACTTTGTGACACCATTTCGCAGGGTGATTGACTTTCTGGACAAGAGTGCCGTCATAGTGAGGAGCGGTTTTGCAGGAGCTGCGGAATCGCATGTCTGGACATAGGTTGTATCGGCCCTTCTTGCACCACTTGCACTCCGAGCAGGGAATGCCGACTTCCAAGGCGACCTTGTCACCAATTTTGAAGTCGTGGACGTCGGATCCAACAGCGGTGACGACGCCGGCCGATTCATGTCCGAGAGAAAGTGGATGTTGGAGGGCAAAGTCGCCATTGCGGCCGTGGTAGTAGTAGTGCAGGTCGGAACCGCAGATGCCAGTTTCGGTGACGAGGATCTGGAGCTCAGTAGACCCTGGTGACTCAAGGACCTTCTTTTCCTGGCAAAATATGTCAGTATGTCGCTAAATAAGTGGAATAGCAACAATTGTACAATTCTCATATCTTTCTTCCCGTACAACACAGCGGCGATGACCTCGGCCGCTTCGGCGGCAATAGTCTCTGTTTGAGTCATCTTTCAGCGTTTAAGAGCGCACCTTGCTCAGTGATGACTAGGTTCAGAAAGACGGACGACTAAAAAGGTCAGAACGTAGAAGCTAAGACATGAGTCGGAATTTAAGAGAAATCGCGACAGCGGCGAAATTAGGAATGCGGGGCCCCTCCGCCCGAAACCGGAGACTAACTGTGGCGGCGACAAACAAGCGACCATCAGAGCATATAACCTAGCCGTCAAACCAGCCAATCAGTAGTCGGCGAGTTTCAATGGAAATAGCTTACGATAGTATTGTGGATATAGACGAGTAATAAACTGCACATATATATTTTCTTCTTATCTCCCGGTACTGCGGTTCAGTGCCGATTATATTTCATGCGGCGAAAAGGACGATTGTGGGGAATGTGGAACAAGTACCAGATTAGGCCGTGCCCCCCCACGTCCGTTTGGAGGCCCTCACAGGCTCACCCCACACCATATAACCATGGTCTACGCGCACACTGTGGTTATAAGCTCACCTGACAGGCCGTCTGACAACATCTCCGTCATTGACGTAGATATCCACTTCGATCTCTCCTACCATCACGATGGCCGAAATCGACTATCTTGCGTCGCTCTTCTCGCTCGTCGGCAAGACTGCGCTCTGCACAGGTGCAACACGCGGCATCGGCCAGAATATGAGCCTTGCGCTCGCAAAGGCTGGCGCAGACATCATTCTTGTTCAGGTGTGCTTTGGTTTCATTGATTACTGAGTTACAGTTCTAATTGATTCAGAGGAACGAAAACCCTGCTACGAAGGAGAAGGTCGAAGCCGTCGGTCGAAAGTGCTACATCATCACCGCCGATCTCTCTTCGAAGGAAGAAGTCCGCTCTATCGTACCCAAGGCCATCGAACTCGGTCTCAAGATTGACATTCTCCTCAACTGTGCCGGTATCCAGCGCCGCTCCCCTAGTACCAATTTCCCCGAAGACGCGTGGGAGGAAGTTCTTCAGGTCAACCTGACGACATGCTTCGTATTGTGCCGCGATGTCGGCAAGCACATCATCGAAGACGGACGGCAGGGCAAGATCATCAACATCGCTAGTCTGCTGACATTCCAAGGGGGGATCACCGTCCCCGCCTACGCTGCGTCTAAAGGTGGTATTGGCCAGCTCACAAAGGCGCTCTCGAACGAGTGGATCTCCAAGGGAGTTAACGTCAACGCTATCGCACCCGGCTACATCGCGACCGACATGAACGAGGCCCTGATTGCCGACCCCGTCCGGTCCCGGCAGATCTTGGAGCGGATACCGGCCCAGCGTTGGGGCAATCCTTCTGATTTTGAGGGTGCGGCAGTCTTCTTGGCCAGCAATGCCAGCAAGTATGTGAGCGGCGATATTCTTCTCATCGACGGTGGTTGGATGGGACGTTAAGATATTCGAGATTTGTAATATATGCTTATGTAATCGATTACAATAATGATAGACAATTAAACATCGGAATGACATTCCAAATCCAACTGAGATCTTCCCAGACTCTGTTGTAGAGCTACCGATACTGGCATATCCGACAAATTCAGAACAATTACCAGAACATTAATCGTCCCGACTCTACGATCGATCGTCTGCAACCCTTGGCACATGCCTGCTCCTTGAGCTTTTTACTGGATCTCACTGTGTTACTGAGCTCGTGTTCTACGTCACATCAAAACATTTGTTACCATTCACTTTATATTCTATCAAAATAATTGCGCCTCTTTGCAACAAATTAAAACTTTTATAGGTCACGCGGACAACCGAGAAAACATCGAAGCCGCTCTACTACTACACCACAATTACATGGCAACCATCAAAACCGTGGCTAAGACGACCACAAACAATGCGGACGACACCGTCAAGCTCGTGCTACCATTGTGGTCTGTGACCGGCGAACTGCTGTTAGTCCAACTAGAGTTCGACGCAGTCATGCTGCAGGTATGGTTCTTGTATAAAGTCGCGGTATCAAGGACTGTGCCATTGCCGGAGACAACGAATTGGTGCGTCAAGTGGGTGCAGTTATGGAACGTGAGCTTACTCCAGCCGTAGGTGGAGTTCTGAATATATCGAATGTAATCTGGGCTCCCCTCGATGGGATCCAAGCCATCGTAATGGCCAGCAGCGCCGTTCATGATGTACCACGGCGCAGACGGATTGTTAAGTTCGTTAGGATCAGCAGTGCCGTTCTTTATGGGGGCATTGCGCTCATAAAAGTGAACGTGGCCGGCGAGGACCAAGTCGACGTTGTACTTGAGGAAGAGAGGCTCGAATGCTGTGACGCATTCATTGCATACGCCGTTTTCGTGACTGGCACCGTAAAAAGGTCTGTGCCCAGAGACGACAATCCAAGGTGTCTTGCTTCTGTCGACAGACGCAAGATCTTTTTGCAGCCAGTTCACCTGCTGGTTCATGGTACCGAATGGTCCTGCATCCTGGCCAATAGTGTCAAAGCCACCTTCAGAGCCGTAAGCCTCATCTGGCCCTACGATCCCGTGTCCGAGGTCAGTCTCAGTGTCAATTTGAATGAAATGAACCATGCCGTGGTCAAATGAGTACCAGAAACTCTCAAGACCACCAGATTCTTTGGACGGCATTCGGAAGTGGTTACGGTAACCGGTGAAGTTCCTCTGGCCCTCCATACAGATGTCGACAGTGTAGGAGGTGTTCGTCGTCGGATCGGTTGTGCCACCGTTGTCGCAGTTGGCCTCGTGATTGCCCGGACCAACCATATATGGCTTCTGGGCAGTGATCGGCTGCATCTCATCATAAAATGTGTTGAGAAGCTTGTTATATACCTCGTAACCTTTGTCGATGGGGACAAATGTGAGATATTTCTGGATCTGCTCCTTCAACCAGTAGTCGGCATACCCAATATCACCAGCTATTGAACGTCAGTCAGAGGCAATTTTATGAAATGATAATAATTGCACATACGATGCCAGAGGAAATCAAAGCCATCCATGTATCGGGCCAGAGACTGGATGGTGGTGCTGTCATTAGCGGTAATCTTGCCTTTGCTAGTCGTACTAAGGCCAGTACTGCCCATGACACCGAGGTCAACAGCAACAGCCACGGTGTATGGAGTATAATCTCCCGCATTACGCGCAGTAGTAAACGTGTATGGAGTCAGCTCGGAACAGTTGTAGCAGTTAGTGTTCGAGACAACGTAGTAGTACTGAGTATTGGGCATCAATCCAGTAATCTTCACATGATTACTCCAGGTTAAAGAAGTCGCGTACGTGACAGACGTGCCAGTAGCGAAACTGGAGAGATCCCAGGTGTCGGTGCCATAATAGACGGTCGGCTCATTTATCTGCTCGTAGGTGTTCCACGACACAGTCATACCAGTAGTGCCGGCATAGGCGAGACGGTGCTGAAGAGGCTCAACGCGGTTAATGGGCACCTGACCCGGGACATTGATTTGAGCAAGAACAGAACTCGCGAGCGCGAGCACGGCAAGAACAAGGGAGCGCATTGTATAGTACCGTACAGTCAGAGGCCACAAGGATTGATGTCCGCGGACGGGGAAGACGAGATTTTATAGATCGGAGTCGGCAGAGGCGGGACCGTCTCATCTCCCCGGAATATGAAGCTCTTAGCCGTATTTGTCAAGCAGCTCATGTTACCATAAACAGAGAATTTGGTAATTGACAGTCGTGTTGACGATAACATCAGGAGAAAACTAGTAGATCCCACCCACGTGCCCAATTCTTGCAGTCGAACAGCTAGACCAGACCGAATTAGCTCGAGTCTGCGGAAATTGACTGCAGTAGTCATCCCCAAGACGCATGCAATCGTGGTATGCGGGACATTTCCATTCTATTAAATAAAGTTCTGATAAGTTACATATATTTAGCGAATATTCTAAGCTTACCATGCCATAAAGTTAACCATGCGTTGGCGCGGTTGATCGTCATCTGTACCCAGTTACCGTATTGGTAGCCTTGGTAGTATAACAGTCAGCAATCAATGATGAGCAGCTGCTCCGGCGGCCGAGAGGTCTTCGAGAGCCCAGTGTCCCACTTCGGCTGGGGAATATACTGCGCGTTGACTCTACCGATTCAAATTCGCATCATGCAATTCTGCACTAAAGGAACAGTTGGTATTCGTAGTTGCACGCTTGACAAGCTTATCAAAAGAAAGTCCATTTACACGTGCAGGCCGTCGAGAATTCTGTTTGGTCAGCTTAATATCCTACAACCTTCGGTTATAATAAGTTAAGCTTTTGCAAATTTATGTACATATTACGAATTGTCAGCGCTCACCAAAGGTATCGGCAACATGTGCCATGAGCGCAATTCGCCAAGACATGGTTTACGAGCTTGTGAACTGGTCGTAGTTTCACATATGTGCAAGTTTTATGAGATTCGAGGACTGCAATAATGGTGCGGGTGTCTCTAGAAGAGTCGCGAACGGCGGAAATTCAAGATGGGCCTACCGTGTGTACTATTCATACTAATATGGCGCGGAAATAAGGGTGGTGCAGAGACAGCGGATATGCTCGGATTTAAGGCTGATATGCTAGGATTTACGGCGGATTATTACTTGGACTATTTTGAGCAGGAAGCTAACCAATAACAAGATTGATTCGGCATTGGCAAATCGCCCTAGACCATATCTGGAACTAGGCGTGGGGGCCCAGAGGTCCCAATCAGGAAGTCACAGCGGGCGACGAGCCAGAAATTTCAACCAACTTATTCCTACGTAAAAACGCCCCGCTAGTCATAACACACATGACTTTATCATTCAACGGGTTCGTCTGATCCTATGTATACGCAAGAATGGTTGCAGGGTTTCCATTTGCCTAATAAATTGCATTTCCATTAAGCGATTGTCCGGCAGTTTATTCGTTTCCGGCCGCAAGCTAACGGACGAATACGTTGAATGCTAAGATACGACAGGATCACAAGCAAGCGGAGTTATATTTTTATACAGAGTCTAGTATACAAAATTCTAATTTTATCCCGAAACCTCCCTGAACAAATTCCGGTATGCTAAATGATCAGACAATAATTACACACATGTGAATCAAACACAGTACTACGTCATTCTATACGTTTATTCTGTGTCCACTTATCTTTCCTTACAGCCTTTCGCTCGACAAAAAACTCCCTTACTTCCTTATCAGTGAGAGCAAGTTTGTTTTTTAATATCACGCTGGTCTGCCGGTCGATCGCGGGTTTCTCATTTGGGTCTAATCCCAAATGTGAGGTGCCCGCAATAATATCACGCAGAATATCGCGGGATGATAGGTCTCGCTTCGAGAGCACACTACGATAAAATCCAAATTGCGAAATAACAGTGCTGACGACATCGATATCCTTAGAAAATATGTCCGTTGGCTTCCGTGGCATCTTTCCGCGCTTATGTGCGTCATATTTTTCTTCCAAGAGGCTCAACTCATCCTCACGGCGCCGCTTTTGCCACAACTCGAGCTCTTTTCTTGCCACTTCAGAAATTTCAACAGTTAATGCAGGGTCAGAGATGTACGTGTATTCGTCATTAAAGTTGATTTGCATGCCCTTGAGACTCTTGTAGAAATCGCTTTCTTTCTTCGACAAAATGAGGATTCCCTGGCCCGATTTGCCAGCTCGGCCGGTCCTGCCGACGCGGTGGATGTATTGTTCCGTGCCCATAGCCCTTCCGACTTGGAAAACATGGGTGACATTCTTGACGTCGACGCCCCTAGCAACGACATCAGATGCGACGAGGACGCTTGTTGCCGATGCTTTGAACTTTTCCAAATTCCTGCTTCTGGCGGCTTGGGAAAGTCGCGAGGAAATCGGAATAATGGGAATATCGTAGTTTCTCAAAAGATGATACAATAGAAAGTGATAATGGTCGACTTCCTTCCCGGTGCGCAAGAATACGACGGCTTTAAACGGCGGGCCAGTCAATGCTTTGTCGAGATGCATTCTTAGCATCGACACGAGGGGTTCGAAGTGGTCGCTGAGCTTGTCGACAAGAACTAGAGACTGCGGTACCGATAAATGTGTCGGTACATCGTCTTTACTAGTCGTGCGGACGAATTTGTAATTCTTGCCGAGTTCTTGCTCGGCGATGCCCACGACGCCTTTACCGACGGTGGCGGAGAACATCAGCATCTGCTTTATTTTTGTGACACGCTCCAGCCGCGAACGGATTTCTGAGATTTCCCGTGCAAAGCCTTGGTCGAGCAGCCTGTCCGCCTCGTCGTAAACCTTAATCTGCACATTTCCAAACCGCTTGGGGTCTTCCTGCAGGTAATCCAATAACCTTCCCGGCGTCGCAACAAGAATATCCACACCTCCACTGCGAAACACCTTCTGCTCCTCCATTCGCCTCGACACGCCACCAACGACGGTCTTTATAACTGGCCTCTCGGCTGACGGAATTATAGAGCACAGTTTCTTCGCCTCGTCGCTGATCTGATAGGCTAATTCCCGCGTAGGTGAAATCACGAGCGCGACGGGTTTCCGAATCCGCCGTTCGACATCTTCGCGTTCCGAAAGAATATCATAGACCCCTTGTATGACTGGAATCATGAATGCGACCGTTTTACCGGTACCGGTCTTGGCTTGGACAAGAGCGCTGGTGCCTTTCGTTTCGTCCGCGAGGAGGAATGGAAGGATGCGCTGCTGGACTTCTGTCATTTCTTTAAACTTCAGATTCTGGCTGATCGACCGGAGGATATAATTGTTCAAGTTCAAAACCCCGTCGAATCGAGCTGGCGGCTTTTCTTCAGTTTGTACAGCGACTGCCGCGTCCGTGGATGCGTACCGGCGAATACTTCGTGGTACTGCCCGAGCTCGTGAGAATGGGGTTGGCGAGGACTTCATCGCCGGCGATCGCGCCGTCCGCAACAGCGCCCGCAAAGCGACTGAGGATGCCATATTGCCGTGGGCTTGGGCAGCGTAGCAATTGTCTTGATTGAGGATGGTGGAGAGACAAAGTCGTGAATATTTTTCTTTGTGGCGTGCAAATGAAAAGCATGTCAAGGTTGGGCTGTCGGCTGAACTTTATCAAAAATTATTCAGTACCCTTAACCACCAATATTATACTTTTTTCGATTTTATATTTTGTAGATGAAAAAAATACATAATTAAGTAAAATAAGCAATTTATTATTTTGCTAAAATTTCATTGAAAAAAGGTGCGTAATTGCCACTACGAGAGCGGCGTGACATATTCAAGTGCCATAGTAAAATCCGTGGCACCCACTTGAGCCGCAGGCATCCCAAACCCCATCTCCCAAGCCGAAAAATTTCACGCGAGTTCTTATGTAAAGCTTGTGATGCTCACACATACATTTCCGTCGCCCTTAGCAACCCGAGCGCCTTTTCTTTATTGCAGACGCTTCTGTTACTTAAGTATGTCTATGATGTTGGACGGAGACTTATAGTTAGCTAACTCGTGTTCTCAGGCCGTGGAATCATGGCGACATCACCACCCTCCAAACGCGCCCGAATCGACGCGCGTGAACCTGACCAGCCAGCAGCCTCCGCGACAGATGGATCTGCGGTAGGCATAACAGAGCCAGATGTCGGTATTATTCAATACCTCGGCTCGCACGCTGGGTTCAGTGGCGTTTTGAAACAGCGATACACCGATTTCTTCGTGAACGAGATAACACCATCCGGCGAAGTTTTGCGCGTCAAACATGTACCTGCGCAGGCACCGCCCCGTCCACCCCAGCCGAAGAAGGAACAGCATAAGAAAGAGGAGGAGAAGTTCGTGATTGATGAGGCTGCAGAGGGCGAGATTACGGCCATACTGGGTGAAGAATGCGTGTTGGGATTGCGCGAGATTGTTAAATCAGGCGGGTCGTATGAGACGACCAAGACGTTTGATGATAAAGACGAGCGTGGGAGAATTCACCAGCTAATTAGAACGGCATATAACAGCAAGGTTGAGTCTAAAACCACGCCGGAATACACATTCAATTTCACAAAGTTCGCTGGTAACCCTAGCGGTAACCGGAGGAGAGATCACCGCAGCAAAAATCACGCTTTGGCGGCGCTTGACCCTGTCGTGGCGGGCAATATGGGAGATCGAGAAGCATTTACGCATTTCACTATATTCAAAGAAAACAAAGAATCAATGGACGCTTGCCACATAATTGCTAAATTCCTCCGTATGAAGCCGAAATCCGTCACAATCGCCGGTACGAAAGACCGACGCGGCGTGACGGTTCAGAGGGCAAGCATAGCGCATACGCCTGTGGAGCGACTAGTTTCACTAAACAAAGCGTTTCGTGACATCGTACTGTCTGATTTCCGGTACGAAAAGGAGCGGATCAAGTTAGGCGATCTTTGCGGGAACGAGTTCGTCATCACGATTCGCGACGTCCAGTTGCCGACTGCAAGCGAGAAGGACGTTGAGACCGTAGTGAACGAGGCGCTGACATCATTGTCAAAGACGGGATTTATAAACTATTTTGGCATGCAGCGATTCGGCACTCATTCTGTCCCGACGCACGAAATTGGAATCAAGCTTCTGCAAAAGCGATACCAAGAGGCTGCGCAGCTATTACTGAGCGTACAACCGCTTGTCGTGCCGGAATCAGTCGCCGCGAGAGAACAATATGCGCGCGATCCGGACGACATTAACTCCGCACTGAAGTTGATGCCGCGGTATTGCACGGCGGAGGTCAGTATATTGCGGGGCCTTGAGAGATCTTCGCAGGACTGGTTGGGCGCGATCATGCAGATCCCGAGGAATTTGAGGATCATGTATGTGCACGCTTATCAGAGCTTTGTATGGAACACGGTTGTGTCGGAGCGTATTGCGAAGTTCGGGTTGGCCGTACTTGAAGGAGACCTTGTTCTTGACGATACTAAGAAGGCCAACGCTCAGGAGGACGCTGACGATGAGTTTGAAGAGGATGTCATGGACAGGTCGGAATTTGTTACAGCTCGGTCGATCACGGCGGAGGAAATACACGAGGAAAAGTTTACTATTTTCGACGTTGTCATGCCGTCTCCGGGGTTCGGCGTCGAGTACCCCGCACATCTCGACCTACGGGAATCGTACGAGCGAATCATGGCCAAAGAAGGACTAAGCCCGTACAAAATGCGACACAACGTGAAGGAATTCTCGTTGTCGGGTGCGTACCGACATGTGCTCGCGATGCCCGGAAATGTGGAATGGTGGTGCCGGAGGTATTCGGATCCGTTGCAGCAGATGGTCCGCACTGATCTCGATATTCTACGGGCGCGGGAACAGACGGGTATTGAGCCTGGGAGGGTACTGGATCAAGAGGAGATTCCCATGGGCTACAGGCTTGCTGTCATTTTGAAATTGCGGATGGGGTCATCGCAGTACGCGACTATGGCTTTGAGGTGAGTGCCGAAATTGTTGAGACAGAAGGTATAACGCACTAATATGTCCCAGGGAGGTCATGAAGCTTGAGACGTCGCGCAGAGGCGACATGTTTGACGTGAAGTTGTTCGGCACGCGGGACGGCCAACTCGTCGAACCCGCTACGTCGACCTTTATCAGCGAGCCTGCATCTGACCTTGAAGAAAACGAACTTAGCCGAAAGGTTGCCGGTGCAGCGTGATTCCATCAATGGGAGTGAAGTGGTGTGCATTAGATTGTATAGAGCCAGATGTTAGTAACAACCATGTTTAATCCTCAAAACTATGAATTAAGAATATTCCGGGTGGCGCGCCCTGATCGAGGCGTTGTTCACGATGGTTTTGACTGGGATAAGTAATAGATATCATATTTATAACCGCGGCATTTTTGCCGGGGTTCACAAGACAAGCAAACCCACCGTCGCCCAGTTGTCTCCAAACCACTTTGTAACCCCGGGTCAACATTAAGAGATTACATATCAATATGGTGACCGGCACTGGACTCCATTATTTATTAGCTAAGCGAACGTATCTTCAAGACACTTATGTAGCATTCTACATATATATTTTATTGTGTTCAAAATGGGGGGGAAAATCGTTAGCCATATTGGGACTAATTAAATGCTATCGCTGACACAGACTAAGCCGCAAATCCAAGAACATCAATAGACACAACCCCACGTCAGGGGATATTCCTGACATTCAGCTTCCAGGAAGCAATCAATTTTCGATGAACAAGAACCGCAGTATCCGGTCTGTTTTTGAGTATAACGCCTTGATGTTCATCTATACAGTTACGCGAGCGCGATGGCAGACTATCTGTGATTGCAACCAGGTGCAATTATCCTCTGTTTACTACCGCTGTGTTATGCGACTGTCGCGATTGGGATGACACGTGAAAGCCCCTATGAACGTTACACAGATCGGGCAACTGAGAGTATAAAGGAAGACGGAAGTCAAGGGGAAGCGCGATTCCTTCACCTCCCCTACTGAAATTCCTGTCTTAGACATGCCTGCTCCATTTGATAATGAACAAGTTGAGTATCAGCGGGCATTGCATTTTATCACAGAAAATGAGCCCGAAGAAAGGCTTAAAGTACACCTCTCGCATGAGTCATTCATAGCTCTCCAAGAGCAGACCCAAAAGCATTATGGCAATGAAAAGTATTTGTCCAAACCACCACTTACTGTTATTGCTGCGTATTGATTAACCGGCAATAGGTATCCGCGTGTTGATTACTTTCCTAATCTATCAATGGTCAGAATAAAGACACAGCCGAGCCACTCACGGGCCCAGCCCGCGACAGGAATCGGCGCATTTTACAACAGACTATTATCGATTCTGCTAGAGCCGCACGAATTCAGCAAATCAGACCGGACCTAGCCGCACGCTTGGTCCTGCAGGGGAGTTTGGTATTGGTCATGTACTTGTGGACGATGAACTTGGCGTGTACTTGTGGACGATGAACTTGGCGAATCAACGCCGGCTACTGACGGCAGACTTCAGGAGGATAATGACATTAACTGTTATCAAGAGTTTTAAAGAGAATGAGAACTGAATCACATATGGTGTTTATTGAGGTACTGGTTATATGAATATTAACATTGATTTCAATCAATATCCAAGGAAGATTAGTAGTTCCATATATACTTTAAAGAGGTAACTGTAAATAATAATGCCCGGGCCACGATCCGCAAGCTTCTGTTGATTTGAGACGTCCCTCTTTCTGTTCTGAGCATTTGCTTGGCTTCCCAAACCTCGAAACCTGATTACGAAATGCCAATGAGGGGTAATTGTGCGACTGTACTTACTGTAAACATAACATGATCGGCAATCCAGCGGAACAACCAGGCGCTTCTTCTTATAACGTCGTAGACATGGCCCAAAATGATCCAAGTAAGGAAGGAAGAATTCTTTTAGCAATTGAATAAAGGCGAAGTCTCAAGTATTCGAAACGCGGCTTGTTTGTACGGTGTGCCCTTCTCTACGCTCTACATTTAAATGGGCGCATATTACGACACTCAAAGGAAGTGCTTCTAAAATGGATACTTGCGATGGATAAGCGGGGACTTCCTCCTAGAGTTGCCGGCGTGCGAAAAATGGCCGATTTACTTTTTACGAAGCGTGCCGAATCAGCTTCCCAAAAGCTCATTAAATGAGAAATGGGTACACAATTTTATCAGCAGACATCCTGAGCTGAAGTCAAAATACTCCCGAAGATATGATCATCAACGCGCAAAAAGCGAGGGTCCTGAGATTATTACGAAATGGTTCGATCTCGTACAGAATACCATTCAGACGTATGGGGTTGCTGACGACGATATAACTTTGACGAAACAGGCTTCCAAGTTGGTGTTATCGGAACCGCAAAGGTTGTCACATCCGCCAAACGAGAAGGGAAACAATTTCTTAAACAGCCAAGGAATCGTGAATGGGTCACTGTTATCGAAGCTGTGAATTCTTTTGGATGGACTGTACCATCTCTGGTTATCTTTCAAGGCAAGGTCTTCCAAACATTTAGTGCTGTTCCACACGATTGGGCATATGGTGTGAGCAAGAACGGTTGCATTACGAGTGAGATGAGCCTACAATGGCTTCAAAAAGTCTTTGATAAGCATACTCGGGATCGTAGAAAGGGAACGTACCCATACTTATTTTGGAGAGCCAAGAACCTTACGATCAGTATTATACAGAAAGCTTGATTATTCCATTATATATGCCAGCTTATTCATCACATCTACTTCAACCCTCGATGTGGGCACCTGTGCGCCAGTTAAGCGATCGTACGGCCGCCAAGTCGAGGAGAGGACAAGGTCAGGTACAAATCACGTCGATAAGTTAGATTTCCTGGGTCTATATCAAATCGCGAGACAAAAGGTACTGTCTTCTTCAATATTCAGAGTGGATTTAGAGCTACAGGACTAGTTCCGCATGATCCAAGGCAGGTACTAAGTCACCTGTCACTAACTCTTCATACACTTACTCCGCAGAGTAGTCAGCAACAAGGATCTTAAGAGCTATGGGTGCCTGAGATGCCGAAAACTATAGACCAATTACAACGTCAGGCAGAGAAAATAAAAAAATATTTAAGACGTCGCACCGTGAGCTCGCCCAGTCCAACGAATGTCGCAGTTGATCAGATGAACAAGTGCACGGAATTAGCAATCTATCGGGCCGTGATTTTAAACAATCAACTTACACAACTGCAGGACACTGTACAACTCCAAAAAAGAAAGCGCGAAGCTCCTAGATCATTTATTACTTCTAATACTATTTTGACCGGAGCAGAAGATCAACGGCATACACCAAGTCAGGAACAAATGGTCCAGGGAGAGAAACAAGGGACCCCAGTTCTAAATCCAACGAGTTATAACAGGCGATGTGGGCGTTGCAAAGAGATTGGACATAACTCCCGTACATGTAACTGGATAAAGAATAAATTTTTTATTGGCTATAATGTTATATATCTTCGCTGTGGATTGCTATTTCGAAAAATAAATAGAATTGCTTGTTTTAGTGATCCGCTCGCTCGGTTGGTCCGCTGGGTTGCCGATCACTTTATAGTGGTCGTTATTCCGATAATCTGCCGTCAATACATACGAAAGACCCTGCTCTGCAGTACTGCGAATATGCTCCAGAAATACAACTAACAACTTTGTATTCGCGTAAAGTTCTTGTTCAAGTCTCAGGGTAGTGATAAGATCCGCATAACCTACCCCCCATTAACGTATTAGCGCTTAGTCTCATTTATAACCCTAATCCATAAACAAGACAATTTCAATTGCATAAATATTGCATAAACCGATGGTGGTCATTTTGCGACCATCCCTGCCAAGATGCGTATTAGAAAGTGATATTTGCCACTTCGCTGTTACAAATTTTGTAAGTGTGTAGGGAACTAACTGAATTAACTGCTGGGTGAATGCTGAGGATTATCTAACCGTCACGACTCGGTTCGATACGGCACTGTTCAGGCACGGTTTTCATTATCCGGATAGGCGTAAGTGGTCTTGGCGTCTACGCGAAAATGTCATTGAGTTTACACAGAATTCCCTTGTAGCAGTCATTTTCGTCGTTATGGGTGTACGCATAATAGTTGCCTAGTGCTTGAGCACGTACGTATCAACCATTCCATCAATATTAGGCCTTTCTTGTAGTCCGGATCGGATAAAGAGGTTGTGCTGGAAGACGACCATAGAGACAACGCACTCCTTGGCCTGCTTCTAACGGAATTGAAGAGTCACATGTTATGGTTCGTTAACCAGTTCCAGTATTCCCTGACTTCGTGTTAATATAACAACTATATACGTGACATAGAAAATCAAACTACACGTATCCGCTGTATATACATAGACAGTCGCATTTCCCATACGCACCGATAAACAGAGTCCATTGAAATATACTTAATTGGTTTCCAGCTATGGCGTATGATAATACTTGAAAACCTCACAGACTGGTCACACTTTCGATGGGAATAACTTTTTAAAAGAAACCATGTAACTAATGATGTTCTGAAGAATCAAAGGACTGAAGGAGGCTGAGACCATTGACAGAGGAAGGCGTAAGCCCTATATGTTATTTTCGTGAGCTATTTGTCTCCTGCTGCCACTGTTGAGGCCTACTACTAAACAGATATCAAGCGTGTCCTGTTATTGCAGAGTACGCAAGATAGTCAAAAATTATGGTTCGTATTTTCACGCGAAGCAAGAATATCCCTTCGCGCCAACTCCTTCGAAGTCCTTGCGTCGGCATGGATAGAACGCTAACGCTGTTTTTCTCAAATCAATCGGTCTACCCAGAATGCGCCGATGCCTTCATGCAACGAGCCGAAATGTAGCCGTATGCGCACCGAGCACACACAACGAATCATACTCGATATGCATCGCACTTGAGACGATATTCCTCATATATTGGCCAAGGAACCGACGGACAGTCAACAGCGCCAGACTCAAAGTGGAGAAAACCGGAAAGGCTAACTTCATTTTCAAGTCTTTTGTCGCTCTGAAATAAATGGAATGTACAGTACCATGTGGTCCCTATAACTTACACGTGTGGTATGTTCGAGGGTGCCGCTTCGAATAGGGGGTCGGAGATTTGCATTCTACTTATCAGTGGGTGCATCGCCAACCAAGACAGCAAATCAACTGGTGTCGCTTCATTCGGCCGATACCAGTCAGCACAACGAGACACTTTCACTGCGCTCCCAGCCTTCTGGTTAGAGTTGGACGGAATCTTTCCGTTGTGAGTTGATGATTGATCTTTAAGGCCAACTCTATTAGCCCGGAGATGCCTCATCATGTAGTCTTTTGTTCATCTCTAAGCCAAAAATGGAAAAGATATTAGATGGTCATTTTTTACTTCACTATAGACAGTGAATAGTACAATAGCACGCATGCAGGGATCACCATGTGGCGGATATTCGTGTGGCAGTAGGAGTCGGCTCGGGTAGGCGAGGGTCGGAACGTCTGACGTAATGTTCCGAAAATGCGATGTCAGAGTTGGGTGTGCGGCTCACTCGGCCGAATGATCGGTGTTTGTCATACGATTCGGCGTTTTAAGGAAATGAGTTATACAAGATTACGGACGAGTTTGACGCGAGGGCGCATTAGGGTTTCTGGCAGGACATCAGCCGCACGGTCTGGTAAGCATTTGCATCGCGATGACGTGAAGACCGCCGTGTGTTACAACTGTGCTCAAGGATATAAAATTCCCGTCTGCTCTACTCGATTGACACTGCATCCATCACTATTTCATACATACAGCACCTTAAATTCAGTCAGTCTAAAGCAATTAAATACGTCAAAAGCCACCAATGTCTCTCCAAATCCTCGGCAAACCAGTCGGTCCTATCGGCTTCGGCCTCATGGGCTTCACTTGGCGACCCAAACTTACACCGGACGATCAAGCCTTCGCCGCGATGAAGCGCGCCATCGAACATGGTGCGAATTTTTTTAATGGCGGGGAGTTCTATGGCACACCTGTCCCGACCCTGAATTTGGATTTGATCAATCGGTTTTTCACAAAGTATCCCGAGTACGCCGATAAGGTGAGTTATTATGCAAAAAGGTCATAGTGGAGAAAATGTGTTAATGAGGAGGACAGGTTGTGCTTTCGATTAAAGGTGGTGTGGATTTGACGACTTTTGCTCCGAATGGCAGTCCTGAATTCGTGCGGCAAAGTGTCGAAAATATCATTCAACACCTCGGCACTGCAAAGAAACTTGATCTCTTCGAATGCGCCCGTGTGGACCCCAATGTGTACGTCCCATAACTGAAAGTTTTAAATTTTGTATTTCTCCTGCTGATGATCGATACAGTCCAATTGAAACGACGGTTGCAGCACTAGCCGCACTTGTCAAAGAAGGTCTCATAGGCGGCATCTCGCTCTCCGAAGTCAAAGCAGAAACCATCCGTCGCGCTGCGGCGGTACACCTAATCTCTGCCGTCGAAATCGAATACTCACTATGGTCGACCGAAGCCCGGGATCTCGGCGTGCTCTCCACATGCGCGGAACTAGGAATTCCCGTCGTCGCGTACTCGCCTCTTGGTCGTGGCTTTTTAACCGGCCAGATTCGCTCAAGATCTGACTTCGAAGAAGGTGATTTTAGACTTCACTTTGATCGATTTTCGGCGGAAAATTTTGCCATAAATTTACAGCTCGTGGACGAAATTACAAATCTCGCGCTAAAGAAAGGTATTAAACCGTCTCAACTCGCCATTGCATGGATCAAGAAGCACGAGCATATTATCCCTGGTTTACAAATCATTCCCATTCCCGGCGCGACGACATTAGAGCGGGTAGACGAGAATTGTGCGCCGGTTGAGCTGCTGACAGACGACGAGTTTGCCGAGATCGGCGTGATTTTGGAGAAGATCGAGGTTAAGGGTGCGCGCTATAACAAACACGCTGAATCTCTTTTGTGGGGCTGATACACATTCTTACTCAGATGATTTTTTTAGCTAAAACTGGAATCAATGCGAAAAAATTTTACTTTTAATAATATCCATTAACACAGGCACCTCATCTGGCGGCCGAAATGTGCAACAATGGGAACTAATTCCTGGCTTATCTATGCTCATATTCTCCATATCCATGCTGATCAAATGAAAGATCCTTATTAGCAACGACAGGGTCACAGTCGTCGGCTATACTACTCCTTGTACATATTATCAGTCAACATTAGCATTCTCATTGTTTGTCCGTTTAGTGAGTGTCTACGCACCCACGAGGTCTCTCCCTAGTTGAACAGTCTTTCCTCGTAAAATCCTGATGCTGGAACAGAAAGATAATCTCTTGCTACCAAAGACCACTGAAGATCGAAGTGTCGAAAGTGAGTCAGAAAAAAGATATCAGAACTCTTGCTGCCATAGACCACGGAAGATCGAAGTGTCGAAAGTGAGTCAGAAAAAGAATCAGAATCAGGGAGTGTATCCATAGAAATATGGAGTTGAGAACTGTCTAATCGCTTTTCAGGTGGGCTTCTTCGTCGAATCCATCTTTGAGGACGACGTAGTTAGGGCGACTTCGGCGAGTAACCATACTATCCATTTGGTACGTTCCGGGTCGTATAGCGAAATTCAGTTGGACTTGTGAATGCCTATTGAAAGGATTATATGCCCGGTGCTACCAGCGCAATGCTCAAACCCTGTTCTGGACGGTCGTTAGGAACTCGACCTCCTCCGCGACAAAGCGGCGATATTCCTTCTGCATATGCTCGAAAGGAAACCCTGAAACCCTTGACTGCAAACCGGCTGTGGAAGTTTTGAGTCAAACCTTGCGCCTATGGGTTTTGTTTCCCCATTGAGAAACTTAAATTGGTAAGCAGCGCAAATAAGCAGCGGAAAGTCGACATGCACATCAGCCAGTCTATGCCCTGAGCCATTTAACATGTGGCAGCTGGATACCCATAGGCAAGGTCGTTAAAATAGACACCTCAGTGGGTACCAGACACTATTATTCACTGCTCAGCATCTCTGAACATATAACATCAAGTAAGGGGCCTAAACTATGGATGAATGGGTGAATGCTCACACTAATGAGACGCAGACTTGTGTGGCGGAAGGCCTCCTAGTCGCTGGGCTGTGGTTCGGTGAAACCCCCTAGACAGTTGTCTGTAGAGCAACGTCGGACTACAAACCAAGCCCATAGGAGTGAAGATGGATACACTTGAGTTCACTCCACTTGGAACACTCTAGTGAAGTTGGCAACAGCAAAAACTCTAAGTGAGGCGATCTGTGAGTTCTATTTCTTTATATTACGGTGGGACAGAGAACAGTCAGGAGAATTAGATGACTAACTCCTAAAGTCAACTTGTGCGAACCGCATCAGGAGGAAGTGAATATGGGCTTACGATACACGACGAATGAGTTCATCTGAATTATCTGAGATTATTGCGCAGGGTTCAGGGTACAATAATATTATGTGAAGGTGTGAATCAATAATCAGATTAAATATGGAGATTCATGGGGAGTAAACCGACTATTCCTCTTTTGCTAGTTTAAAATACACTTTGTCAATTAAGGTATGCGCCTCCAACGCCATGCTGATTCACAATCTCGGCCGAGATCCACTGCCTTGTCAAACGGCGACGCTCCGTTTCTCCTGCCGCTGCACAACGGTCACCGTACATTCGGTGGTAGTCAAGAATTTGATGGTTTGTTGTGCCGCCTTCGGGATTCCGTGCAGCCTCTGAGAAGTTCATGTATCGTACCATTGGAAAACATATAAAGAGGCGTCTTGGTCCCGCATTGTCATAACACCTCTAGAGCAATCAACGCTGAATAGCCGACTAACTTACCTCTTGCACTCTGGAGAGACGATCAATTGTCTATGAATAATTATTTTGCGCCAATGTATCCTCTCTTCTTGTTGACCGTTCTGCTTAACCTCGCTGTCTTGTGTAGCGCAGACTTCCATGTTTCCGCAGTAGTTTCAGGTTCCGTTCAATATTGCAGTAATGACGGAGCATGCCAAGATAATTACAACAACTACGTTGTCGCCTGTCCATCGAACTATTGGAATTGTAATTGTTTCACCGACCTGGACCGCGGCGTTCTGGCGGCTGGAGATATCCAGGACACCGTGGGATTATCCTTTTTCCAGCTGGATGCTGGCCTTTGCGGTATGAGCGCTTTGAATTTCTATCAGCAAGGTGATGGCTCCTGGCAATTCTACGTTGATGGTGGTGATGGCACGCTCCAAGGAACATGCTACTCGAATTCTGCAAGCGACTATTGCTGGAATGTCCTGGGATCGGCTTCCGTCGCTGACAGACTTGTTTGCTACTCGTACATCTGCAATTAAATGGTAGTATTTGTGTGTTCGGAAGGCGTGTGTTCGGAGGGTGTAGAGACGGGGGAAAACGAGGAACGGGAACGAGAGGAACCATATGGCAGATATTGTTAGTATTTGACTGGGACAGTGGATATTCGTTTGGAAATAACTGTTGTAAAAAGGAATGGATTCATATATTGACAATCTATATAAAATAGGTTCTAGCAGGTGTATTTATATTTTTTTTATACCTTGTCATTAGATCCTTCTAGAATCATATCACCAGAACATTCCACAAAGACAATTTCAACCAACCCATTGCGTGATATACAAACAATTGCAAGATCTCAACTTATTTCTAAAATGTTCTCCAATCTACGATCGTAGGCTATCGTGTCCCAGTTTCATCAGAGAAATGCACATCGTCACTTTGCGTCTACTGCGAAACTCTTGAATACGCCCTTGTAGCTCATTATCAACGCCGGAGTATCGCACGTTCTGGAACACTTTTACTAAAACTAGCTGATGTCGCACATGGGCGGACGGTCCAGTAGTCTTAAGCTTAGGTCCACGACCTTAGACCGTCAAGCCTTATAAAAGGGGATCCATGGTCTAGTTGAGAATTTGGAACTTGAACGCGGTGGCTACGCAAATGTTTGGATTGGTCAAATGAACGTCCTGAAATCTCTGAGTTATAACGACAAGGCTAACCTGGATTCATTTTGTGTCGATGATATCAAGGCGCTTAGTGAGCCTACCTATTTAGCGGGAAACTACACAGCAGCATTTCATCGCAGAGTAGACATGGCTCCAATAAGGGTCTTAGTGATTCTTTCACTCACTGACGCGGGAACCGGGGCGGGACGAGAAAATTGACGAGTAGTCAAATATTTCAGTGGAAGTCCACAGTTTAAACGAAGGGTTGGAGTAGTGTTTGCTTCCACCTGCGAGAGGTTGGGAACCTGAGTTCAGAGGGGCAAGCTGAGTGAGCAGAAATTTGGGGAATCCATGGGAGGTGTACAGCAGAAAGGAGAAGCGATGGAATCTGTTGAAGAACGTGCGAGGGAGTCGCCGACAGAAGAGTGTGAATGTTATCAGAATACTTTGGCGGAATCCATTGCGGTTGGTCGCGATGGTTGTCAATGCAGATGTATAAAAGTGGATAACGTATGTGTGAGTGCTTGGTTTATTTCACCTCTTCTGAACCGGCGGAAATGCTACAAGACCGGTCCCTGTACATATACCTATGGAACATTCAAGAAAATATGTACATGCGATAAGAACTGTGTAGAACCTTGTAGACTTCTAAAGAACCAACTTGATTCGCGTGAACCTTCTCTTGTTGCAGTGACTAAACTCTAAACTCAGGAGCTGTGCATTGGTATGACTTGGTGAAACTCTATTCCTTTCAACAGAATCGAAAGTAGTTGCTGCATTAGCAATACACCGCTATTGGCTGGTGACCGGCAAATTATGGTCACAGATCCCACCTGAAGTGAAGCCAGCGTATTCTGTTTCTGTATATTTAGAGAGGCGATCAGTAGTCGGTGTGGCTGTCGCAGTCGCATGTGGCTCACCCGTAGTAGCCGGGGCTGTGTGCTATAGGCGATCATCATTCAATAAGTCGTGAACTGTTAGCATGTTTAAATGCACGCTCTTGGTTCATGCAAATGAATAATATGTTAGTGGGGGTGTGGTGCGTGTGGCTTACTCCTTGAAAGGATTGGCTATGCGGTGGCCCAGTTTCCACTAACCCGTGTGCACGGATTGGCTCTCAGGGGCCCAAGAAACGCCTATATGTGGCGTAGATTTGTATACAATAAGCATGAACTATGGGCAGAAAGAACTGTTAGGATCGCAGCGACGTCCACAGCCGGATCACTGCCACTTAGTTGCTGTCAAGTTTGCTTGGAAGCGACACGCAAAGACAACAAACAGTATGGTGTTTTAGAATTTATATTTCCGTCGGGTAGAGGGGATGGAACAGCTCTCACACACTCTGTCTGTCTCCCCTATTCCATACTCGGGGCTTAGCTACACGTGCCACGGCATAATACTAAAATTCAGCAGATAACTTAAAACATTAAGCAGCAAAGTAAACCACCTTAGGCTATTAATCCTGCCTATTTCAGACTTTAACTTTTCAGCCACATACCTGATTTGTTATAGCGTGACAGGATCTTCCAGGCTTTAACAGATTGAGAGCTGCTGCAAGGGGCCAAACTATTTGTCAGCAACTGCCGCGCTATCACAAATGTTTCTCCTTATGCATTCCCAGCAATTAGAGTTTCCTTATAAAAAGTAAATATTTCTAACTTTCAAACTTAAAATAATTAAACGGGCGCGATCCAAACCTCCGCCAAAAGCTGTAATTACCTTGGTCATAAGGTTATTTGCCAAATTCATGATTTTGTGAAAGAGGCAAAATATAGAAGTGTCAGGGAATTCCCTGCAATAATAATAAAACAGCAAGGATCGCATTGTACAATTGCAAAATCAGCAATTAGATTCTGAACAGGCCACCACACAAATGCCACCCCAAAAAGAGAGATATTACTTAGACAAATCTTAAATTCCCGCGTAACAAAATAAAATCAACGCCTAATGCCTAACTAAACAAATTTATGGATACAAATTACAACCAAGTCATTTGCAACATTCTGAACATGCCTGACTGTGCTTGACCAGGAATAAAATAAAAATCGAATATTATAATCCAAGCATACAAGACGATAACCAGCCGTCGATTGACGTGCCAGTCGGCGTTTTGACTGGCGGATCGATAGTAGGTAGCGGATGCAGCAGATTCAAAGTGTACTTAGCCATTGCGACCGAATGAGATGTTAGATTCGCCAAGTCAAGACTTCGGGACGTGCGGAATGATGATGCCATAGCCGGCGATGCCGTGACGGATATCTCCTCAGGGAAGGCAGAGTACGATGAGCTGATGGATGTCGGACAAGAAATTAAATCGTCGAAAACAGATTCAGGGTGGGACGGGATATTGTCGGGCGAGTATTGTTCGAACATCACAGTCATAGGCCACAGCTCCGCGTGCTCCACCGGCTCGTCTTCAGACTCGCATCGGCGTTTCGTTGCATGATCAGCCTCCGGCTTAGCATAGTCGTCGTCATCACTCTCATGGACGTCATCGTCGTCAGTACTAGAAGCACTGGTACTAGAACGAGACAATCGCTTTATGCCCGCAAACGCATCGGTCATGACGCACTTGACAGATAACTCGTCGAGTATCTTATTGATATTGATATTGCCGTTGTCGTCCAGCAGAAAGGCGACGCTGTCGCCCCGATTGATACGTTGAACGAGCACCTCGATGCCCTGCTGGAGCATTTTGTTCTGGCTCTCGAGCATCTCAACATACGACCGAGAGTAAAGTCTATCACTCGAGCGTTTGCGTTCAGTAAAAACGCAGATTTTGTTGTCGGCGAGGCAGCGAGAGCATGGATTGTGGCCACCGCACTTCGACTTTTTGATTCTGTGAGATGTCAGCAACGACTGCGGATCTCGTTCAACATAGGTGCATACCGACACGCATCACAAGCCTTGCCCACACGCTTGCGAATGCTGAATTCGGCCAGATGCGTGGAGCGAGAGACAGCTGTGGCAATTGGCAAGCTATCGATGTGAAGGGCGTAAGATTGCATTTTGTGCTGCATTTGGTAAGGATGATGAGGCATGGCCAAAGAGGATGCGTTGGTAGATATAATAGAAAGCTCGACGATGGCAAGCCCACCCGAGCAAGCGCCACAGTCGGCGTCGAAGCCACACCCTCGGCGCCACTTGGTGCCAATTAGGGTTGATGGTCCCAGATTGTAAGGTATCCAGCCGCTCGGGCGTAAACTATATGTTACGAAATAGCTGGGAAGCAAGTAACGATATATTTTAGAATATTTTCAATGGAGGACTAGGGAGGACCTCTACCTTCCTATATGTGTGTCCTTTCCCTCGGTCCTGCCGGAGCCTCCGAATGTACAAAACTCCAAAAAAAAACTACAATCGCAATTAAAATGACAAAGAATCAATTGCACTACTATTTCCCGAGTTTCCAACACGTGTCTCCAGACTTCCGTATTCCGAGCTTCTCGGCCGACATGCAGTTGGGAGAGCCCTAACCTGATGTGAGTACAACACTTTTGCACAGGTATACTAACTAGGGGTGGGTACGATTTGCGAGCAACTTGTAACTCGTAATCGTATAGTCAATACGATTACTATACGATTGGCTGTAAAAGTTTACGATTAACTATACGAGCAATGACCTGAGTCACTCGCAAAAAATCGTATAGTCAGGCACGTGACCCAAGGTTTAATAAGGTTTTAACTGGAAGAATCTACAAATGCCTAATTACATGTCCGATTCCTTCGCGTATTGATCTGCCAGTAATATGAGAGTCCTCATAGTCCCCGACTCCAACGAGTTCCTCCTAATTCCTAGTAGATCTCTACCTTGACTGAAGAGCCTCTCAACCGCGACCTCAGAGGCCGGGATTGCGAGGTAGTCTCTTGCCGCGGGTGCTCCTCTTTATGAGCTCTCCACCACCGCAACAGCCATCCTTCCTCAGTAGATGCTACATCTACTGTCTCTTCAGCAAAGTACCACTCGATATCTGACCGCAAAGCTCTTCGTTGGATTTTCGAGAGCATACGAGATTCTAACGTCGACTTCTCAGCTCTTTTAGTCGATTGAATACTCTCTGGCACCGCAAGTGGATACTCTCTATGCAGCTTTTCTTTCATCGCTTCTATTATATATTTCGCGGCTTCCTCATCTTTCAGTTCGGCTTTTAATAGTTCGGCTTTAAACCTAGGGTCCAAGATCAATGCTATATAATAAGCATCCTGTTCATCAAGAAAGGCGTAGTACTTATGATACTTTTTCAACCCCTGTGCCACTGCAAGCGCAATCTCCTCGTTCAGGTCGGCGAATTCTCCTTGTCGAGCGCTCGCACTGTCCAACAAATCCTGTAGTTCATAGTACATACCAATACTTAGGCTAATCGAGAGCCCTTTTGAAGATACCAGGTTGGTAAATTCGTCAAATTTTTCTAGGACTGTGGCAATCTGTTCAAGTTGCTCCCAATCTGATGCTGCAAAGGGAGGCAACAGGCGAACGGCATTTAAGTAACATCGGATTTGTTCTTTTGCAGCTATTCCACCTTGAAGCATGCGGTAGGTAGAGTTCCATCTAGTATCGACATCGTACTCTATGTACTTGTCGTTCAATCCATTAACTGAGCAAAGGTTCTTCCAACCCTCTCGACGCTGTGGACTTCTAAGAATCCACAGGCTCAGGATTCGAAGCCTCGACAGCGCAGAGTGGGGCCCGATTGGCTTACCATAACGTATTTGGTCGCATGCCTCAACTGCAATGTTTGTGTCTCCACACTTCAAACCTTTAAGGACATCTTTCACGATGAGGTTTAGCACGTGAGCTAAGCAGCTAATAAAGCTCTCGTGACCTTGAAATCGCACGTCGTCGGCTTCTTCTTTCAGCTTGAGGCTAAGACTCTCAACAAAGGTGCGATTGTTACTCGCATTATCTGCAGTTATAGTGATCAACTTTTTCGTGAGCCGGAGCTCTTTCAACATACTGTACACCATCTCTGCCATGTTGTCGCCAGTATGCACACCAATTACCTCTCCAAACTCTAAAACCCTTTCTTTATATTCGAATTCCCCCGTCAACCAATGCCCAACGACTCCAAGGATTGCGATGTGATTCTGGCTAGTCCAGACATCGAGGGAACGGGCAATTGTATGACAAGTTTTATCCAGTTCTTCCTTCAACATTGCACGGCACGCCTCGAACTCCACATCTATTCTCTGTCGTAATGTCTTGCGAGTGGTAAATGGCATGTCCACACCTGGAATATCTTTGAAGATTTGCAAAAAAGCGACGCTCAATGACAGTAAATGGCTCTCTGGTAAGCACGACCCAGCGAATAAGATTCCTCTCTAACAATTCTGTGACGTTTATGGTCGGTTTTTGGTTCCACATCGTCATGATGGCTGGCAGAGTAGTATTCTTGGTATCATTGCTTACACCCAAACCATGAGCTCTCTGTAAATGATAGGACATGTTAGTTGTCGATGTCGATCTAGCAGGGTCAATAGACCAATTCCGACAGTGCTTGCAAGTTATCAGCTGATCGTTCCTAAGCTTTTTGGATCGCTTAGGCTTCCACTGTTGGTTTAGAGTTGTAACTTCAAACTGCTCCCAGAGCCAGTGATTCGCAGTCCCACGTGTAGGTTGAGAAGAAATCACATCGTCCGTGAGGACTAGTGAGATCCCTTGCGCTTCCTCAGTCAAGTTCCTAGACAATGGTCGATCGACAATCTGGCTAATAGAATCCTCGGGCCCTAGCTCAAAGGAGCTCTCAATTGGTGACTTTAGGCCGCTGGCCCTGGCGCGCGAGACGTTCTCCATCGGCTCCTCTCCTTCGTACCCATCATTCAATAGCACGTAATCTATAGCCAGCTGGCGACGAGGACGTCTATAAGGCTCCATGTCGAAGGCGCAATGCAGTAATGAATAGTAACTTCTGAGTGTTATAATATTTCAGAGGACAAGAGGACAAGAGGACAAACGAGGGGGGTTCCTCGGCAGGGGTTATAACCCTACCTTCCTAATTAGGTATACGATTACTATACGATTACTATACGATTTCAAACTATGCTATACGATTACTTTACGATTAAAACTTAATTTTTGCAATTAACTTTACGAATAATCTCAAAAGTTGACGGTACCGTAATCGTACCCACCCCTAATACTAACTGGGCGCTTCTGAGGAATACGTCACAAGAGACGTCCGCCTTGTTCGCGACGGCGCCGGCGGTTTTCGGAGAGCAACAAGTCCTGACTCTGCAGGATGACGTCGAAGAAGAAATTTGGTATTGGTCGCAATATTCAAGAACGATGTCCCGCAACCCAGTTGACTTGGCGTTATCGTTAGCGCCCGCGATTAGGTGCTTATTGTTGGTGCCACGCCGCGAACAGACGAGAACAGACGAAACAATAGCGTGGCTGCAGCGTGACGTCAACGTGCGGCGCCGCCTTGCTTTAAATCTGTAGGGCAGAATTGTCCACTGCGTTATGAACAACTGACCAGATGCTCCAGCGTCGAACAGCGCACCATAGGCGCCAGCCGCGCCTGGGTGCACTGTCTTTAACACTGTTAACGTCAGACAAGGTACACGTTTTGAGGGGTTTTCGTTGGGGAACGGCGACAAGCTAGGCACTAACTAGCTGTGGCGTTTGACGCGGCGCCGCGAAGGCCTGTAATGGCCGCGAAAACTCATCCCGCCTCTTACCGATTCTTGTATTTGCTGTTCTACAGCCACTCGTCTATTCCGATTGGTAGCATATTGCCGCTTATCACAGGGCCGGCATTGTTCGGCGTGATGAGACACTCCAGTTCGAAAGAGCAGTGGAGGGCGGCATTGAAGTGTAAACCTCTGATGGAGTCTATGTATAGTCCAGTGAATATATAAAAGCAAATGTTATTTTGTTGTTTCTTTCGTCATTATTCCATCAGTCTCCTTCGCGCTTGATTAGCTGTCGCGGTCACCATGAGTAATTCACAATCGTCTACTATGGCGGAGTCGTCATCTTCGTCTTCACCATCGGCCAGTTCGCCACGACTTCACAATGTCGACTTGGAGAAGCAGGCTTCTAAGTTGCATCTCGATTCAAAGCCATCAGTGACAAGTGCTCTCAATGACCTAGACCCCATCGAAACAATCCAGTCACTGCAACAACGCCTTTGACGTGTTCCATCACTAGTTAGATGTGAACTTGCCATTTTCGACGGAGAATGAGGAACAGGCTGTATTTCCTGAGGAATACAATATCGAGACCAAAACAGGATTGGTTCCTGTCGCCACACTGCGGTCGTTACGGAATGCCACATCTGAGAGGAAGACGATTGTTGGGACAAAACAGCAGGAGATTGAATATGTCACCTTTATGATTGACGATCCAGACAATCCCATGGTAAGTTGCCGACGTAAATAATTGCGCACGAAAATAATTGCGCACGATGTTTCTAATAAACTGGCCCACTTGGGTGGAAATGGACAGTGACGATGCTAGTCTCTGTGCTCGTCATTGCAGTTGCTTTCGGATCGTCAAACGTTACCAGCGGTCTCGCTCTGATAGAAGATCGTTACAACGTGAGTCTCGAAGTTGCAATTCTTACTTGTTCAATAATGGTCGCCGGTTTCGCTCTGGGTCCACTTGCCTGGTCGCCTTTTCAGAACAGTATGGACGTCGGCCCATAGACTACATTCCCCTTTTGTTGTACACTATCTTCAACATCCCCTGTGCTCTTGCCCCTAACATTGGCGGCCTTCTCGTGTGCCGATTCCTATGTGGTATCTTCGCGTCCTCCGGTCTCGTCTTAGCTGGCGGAACGATAGCTGACATTTGGGACATTGAGCACCGAGGAAACGCGATTGCATACTTTGCAGCTGCACCTTATTGTGGACCAGTCTTTTGGTTTGTGGATTCATTCACATATATGGCAGGCGATTGGATTTAATTTTCTGGGTGAATATGGCATTTGCTGGCGTCATATGCATATTAATTCTGCTATTCCCGAGACGTGAGTTACCCACTGAGGAGTTCAGCGTACTATTTATCGCTAATCTGTTGGAGTACGTGCCTGTACTATTGAAACGGCGAGCTAAGAAATTGCGAAAGGCGACGGGCAATCCCAATATTATGACCGAGCAGGAATACCTTAAGTTGCCGTTTGCGGAGATAGTCCGATCAGTTCTAATTCGACCCGTCTATCTGATTCTCACGGAGCCAATACTCGACCTCATGAACAGCTACATCATTCTGATTTACGCGCTTCTCTACGCATTCTTCTTCGCCTATCCGGTCATATTCGGCAAGTTATGCAACTACAACGACGCAATCATCGGGCTAATGTTCATTCCCATCCTCATCGGCACAGGCTTCTCTCTACTCACAACTCCCATCATCGAGAAATACTACCGCAAAATCTACGCCCGCAGAAACCCACCCCTGAAGACCGTCTTATTTGTGCCATGATCGGTGCCCCTTTCGTCCCTATCTCACTCTTCATCCTAGGCGCAACATCTTTCAAGTACATAATCTGGGTTGGTCCCGCCTCTGCTGGCCTCGCATTCGGATACGGCATGGCCCTGATCTACTTCTGCTTGAACAACTACATTATAGACTCATATGAGAAATGCGCGGCAGTGGCATTAGCTGCCAAGGTATTCCCGCGTCCAGCCGGCGGCGCTGCGTTCTCGCTCTTCACAATGCAGATGTATGATCGGTTGGGGCTACAGTGGGCGTCATGGTTACTGGCGTTTATTAGTCTCGTGATGGTTGTTATTCCATTTACCAACCACTTTAGTTGTCTAGCTTTATGCCATTCCTCCATTGACTCTCACAGTCTGCCCGGTGATCCACTTGCTTCCGTCTCCGCCCAAGAAAGCCACAACATCTGCGATCTCTTCCGGTGTACCAATACGATTTTGCGGGTTAAACCCGGCGATCATCTTCAACACCTGCTCACTCTTCCCTCTGAAAAACAGGTCCGTCCCAGTTGGACCTGGAGCAACAGCATTGACGGAGATACCCTTCCGCGCGAGATCTTTGGACATTACACGGGTCATCTGCTCGACTGCGCCTTTCGTGGTAACATAGAGGAGATAGTTGGGAGTGACTGTCGACGCGGCGCACAAGGTGGTGGAGAAGAAGATAATGTGGGAGCCAGGAGCCATATGAGGTGCAGCTTTCTGCGTGATTGTTAGCAAATTCTCTACGCTCTCGAGCAAGCGACGAAATCGGTAACTACTGACCTGTGCCAGGAAGTAGGGCCCTTTAACATTCAATGCCATTGACACCTCGAAGTCGTGCTCTGACGTGGTCTCCAAATCTTTCATGAGCATGACGCCTGCATTTGGCACGAGGATATCGATCTTGCCAAATTTTGTAACCGTTTCGTTGACAAGTCGCTCCAGTTCAGCGATATTGCCAGCGTCTGCCTTGACGGCGAGCGAGTGCTCAGCGCCAATGAGCTTGACAACTTCCTCAGCGGCGGATGCGTCAGATGAGTAGTTGATCACAACATTGGCGCCTTCCTGGGCGAGGCGCAAAGCGGTAGCGCGGCCGATGCCTTTTGATCCACCGGTGATGAGGGCGACTTTGCCAGCGAGAACGGACGAAGACATGATAACTGATTGGTAGCTGAGCCTATAAATTCAAGCGGATACGCTGAAATGTGCGGCTTGGAGGAATATTGGTGGGCTGCAGACTGCCAACTGCTCATTATAAAGTAATTGTATTCGTCACGTCAAAGTCGGCCGAGAATGTCGGCCGAGAGAATGTACCTATTCGGGGTCCTTACGTCATGACAGCCTTCTATTTCACTCCGCTGTTTGTAGATCCTCGCATTCAGAAGTTTAAAGCGGACTCATCTAAAGGATTGTATAGTCTAGCCGCCAAGTAAAATCCTTATTTTTCCTATAGCATTGTGGGCCTTGTGTCGTAGTTTCCTTAAAGTTTTTACACCAAAATAATGGGGTGTCGTGGGCAGATTCCAGAACCATTAAACTTTAATAATTTGTTTATCCCAAAACTTGATCTTAGACTTTTCGGTATTCTTTGTATTGTTAATCGCGAGTCAGTCGATATGCCATTTCTCTTGAGCCTTTGACGGACGACAGAAATTTGGATTTCGTTTTCCTACCCAAAGTGGTGGCTGATGAGTCATTGTAAGTGACTAATATTCTAGCGCAGAATTGCAAGCGCGGCGAGCCGCAGCAGATAAGCCAGATTGTATTCCCGGGCGTGGCCGCATTTAGATTGGCCCAGTCACGACCTGACAGAATGTTTAAAAATTCGCGACACACGATACGTATGGCACTTAAAATTGCTTAAATCGCCGTTGAATTAGGGTAGTCATAGCGCCATCGTTTGCCTGGTCTGGTTCTATCCCGGACATAGTTGCACACTGCTCATCGTGGAAGTGCTATTTCACAAAAAAGAATGTCATCTGCGTCATCAATAGACTCGCGCATCGACACCGATACCATCGAAGAGTCCGCGCCTCTCCTTAACGACGATGTCGAGTCGTCAATTGCTCCTGAGGATGTGCTTTCGTTGTCAGATGACGCTCTTGCCGACGAAATCGAAGAAGGGGAACTGTCCTCGCGAGCACTGATAACTGTTTTTATTTCTCTCTATGTCGGCATATTTCTTGCGGCCCTCGACAGTACAATCGTGGCTACATTATTGGCTCATATTGCGTCGGAATTTAATGAGTTACGGTCTATTTCATGGATTGCAACTGGTTACATGATCAGCTTGGCCGCATTCCAGCCGCTGTACGGTAAAATTTCAGTGAGTGAATCTTTTGTTGCGATGTGTTAACGTTTAACTAATATGGTATAGGACATCTTTGGGCGCAAGCCGGTGCTGATTGCTTGCAACATCATGTTTGGCGTCGGCTCTATCCTTTGCGGACTTGCACCTAACATGTGGTTCCTCGTCTTTGCCCGCGTGATTGCTGGCTGTGGCGGTGGTGGTCTTACGTCACTGACCTCGATTACGCTCAGTGACATTGTCCCCCTCAGGCAACGTGGACTGCTGCAAGGTCTCGGCAACGTATTATACGGGTGCGGTGCCGCATTCGGTGGAATTGTGGGTGGGGACGTTCTTGTCTCAAGGTCCAATTATTGTCTTGTCGCTCATGGCCATTTATTTCAACCTGGACCTGCCGGTCAAGCAAATCGACGGTAGCAAACTCAAACGCATTGACTTTCTTGGCTCATTCACGCTCGTCAGCGCACTAGTCTTGTTCTTGTTTGCGGTCAGCGTCGGAGGTAGCTACGCTCCTTGGACGAGTCCTGCCGTCATTTTCGCGTTCCTGTTTTCCGGTGTGCTTTTGATAACATTCGTGTATGTTGAGCTGCGAGTTGCGAGAGAGCCGGTGATCCCGTTGTTTTTGTTGAGGGACATGACTGTGTTTGGATCTTCGTTTACGTCGTGGTTCATGAACATGATCTACTACTCGCATATTTATTACATTGCTATCTACTTGATTTCCGTGCAGGGTGTTTCTCCGACCAAGTCCGGCTCCAGTTTGATTCCTCACTTTGTCGGTGATGCGTTGGGATCTCTCGTTGTCGGGTATTATATGCGCCAGACTGGTCGCTACTTTCCCATGACCTGTCTTGCGGCTTTCTGCATGGTATTTGGATCTCTTCTTCTTTGCTTCGTCGGTAGGGACACTTCCAGGTTCCTGATCATGGTCATCATGTTCGTTCCCGGATTCGCATTCGGGCTGTACCTTACAATCACTCTTGTCGGCCTCGTGGCCGCTGTTCCGCGCGACTACCAAGCCGTCTCGACGAGCATCCAATTCGGCTTCAAAGGCACCGGATCCACCCTAGGTGTCTCAATCTCGACCGCAATCTTCCAAAACGTGCTTGCCACGAAGTTGTACTCTCGCATCACCGGCCCGGGCGCGGAAGAAATAATTGGCCGGGTCAAGGACTCAATTGACGAAGTCAGGTTTTTGTCGCCGGAGATGCAAGAGTTGGTGGTGCAGTCGTATTTGGATGGTATTCGTGCGGTGTTTCTAACCGCGACGGCCATGAGCGTGATGTGCGCCGGCATGAGTTTCTTGATGAAGGAACATGTATTGCATCGCAATGTTGGACGAAAGTAGACATTCTTAATACTTGTTAGCATTGACGTGATAAAAATTAAGTGTAGAGAGAGGTTATTTTAGCATTTGCATTTGTAGATCACTTGTTTCAGTGACATTAGATTACTACTGTGTATATACGTGGGTCCAAAAGTTAAGTTCTCGATTTTGAGTGAGGTGATCTCCAGAGATGCAGACGACCAAACGCGCTTTCGCGGTACGTATCGTAAAAGATGGACAACTCGCTGGAGATGACGTCCCGCAAGACCTCAGTAAAATTACAGTAGTATGTGCAGCCCTCACTTGCAGGGATTGCGCGGAGACAAGCTTTCGAAGCGCCGAGATGCGGTTCCGCCATGCAGGCGCTTCTTGTAAGCAAATACCAACCGCTTCTGGCGGTTTATGACTTGCACTGTCATTTCAGCATCCGGCACCGGAAGGAATAATCGGACCAGTGGGCATGAAATAGAGGTATCTCCGTTGTGACGCATCTTTGCATCTCGACAGGCAATACCGGGGAGGCGTCTCGATTACCAAGCCTTATCACTGGGCCGAGATGTCACAATCAAATGTTTATGGCACCAACTAGTTTGCGCGATTTTTAATCAGTCATGAGTGATTTCAAAGCATACTAATTTGCTCCTACTCCAAATTAGAGAATGATCAAGTCTATTTGTGTTTAAGTACATCTTCAATCGAACGCAATGTTGGGGCTAATAAGGTTTCACTGTGTCACCGAGCATAGCTCGGATCGGATTCCGAGCCCTGCGGTTAGGGTATTTAAGTCCCAGTGCGTTAGTTTATGGCGACTTCGGCGACAGCTCGTCAGGCACGTTCCTCTACCGTCTACGCGTTCGTTTCGTTTGTCTCAATTTCCTTCATCTTCTTTTATTTTATTTTATTCTATACTGTTCTATTGTTGCCTTACAGAGGGAGCCAGTCGTGTTATATAGGGGTGGACACGAATAACGAAAGACAATTGCTATTTCTCTGGACGTCTGGACGAGCAAAAATAGCCTGCCAATCCTTGGCATAATTGGTCATTGGCTTACTTCAGAGTTCCAATATCAAGAGAGAGCATTGGACTTCAGGGAACTCCATGGATCGCACAGTGGCGAAAATTTGGCGGCAGCAGTTCAGGCAACGCTGGAAGAACTTCATCTTGAGCGCAAATTAATTGCGATTACTGTAGCTAATGCCAGTAATAACGAAAAGATGATTTCTGTGCTGTATGAAAATCTCCAGAAAAAAGTCGGTTCTCTCAGGTTTCGGGGGTTGGAGAGCTATGTCCGTTGTCTAGCACATATCCTGAATCTGATCGTCAAAGACATTCTATCCGCTTTGAAATCGGGGACTGCAGCTGAAGCTTTTTGTGCATGTGACATGTTGAGCCGTCAAGATCCCCGGTGCCTGGAGAATCAAGGAGTCCTGGCGAAACTTCGCATTCTCGCCGTCTGGATTGATCGCAGCCCACAGAGAAGACAAAAGTGGAAAGAAGTTTGCCACTTCCTTGATCTTCCTGATAAGTTTATCGAGTACGACAATGATACGCGATGGAATTCAACCTACCGCATGCTTGCCGACGGCCTACAGGCCAAAGTCCAAATAAACAAATACTTGGAGCATCAAGTAGAGCTTTCTTTGCCGTCATTTACTGACAATGATTGGGAATGGCTGAGGCAAATCCACGGTGTTCTTTCGAAGTTCAATGAGCTAACTCTGTTTGTTTCTAAAAAGAGACCACAGATTAGTCTCTCTGTTGCAATTTACTATGAACTTCATGATCTACTCCATGATGCTTCAGAACAACGTGGAAGCTTTTCAAAGCTTGACATGGATATCGCGCTGGCTGTTAAAAACGGCATGAAGAAATATAAAAAGTATTACACGTTCATGGACGAGGTCGATACTTACTATACGGCCCTTGTTCTGGACCCGCGCGTGAAAGGCGACCTAATTCGACAGGAGTTGAGTGAGGATGACGATGCTGGTCGCCTAATCCTAGAGGCAATACGCCTGGAACTCCATCGGGAGTACAACATTACTGAAGTGAATTCCCCTCCAACAGAACAATTTCTACCAGATAACCAGGAATATAGCGACCCGGAGCTTCGGATGCTGCGAAAGCTCCAGCCTCCAAGTCAATCTTTTGCGTCCGACATAGATAGATACTTCGAGAGCCCGAGGGCAGTTGTGACGGACTCAAAGAACCCGAATTGGCTGTGCGACTGGTGGCGGAGGCACAAGGATCAATATCCGCAGATGGCTATGGCGGCCCGAGACTACTTAGCCATTCCCGCCTCCGAAGTCTCTGTTGAGAGGATGTTCAATGCAGGTAGAGATATTCTAGGGGTACGGCGATTTGCAATGAAGGGCGAAACGACGAGAATGTTGATGTTGATGGACAGCATGGAGAAAAATTTGTAAGAAAAATATATTCTGTCCATCAGAATAGTTGCCCTATTTCATTAACATGTATCATCGTCTACTTTTTGACACCGTTTAAAGATAATATACCAAATATCCGCCATATCCGCCATCTGCATCCGCCAACTGAAAGTATGGCGGATACGTATCCGCGGCGGATATCTGATCCGCCAAATCCGCCTATCCGCCTACAGCCCTGCTGATAAACCTCGAGATCATACGCTGAGGATTATCTCTCTACACGCAGTCCGCAATTAGTAGATGATATTGTGCCTCTTGCTTCTACCACTATGCGTGGTCTTCACGGTGCCTTTGCGACAACGTGAAAACCCCAGATCGAGTACTGGGTCTGTTTCCCAAACCATCCACATTGTGTATTTTACTGGATTCGACAAATTGCTTGTTTTTTAGAAGACCGATGCTAGCCTGACCTTTCAATACATTCATATGTTCAGTCCGGCGAAGAGAACATGCATGGATAGCCGCAGCACTGCAAAGACCTTGTACTGTAATACAAAATATTACTTGCTCTGTAGGCTGCAACTAATTGGATTTTTAAGTATATGTTGAAGAGGCATTCTGTCGTTCTGTCGTGTAATCATTTCTTTGGATTGCTCGATCGTCTGTTGAAGGAGCGGAAATCTGAGGAGTTCACCTGATAACTAATTACAGTTCGGTTATCACGTGCCATAATATAATGTGAGGACTTGACGAGTTGTTCACTATATGCTACGCGCTGGAAATCAAGTGTCACGACCAGAAATATTGATGAAATTCCTACTATATCACCATAGACAATAAGCTGTTGTTGTGAAGAGATTTGCAGAGGTACCTGCTGAAGCCTGGCCTGTTGAAGCCATGCTGATGCCTGTGAACAGTGTGTTTCGTAGCGCGCAAAGAGGTCAACGAATAGATCACGTGTACGAATTGCAACCAATTTGCCGCTTGCCATGCTCTGAACACACATATTCATGTCAGTCACATTTCCCTTGCCTGTGTAATAATCAGTGTTCGTCTCCATTATATCCATTTACCTCTGTCAGTTTGAGGCTCAATCCGGATTCCAGACACATTCACAATGTCTGGCTCACGGCCGCTGACACTGAATGCCTCAGGCGGTTCCTCACCGCCTCCGGTTTCGTCGGCATTGAGCAGCTCCAGCGCAACCAACAACGGCACAAATAACAAGCGGCCATCGCCACCATCCGGAAACTCCCCAGGAAATACTTCGATTCCAGCAGCTAAGAGACCGAAACTGGCGATTTCGCATTCGATGCCGCCGCCGTTGACGACGCCGATGGGATCACCAGTTCTCCCCGCGCACCATCTCCCGCCCTATAATGGCCCACCTTCGCCAGGAATACCCGGATCAACAGCGGGAAGTCGGAGTGCGAGTCCAGCTGCTGGGAATACTCCTGTAATGCGCGCAAAT
This sequence comes from Lipomyces starkeyi, assembly GCA_018804115.1. NCBI lineage: Eukaryota > Fungi > Ascomycota > Lipomycetes > Lipomycetales > Lipomycetaceae > Lipomyces > Lipomyces starkeyi. The sequence goes on from JAGJTG010000010.1 coordinate 768,874, forward strand.
GTACTTCCACAGACACCAGCCGCTGGTGCATTGAAAGAAGACCCGAATGATTTCTCAGACGCCTTGTTATCCGCCGGTGTCGATCTGCGAGAAGAGGAACAGCTATTATCATCATCGATTCCGATCCGCGCACAGTCTTTTAAAACACCAGGAGCAATCACTCCAAGCGGATCATTGGGCCCGATTCCGTCGTTGAATGACGGAGCGTTGTTGTCCACTTTCGACATGACTGCAGATGCTACACTACACGCCCATCGACGGATGCCTTTTTTGGATATGCATGTCGTGCGACAGGTTGTTGCTACTCTTGCGCTAGAAAACGGTATTCAGCCGCCGCCATTAACTGTGCCCTCCGCAGTTGCCGAGGAGAAGGATAACGATGTTCTCGTGCTGATTTCCTTGGCGTGCCAGGAGTGGTTGAGCAATATTTTGACGTCCGCGGTCGTAACTTCTAGATATCGTCGGGAATCGGGGAATAGCACGTCTAATGCGTCTGATGTCGCGAAGTCATTACGGCAGATCGCGATTCAGGATAAGGAGCGGGAGGATAAATATAAGATTTCCAAGTCTGCGTTGGAGGCCCGGAGTGGTACTATTGGAATAGCAGACGGGAGTGGGAAGGCGCATGATGGCGAGAAAGGGGCACATGCTACGGAGGAGGTCATGCATCGCGCGGCGAACGCTACGGCCGCTATGATGGTGTCGGGTGGTAGGAAGAAGTATTCGTGGATGACGAGCGGAGGGTCTGGCAGTTCATCACCCAGTGTCGGTGGATCGGCAGGAGGGGGCTCGAAGAAGGATTCTAGTACTGGAAGTCATGGGATAAGGATACGGGAGGCTAAAGAAGAACAAGGTGTCGTTATGAGGGATTTGTTGACAGTATTAGAAAACGAAAGAGTTGGCGTACAGAAAGCCCTGACGAAGGGGTGGACGCGTTTGAGAGACTAATTGTTATATTATTGTATTTATAATTTATGACAGAGTTTGTACGATTAGTGGAGTAATATATGTATATTGGCACGCCCTTGACGAAAGTCAATTGGATTTGCTTGGGACTTACAAGAGCAGCCCCTATAAGCTCGGTGCCGCCCAGTTATCTGGTCCGAACAGCAGCAGACAAAGCTTCGCTCTGTTTCGACTAACCCTCCGTTTAGATCAATTGGTCTTGGGAACATATATGTAGAACAGAAGCCATGTCAGTGGTACGTCTCCCAATGTGAGTTTTCAGTAACATTGATGACATCGACATACTAACCCGAACAGCTCTTTCGCTAAGGAACAGCTGCCAAAACGGTAAACGTGTTCAACGTGAATGTTCCTGAAAAAGACGTTGAGGCGTACCGCATCCTATTATCTGGTCTTGAAGAAGCGGCAAAGACAATTGCCGCGGAGGAGGACTACCTCCCACCGTTGGACTTGACCCGATTTCCGCGCACGTTGGTCCACAAGCCAGAGACGAACGAATATAACGCCTGGGCGTATAAAGTTACGATTAAATCTACGTCAGATGCTGATGCGAGGGATTTACTTGCTGGCAAGACAGTCGCTATCAAGGATAATATCTGTATTGGTAATGTATCCTCCTTGCTAGGTACAGACGTGATCCCAGAGGGCGGATTTTTGCCTCGAATCTTTCGAACGGGTGAAGTTGACATTGTCGAATGTATAGGCAAAACCCCCAGCCGACCTTGGTTACAGTTAAGCAGAGAATACCTATGACGGTTCCTCAGCGCAGGTGATGAGCCAATCATTATCCGCCGTGGCACAGTCCACGGCTTTCAAGTAACATTTATTGAGAAGACGATGCCTTCAAGGGAGTTTAAGGCACTATTCTTTCAAGATCTGTTTCAAGCGGGCACTCCTGGCCCGTTAACAAGTTTTGAGGCGTTGTATGACGGCGATGCATATATTGCACTACCAGCTTAGAACAGGTAGTAGGTGCATTCCACTGTCATTCGTAGATGGCGAGTGAATACTGATACAGCTAGTTTATAGCAGTCGTCGAGTTTATTGCAAAAGTTTTGCGCCTGCTAAAAAGAAGAAGGATGGGTCGTCAGAGCTAGGTTCAACGGATGCAAATGGGAATTTCTTTAGTGAGTAGGGCTAATGCCATTACTGGGGTTTATATACAATCGGTCCGGATATACCCCTCTCTTATTTTGTGGTGATACAGCGGCTTCGAAGCTCGCAAAGCTGATTTCTCCCGAGAAAACTGACGCCTTAAGAATCTCGGCGTGTCTTTATCGTCTCCGTACAAAGCCATCAACCCCCTCATCGCAATGCCCAAAGCCATACCTACCAATTTCTTAAATTAGCAATAGCAGCTGGTCTAAGAAAGCGGGAAGTCCGGGGGAGCAGAATAGTAAGTTAGCTGAAGCCGTCATCTCAACAGGGTGGGCTATTAGGTAAAACATTATTTTTCAAGTAATCAGACCTCTATAAATCCAACTATGCACATTATCCCTATGTCCATGTGCCTTGAGTTGCAACCGGTCCAGATGTTTAATACGGCAGCGACAGGCCTGTAGACTCACCAGCCTCACCAGCCGGAGTATTCACCAAATCCCAGTCCATCGCAGACCAGTCTAACTGATTGACATCAACATCTAGCGGAGCCAGTCCGGGCATGTCAGGGTATGCCCCCGGCCCCGTTACTGCGTAGCTGGCTTGCCCTCCCATGCTATAAAGCAGGCTGTGACTACCAAAGCCCATCGGCATTGACATAAGAAAGTTGTTAATACCCATGTCCGTAGCACCGTTTGGCTGTCCTGTGTCTGGATTTTGTGCATTTTGCGCTATTTGTGCCACTTGGTGTCTAATGGATAACACAATCCTTGGTGTCACCAACGACTCTCCTAATTGCTTGAATGTTGCCTCGCGGGCCTCCCATGCCTGGAGGAGAATTTTCGTGAAAATTTTGAAGAAAGGACTATCGTCTCTGCGTAGCAAACCGAAACGAGCCTCGTAGTTGTCACTCATAACTTCCCAAGCCAGTTCAGCTTGGTCACTGACAGGTCGCCGTTTTAGGCTTTGAACGATCTGAATGTATGCGGTAAATGGGAAGTAAAAGTGAACCAGCCAAAGGAATCCTTTAGTAAGGGGTGAGGTCATGATCTTTGTATCGCACTCAAGCATGCTGAGCGCATACGAAATGGGAGCATCGCGCTGCGCCTCCGCCTGATGCACGGACGAGCTAGAATATCTGGAGTAGTGTTCCACGAGGCGGCATTTAGCAAGGTATGCTTTTGTCGTCCAGATCGTCATGAAGTGGAGTGGGTTCTCTGGGTCACAAAACTTGAGATATTTGTCCTCGATCATCTTTTCTAGGCTGACCAGCTCACTGCCTTCTGGAATAGGACCGTGCTGAACATCCTTGGCAACGGGCTTCAAAGCCGGACTAGTAAAGTCAAGGTGGAACATGGTGTGCCGAACAAAGTCCCCCAGCTCACTGCGCACAACGGCGAAAAGTGCTTCGGTGGATTTTCCCTGAACCTGTGGGGGCTCCTTCATCTCTAGTCGGAAATCAGAATCATTCACGTTAAGAGGAATCCTGCAGTCCCACGTAGGAGTTAGCGTTGTGGTTTTGAAGTCAGCCATCTCGCCGATGCGAGTGTCGAAGAGTATGAGCGACCACCAAAGTCTTCGGCGCATTTCAGCCTCGAGAGCGGTGCATTTGGCTAAGACCGATTCGCTGTGAATACCTATGCGTTGCGCAATGCGAATGGCAACGCCAAGCATGGAGGACAGAGATTGAGGAACTATGCTGGGTCTAACCGAGACCTAAAATCGTTAGAAAGCATAAACATAACCACCCGACAGACTTACTAGGTAGAGATATAACGCTGTCAAGCAGTCGCGATCGCCGCACCGTAAAAACCCACAGTTCAAGAGCGCTTGCTGACAGCCGAACTGATACCTCGTCAAAAGATCTACCTTTGACGAACCAAACATGGCCTGGCAGTCATCCACGGCTAGACTTAAAATAGACATGCAATAGATGCTGAACATGAGCGCCTCCAAGGTGGGCCTGATATTTAAGACGTTACTAGCGGCTTCTATGATGCGTCGCTGCAGGCTGGGAGTGTGTGTGACCTTAAGCAGCGGGTTGACATTTTCGAGGTAAAGCTGCCAAAGTCTAAATATCTGGACCGGTTCGGGGTGTAAAGTAGAGATGTCGACGGCTGTCTTACGCGAGCCAAATAGAAGGTGATCATTATTTTCAAATAACTGATCCCACGCCTTCTTGAATACAACCTCACGCACATCATCATCCGAGGAATCGCTGTTATTGTCGGGGTCTCGGAACTATTTCAATTGTTAGTAAGTAGAGCTTGAATCACATGAGACATAGTTGTACCTCCTGGCTCATGGCGTGCCAGATGTTCCTAAGACAATTAGTCATCATGAGATAGCTTCTTGGAGAGCGCGTACTTGGCTTCATATACTCTTTCGGAATTGACGGTTGTCGAGGGAGACGACCAAACTGCCCCCGCAGTTTTTGGCTGCTCATCGTCCGAATCATAGCCGCCCTCCACGCTAGGAGACTCCTTCTCTCCAGCCGAATGCTTGTGGAGCGGCTCAAACTTGATATTGTTCTGACGGAGCAGGTCCTCGTACTTGCGAAGACGCTCTAGCAGCTCTCGCTCGGGAAACCTGCGTCTTCGCCGGCGCGAGCTCTGTGTCGCCGGTACACATTGCGCCAGGGACTTAATGCAATTTGAGCAAGGATACTTGCGATCACACTTCACCTTGCGCTGCTGACAAAGCACACACGCAAGCACCCGCTGTGGCTTCGAAAGATGGGACGGGGGAAGCGCAACCGGAGGCATGTCTGGGGTTCTCCCCTCTGTTGTGGGCAGCACCGTCGACATAATTGCTCCACAGGCGGCGTCGTGCCCGGGTTACGTCGATACCCCGTGACGCAAAAATATGCGCAATTCTAGAAATTCGACGGTCAAGTGACAATCAAGAAGGAAAGAACTCCATTAGACGATAGCCGCGTCGGAATTAGGATCAATACAGGCTTAGACGACCCGGAAGTGGCGGACTTGGGTGCTAACTCATCCACGAGCGGGTTCATATAAGTCCCGAGCGGATGCAGACGTCATGTGACCATCCGCCTACATCGGGCTTTAGTAACGCCCGACAAGCAATTCTTTGTCCCTGGGGTTCTCAACCATGCCGTCATCGAAATCCAGAGCTCATTTGGCTCGTTTGGTGTACTTGAACTTCAAAATCCGTCCAGAATCAAGAGATGTATACCCGCGGGGGGAGGGGGGGGGGGGGGGGGGGGGGGGGGGGGGGGGTTGGGGTTTCGCGTGCACTTACGTTTGTGATCCTTTCTCTTCCTCCTCAAGATTTTAGTCTTGCCGAAACACCGGCGTCTTGCAGGCGATCTAGTACTATCTGACTACATAATCTGTGAACTCAACCAACTCAATCGCTGAAGCTGCCAGTAGGCATGCAGATTGTTGGTAAATCGTTTGGAGAACTCGATATTTACAAAGTCGCCTCTGCGTGGGAACAAGGTTTCGATTGGAAATCCTTTTAGTCATATAGTTTGGGAATGTATAATATTTACGTCTGAGGCCAGAACAATAGATTATAATTCACAGCACATCATTGGCATAATATAACCCATAAGTATATACACAAAGCAGAACAGACTATATACCATAGTACAAACTTTAGTAAGAAAATTCAAGCATTGACTGTGACTCCAGATCCCGCAACGCGCAACGCGCAGCCCGAACTGACCATTTAAACCTACTCACAAAACCAAAATCAGTAAACATGACAATCCATCAGGCGTAGTTCGATTCTACCCTAATCCATTCCTGCAATTTCTTTGCTTCGCCCTTGCCGTCCATTGCCATCCAAATGCTAGTCAAGATGGCGATCGCTGATAAGACGCACGTAATAATCCACGCGCCGGCCTTATCTTTGGTTTGGCTGGTCGCGCTGGAAGTTTGTGAGCCGAGTACGCCAGTTCCGGCGTTCGGATTGCCAATGGATGTGCCGCCTGTATCGTTGGTGTATGGTGCCACAGTGTATGGTATTAACTGACTTTGCAGGACTTCGAGCGCGGCCATCTGTTCGCCTAATCCATATTTACCATCGTATGTGCCGGTTAGCCACGTGTAGCCACAAGTCACACCGTCCAAGCCGCCATTGCATGTACGAATAGCAGCCAACGCGGACGTTGTTAGCATAGGAAAGAGTGTGTTGTAGGTATACGGAGCAAGCTGGATGGTTGCGCCCATCCATCGAGAAATATATGCCTTAAAGGACTGCTGATCAACGTTGCAGGACGCCGATGGTTCACATGCAGGCTCATAAAGGACATTAGTGTTGCCGTACAAGAAAACGTCTAGTGTGTTGATCAAGTTGTCTAATCGTGTCTTCCAGGTATCAGACTCTGTGTAGTTGTACATATATGCAGCACCGGCCATATAAACTGCCATATTGTAAGTCCACTGAATCTTGTTCAGCACCTGGCAGTTGGTTTCGATAGATCCTCCATCGTAAACATAGGATGTTGTGTTATCAATCAGTCCTATCGTGGATTCCCAATCCCACACTTTCTCAGCCCAGTATCCATATGTCTCGTTTTTTGTATATCTCTGTAATCTGGCACCGAGCTGGAACAAGACCCCATTCGATATCGAATTCTTGTAGTCATAACCGTTATTAAAAACGAATTTCTGCCACCGCACACCACCAGAACAGTACTGAGAGTCCCACACGAGTGCTATCGAGTTGAAAACAGCTTGGGCAAGAGCTAACCACTGAGGCTCGTCGGACGAAGGGTTTGTGAAGTTTCGTTCGGCGGCCATCATGGCTGTTATTCCCCAAAATCCCTGGTCATCGTTTCCAAGGGAAAGTGTTTGGTTTTTGGGCATGTAGTCCCAATCCGTGCCGACCTGGAAAAGCATGCCTTCCTTTGCGACCTCGACATAGGTGTCGTCACCTGTGAAGAACCAATAATCCAGCATGCTCTGATCTAGTTAGCTGAAAATCTTTATGGTAAGGAACGGAGACTGTAAACTTACGCCCCACGCGGCACCAGACTCCCACCAGTAGTATCCCCCGTCGAATACACCCGGTATTCGGCCAGATTCGTTGCCATGGTAATAATTCATCAAACCATCGGCCACTATCCGCGCTGCAGACTTGATGGAAACTGTGAGGAGATAATTAATTATTCGCTCGCTCCGGCATATGAGTAGCAAGAGTCGGCTCAGAAACCATTGGTAACATACCTTCATCGTTCACGTCAACTGTGATTCCGTTTGCTGTGATGACGACTCCAAACAGGGCGCACACAAGCACTGTGAATGCGCCGAAGACGTGACCCATCCTGAGAATAATAATAACAGACTTGTCCAAAGCAGCTGCTGCACTGTTGAGATCTTCGAGAGTAGCGTATAGCAATGATAGTAATTTAATGTGCTAAACACGATGTCCGACCAGAGAGTGCGGAAATAGAGTAAAGGCATGGAGTCGCGGTGGGGCTCGAGACGGCACCGCCCCCTGTTTGCAGTTTAATCTTTTAGTGCGAGGTCCACGCGGCCGCCGTCTCACAACGGTGTAGCATATGATTCAACCAGTATGTTCGCATTGACTTAGTCACTAAATACATTATATTATCCTCGCTAATTTCATCTTACTCCATTATCTACATATTGCAATACGTCCAGTAAATATACCTGTGTGGTATTTCTGCGAATTACCACGAGGTGGGATAGAGTTTGTTCTAACAATAGCGCCCAGCCACGCCGATGACCGAAGTGGTTTCAGGGCTGTGCTTTCAACTCGGGAGAGATTTGCCGCGTATTAAGGTCTTTCTGTATTCACGACTCTATTACACGGCGCCGATTCTAAAACATATGGAACTCCAACTCCAAAACCAAAGAATTCACTTCCGTACAGCTCTAAATGACTTAAATGTATTCTCTACGCCTTCTTGTCTGCTACACTCCAACGCCACCAAGTACGCAAACTCTTTTGATTCCCAGTATCCCGAATGAGCGGTCAAAATGCTGATGTACTGGTTTTCTAGCGCACCAGTCGGCTGCATGACAAAATCTATCTGTCCATTCTCGTTCAGACAATGCATCCGTGTCTCGACAATCTTTTCGTATTTGAAATCCCTCGTTTCAAGCTCAATCTGCGGAATTCTAGACAGCGAACTCGTCGGTCTACGAGTGAACGAATAGCTGGCCCTATACGGCGGCCGTCGGGACTGACTAAATTCGAAATCATGGCTACTGGTATCGCTACCGTTATCGTCAACATCCATTTCGCTGTCAGGCTCAAGTATTCCACGCTGATCCTCAGCAAGCCAGGGCTTCTTTTTAGACGCCTCCCGATTCTGCTCTATGCGTTCACCTGCACTGTAATTCGGCTTGGCAGCCTGCACCGCAATCGTCGCAACTCTGGCCCCTGTAGACTGCGCAGAGTCGACGACTTTCTTCTTGGTCTCGCTCGCACGTCGTTGGAGCGAATTGTCAGGTTTCTTATTTCTCAAGGAAAAGAGTTTTCTGAAAATTCCTCTACGAATAATCGGCACAGAAAGAATTGCACGCCGCAATTTGGCTGCATACTCTGGATCCACGCATGGATTGAGACTGTACGCAATCGGATCCGACGTATGAATCACGTTGTAAATGTTGTCGACGGCAAGGCATCCGTACACGCCACCATGATCGATGCCAATTTTTTCCGGTTCGAGATCGGCGGGATCGAGCTCGTCGCCTAAGTCGTCGCCGGAATTGTGAATGTTCCTGACTATGGAGGCCAGGCGCGCTTTTGACATTATCCGGGGCATCAAATTGGTGCGATTAAGTAACAAGAAAAACCCGACGGGGCTTCCTGCAAGAAATAAATTTCGCACAGGGAACTCGAGCAGTAATTCGTCCTCTTCGCTCAGGCTTTCATTCTGAGATCCTAGTGGTGGTGGAACTGTTGGCTGTCGAGATAAAATATCGACAGCGATAACTGATCCTAATGAATGTCCTATGATCGAGATCTTTCCTTGCCAGCCAGGATTATTCCGCATCCATAGTCTGTATATCCGATTCGCTTCCGCCGCGACAGCATGCAGTACCCGGGACCGATGTTTCGACAAGTAGTACGGAATGTCCAGCAAAACGTCAGAGATGATGTTACGGACCGTAGGAATCGTGTTAGGTGTGATGTCAGACAGAGCGAATGGTCGGTGGATTGGAGCCTCTCTGTTTTCTTCCGATCGACCGGACGAGGCTGCATCGTCGTAGTCAAAGTTAATCTTGCGACGCCAGTTGATTGGAAGTACTGCGGCGGGGGAATGCGTAGTCGACATAAGTTCGTGTTGCTTGGCCATCAGTACACGGAATGTGTTGATTGCTACGGGCGTTAGCCAAAGTTCAATTAAACAGATCAATACTTAGTCCATACCATATGTAAAGTCAAAGGTCTCCACTCGCTCCGAGAGCTTCTGGCCAATGCCATGGACAACCAAAACTAGATGCTCAATATCATGCGCGTTCCACTGCCCTTGAGGTCCTCTACCTCCCGCCCGCAGCCATTCCTCATAATCAAACCCTCGCCGGACAACACCTTCGGCACCGCGACCGGGCATGCGCACTTCCATGCTGTCAACACGTCGAGCAACAGCACCGAGCACCCACGCAACACCTCTGCCGACACCGGAGCGGCGACCGGCGAATGTCCTGACAATGACCGTTTCGGGGATCAAAACCGCGAATCCGTCGCGCTTGTTGGCATAGCTGTCCTCTACCCGGGGTCTGTCAGGATTGCTCGGTATATCTCGACGAAACTCTTCAACCCGATTGTCTCCTGCTATCGATCGTTTGGGCAGATGCCGATCAGGAGGTAGAGGCCAGTAGACTGCTGAATATCCATCGGCCACCAGCACTTTGATTTTGCTTTCTGCTGCGCGGCCAGTCTTTCTGACGCCTTTCAATTCAGAGATGTATCCATATGACCACGGTTCCATCTGCAAGAAACCGCGCTCCAGCTTCGCGGCCATGGACAGGTCGGCAATGGGCGCAGACGAATATCTATACTGTCGCGGAGCACCGTGCTGCATCGGATTCGGGGTGCCGAAGGAGGACGTGAAGAACCACATCGCGCGGATGACATGGGCAGTGTCGTGCATGGCATGCCAGTAGACCGGCATCATTTTCGCAACGCATTGGCCCAAGACCTCTTCCCAATCACATTCGTCTTTTGGATCCTCATTCTCTTCTTCTGACGACTGCGGTATGAACTGAACTGCGTATAATCGAGCCTTACCGACGATCACATTGACGGCGGGTTGCTTCGGTTTTTTCTTGCATTTGCCCTTGCCAGTGGTCTCCTCGCTCATGGCAACGTGCGTTTTGGAGACGTACGTCGCGTGCCATGCGGCTTCGAGGCGCGCGTTGTCCTCGGGCGTGAATGGAACCCATGACGACTCCTTTTCGATCGGGATCGTGGATGCAGCCGGTGTCGATGGCGCAGGAAGAGGTGCAGACGGATCGTCGAGTGGCGCAGTTGCGTTGTGGAAAAACCAGGGCGGCATTGTCCTCTGTCGTATTGTTGTGGTGAAATTCACTGAGATCCAGAGGCATGAGTGAGTGAGTATGGCCGTCGAGAGATGTGCAGAGGAGATACTGAGGACTGTTGGATCAGAAGCAGATGATCTGCGCGTGACAGCGATGACGTCATGTCGTACGGAAGCAAAAGTTTCATCAACGCATCACAAAACACATATCTGCAAGAGATACATTTTACTATTAAAATTATTACAATATGGCTTAGCAGATATTCATATCTTTAATCTCTCGCCAGCGGTCTAGCATTTTGAAAATTGGTACAATATGCAATATGCAAAATGTGCAGGTAATATTAATATTGGAAGAACTTAGATCATCCAGCTGGCAACAAGTGGACAATCGAAGACTGAGATAATCTGGCTTCTCTAGAATTCAAGTGTAGCATCAGTGGATTCATAGATTTTGAAATTAATGCTGCCAGCTTCTGAATTTATAGTTATTAGATATAGTTGCTCAGTTTCTTTCCACGTATGACCTGATCTGGCTAAGAAGCTGCGCGCGCGACAATGCAACCAACAGTACAGACGCACTAATTATGGTCCCCGTTCATCTCCGATAGCATATTCCGACGCTTCAGGACAACTTGTTAGTCGTGGTCCAAACAGACATAGACTGTGAACAGCTCTGGCCGAAGGTGCGCAGGAATATTAGGATACTGTGGCTGGTCTGACCCAATTAGGCAAAATTACAGCCACAAGGGTCTCTAGGGAAGTTACCAGAGGCGGAAACCGATAGCGGCGGTGCAGCCAAATACAGCCGGTGGACCAGCCATGATGAGTGGCGCGCGATGCTGGTGCGGCTCGAAGTGGCTGGGTATCCCAGATAGGCACAACATGCGCCGCACAACAACCATACTTGCGCTCTTGGTCGCGGCAAGACCAAAGCACCGGGCAGCCATGACAACGCCGGGAGGCTGGTCGGAGTCAAGATATATGAGTAGTGTCGCCCAGGTCAATCTCCGCTGTTTCCAACCTCCCGCTTGTCGTATTTGTCGTCGTCGTCGCTGTGATTCGCGATTGTGTTCTCAAGATAATGCTGGCTACCATGCACCATAACATGCGCGATCCGTTCTGGACCGAGCGACGACTAGGCAGGCTCAGTTCGCGATTGGCCCCCACAGTGACCGATGTCAATTGCACCGCCAGCAAAGATGACGCGCCCGCGGCCACCACCGTAGAAAAGCGCGTTTCTCGACGGCAGACAAGGAAAATGGCATCAATAACAAGGACAACATTGCTGGGGTCAGGTGCACTTCGGTCAGCAAGCCCAGGTCCAACCAGCCAAGGCATTAATGTCTCCTCTCCCACAACGATATTTCCATCTCCCGTTTCGAGTCCGTCTCCGAATTCAAGCTTTGACTCTCTTGATCCCTCTCTGTTGCATGTGCACACTCCCCACCAGCTCGGCGAAGTTTCGCACACCAAGGCCGTGAATGTCAAATCCTTCTTTTCGTCGTTTGCCAGTCGCCTCAGTCCCTTGTTCACTCTGGGTCCGCATACGTCCCGAAAATCTCGACGATCTGCGTCTCCAGCAAAGCAATCCGATCCGGTCACAGTAGAGGGAGAGGCAATGGATTACAATCATATGGATGCGATGTTTTCTACCTCCGACTTGCCTAGCCCTGATAGCGATGGCCCCATGCTCGATGTTTCAGACTTTATGGTTGATCAGGGAACTACTCTTGGAGTGATGCCAGAAAGAGAGATTACAATGCCACGAGTTGTGCCCGTGCCCATTGTTAATGTATCCGTGAGGTACGGAAGGACTCCAGAGCACGATGACAATATTGCGCCATCAGACGCAACAGTCAGAATACCAGTTCTTCTCCAACGACAGGACTGCGCAGCGGAATATTTCGACTTCTCTCACAACGTTGTTCAGCCGGATTATTCCTATCAGCCGCTCTTCATGCTCGCACAGCCTTCGTATTTTGCGCATCATGTTCATTCTGCGGTAGACTTGGGAGATCAGCATGAGCTTGTAACCGTGCTACAGTGCCAGGATGAACTTCGACAACAACGACAACAACAACAACAACAACAACAACAACAACAACAACAACAACAACAACAACAACAACAACAACAACAACAACAACAACAACAACAGCAGCTGCAGCAACCGTCGCGAAAACGTTCTCACGAAGATTTCCAGCAACAACAAGGTCTGCCTGGAAACGCGCCATTGCGGAAGCGATCCCTCGGAAATATTCGGAAATCGCAAATTGTACAAGATCGGCAACCGGCACGTAAGAGATCACATGAAATCTTTGCGCTTGATGACGACAAGGTCACACTCACAGACGGTCGGGACCAGGAGCTTCGAAGGGTTGCGTCTGGACAGACTCTCACCGTCGCTCAAGACCTGGGGGTTCGCCGTACTACTTCGATGCAGACGCTTACCTGGCGCGCCAGTGAGGAGACTTTGATTGGTGATATTACTCCTGAAGCGTCGCGGGGTATGCCGGGCAAATCGACACGGCATACTTCGACTACCAGTCCCCCATCGTCGCCCAGCAGACCGCAGGGTCCATCAGCAACGATTCACGACCTCGGACACGTCGTGCACGAGGGTCGGACTAATAGTGAAGAGGTAGTTGTCAGTGTCGACACTTCTCCCATTCAATCACTGGCACTGCAACCGCTGTCTTTCGTTCCGCCATCTATATACAAAGGTTCGTTCGCGATGCAACCTGCCGCTTCGGGGTGCCCGACATTTAGTGCAGCTACTGCTATGCCCTCCATCAATGCAATATATGCATACACTCCCGTCGCGCCGCCGACAAGAAAGTCAAGTCCGGGAGCTGTGTTCATCAATTACACTGAAGAAGACAAGGAAACCATCAACAGAGCAGTCGCGCCATCGGGATCAAATAAATCCAGCAAAGCCAGACGGAAGTCTCAAGATGGAAGTAAAAAGGAGAAAAGAAGTCGGTAGTCATAGATGTGAGGAATAGTAAGGCATTATTGGTGTCTATTTGGTTTCATTTCATGGATTCGGCGTTTTATGTGACTTGAATTATTATTTTATTGGTCACTGGGTGTGTAGCATTATTCGCACTACCTGTACATCTTGGTTAAGTAATAACAATCTTCAATTAATCCCATAATCATGAATTATGGTCGACCTTGGACATGCTATGGTGCATTTCGTTTGGTCACTGAATTCTTACGTAATCATTTCAGGGCAAACCCTAACCCTATTATATATTTCCATACAATAAATCTCCATGCACTACTATTCCAGTTCTAACGACGGAGGTAACCTCCGATGTGACTTATATTTCTTCACAGCATAAATCGCTGCTTTTCCATCATCTCTAGTATACGCTTCTATAAATCGCCATGCGCATCGAGCAAACTTTCTAACCTTGTGGATGGGAATAATGTCCAGAATTTCTGGAACACGCGCTCTCAGCACTGTAAACGAATATTTGCATTCATTTCTTGCCCGTCGCTTCGCCTCTCCCCATATTCTTGAATAACACGTAATTGTATGTCATATAAGACAATGTCGCGTTTGATTGCGACGCGTTGTTGCCTGTACTGCACTACATAACTGCGCATCGGTATGTCGCTTACGGCATAAACGTCGAATCTCGTGTGCTCCACGTAATTTATTAGTAAGTAAACCTTATTTTTTACGGTACCAGACTTTTCATAATGAGCCCTCCGTAGTAAAAGACACTTGTACTCGCCAACAAAGTAAATCTTGCATTTTTAATTATTTTAAAACTAATCAAACTATCTTCTACTAATTTCCAAATTTTAAAGACCGTGATGTATTTTATAAATGGATCTATTATGATTTGCTGTAGTTGATGTCATTTTTGTGAATGGTGGGTACGAGGGTGTGACTAAAGAAATGCACCATGCACTTATCACGAGCCTCCTGGAGCCCACCGGTTTCGCATATATGCAGGGGCCCTGGACCCAGTCGCTGTATTCAGACAGTATACTTTATTCTAGACAGTTGCAATAGGGGTTATAAATTATTAATCGGCTATTATAATTTAACTTCGATTTTATATCAACACCTAAGCAGTTGTCCCTCTGTCAGCTGGCATCCAGCCAATATAGTTCTGTTGGTCATAGGGTAAGGGCGACGGTACAGACTCGGACCATTCCAAATAACAGAAATGCGGGGAAATAGCTGCATCAGAGCATAGATTTTCTTGTTATCCAAACTGATCATATACGATCCGTTCTTATTCTCGATAATTTTATTGGACACGTCTATGAGCGGAACCGACTGATAGCGTGACAAATGGCTCAAAACAGTGGTAACAGCTACTTTGACGTCTCTGTTTTTTTCATGCACGTGTCCTAGCATATCCCTCTGTCGACATTTTATTCACACATTATTATCTAGTCTCTTCCGTGAAACACTCGAGGTATCAATAATTATTTCAGTACTGCTCACATTCCTTAAACAAGGCGTCGGCGGATCATCCCAAAATGCATGGCTCTATCACCGATTAGTCCGTCAAGTATGGATAGGTTCCGGCTTAGGATTCACGATATGCTTGGTCCTAGGTTGTGCGTGCATTGCGGCTTGGTATAAATTTGGGAAGGACATTTGGGGCGCGACAGAGGATATCTGGGAATGTGTGTTCTGCACGCTCGCCAGTGTGCTCATTTCGGTTATGGGACTAGCGATGCTGAGGCTGAATAAAATGCGTGCAAAATGGCACGTAAAATTGGCAAAATCGCTTTCTCACAGTGAGAATAACTCAATCCGTTCGCTTTCAAGCAGATATGCCATGGGTCTCCTCCCCCTTGTCACGGTGTTGCGAGAGAGTATCGAGGCTATTGTGTTCATTGGTGGTGTCTCGCTTTCCGCTTCCCCATCGTCTATCCCGTTGTCAGTTCTCGCAGGTTTCTTGTGTGGCGCTGGTGTCGGATATTTTATTTACAAAGGAGGAAATCGCGTGAAGATCCAAGTCTTCTTGACCATCTCGACATGCTTCTTATACTTAGTTGCCGCGGGGTTAATTTCCCGTGCGATCTGGTACTTTGAGAATTATCAGTGGTCGCAGCTTGTTGGAGGAGATGTCGCGGAAACTGGTAGTGGTCCTGGATCTTATGATATTCGAAAAAACGTATGGCATGTGAATTGCTGCAATCCGTTGACCGACAACTGGTGGATGATCTTCCAGGCTCTTCTTGGTACGTACTTATGCCCGTTGATTTCGTACATGTGATGTTCATACATATCTACAGGATGGCAGAATTCTGCGACATACGGTTCCGTAATTTCGTATAATCTCTACTGGATTGGCGTAACAATAGCAGTGTGCCTTTTGGCATTTGGAGAAAGCTACGGTCATCTACCATTTGTGAAGTTAAAGAATATTGACCGCGACCACACCGACTTGAGGTATCATTTAATTGGTACTCATGCAGACAACATTAATGAGATGGGATATGAGTCGCCGAGTAGGTCAACTGAGGAAGAAATTGAAATTGTTGCGGAGTCGTCATCTAGCTGTGGAGAATCGCACAATGTAAGGTCATGATTATCTCACAAAGATTTCTGGGTTCTGGTTTATAATTTTATATTCTATAGCATGCGTGTTATAGATAGTGTAATGACTAACCTTTACGCTGTATTATTTTAGATGTCTTGTCCGTCCCGTTATTGCAAGCCGTGGTAATTCTATTAGGCGTTTGGGATAAATGTACTGTGCATGTATATATAGATATCAATTCAACGCATTTACATAAGTCTGATATTTGTTGGTTCAGTATGTTCACTATCTAGGAACTATATTTTGCATGTAATAAACAGACAATTTTGGCGCATCTGACTCTAGACTTGAGGGCTAGGGTCTCCGTAAGACGTAATCTGTTGACGTTGTTCAGACCTCGGGATTACTGGTTTCAAACAATTCACCACCCGATATCATTCCTTCTTTTGTTACTATACTCAATTGCCACAATGTCGATTACTAGAGGTAAGTATTTTGTTTTTAAATGTCAGGAACGGTTAGCCTAATCTCGCAGAATCCCTCTGGGCGGCACTGCCATCAACTTCCAAGGGCGTACCATTGCACATCTCCTACGACCCTCGATCTGATCGGCTAGTGTATGCCAGTAACAAGTCGATCCACCTTCGTTCGCTTTCAAAGCCGTCCTCATCTACTCAATTTACTGGTCACATTGCGGCGACTAGCGTGGCCAAGTTCTCGCCGTCGGGGTATTATGTTGCTTCCGGTGACATTTCAGGTACCGTCAAGGTCTTCGACTCGTCGTCCACGACAGAAGATCCTGAAATTGTGAAGGGCAACTTCGCCATTATTTCAGGCCGTATTAACGACCTCGCGTGGGACTCAGACAGCAAACGCATCATCGCGGTGGGCGACGGCAAAGAACGCTACGGCCATTGCTTTACTTTCGACAGCGGCAATAGCGTCGGTGAAATTGCTGGGCACTCGGCGCAGATCAATGCAGTAGACATCCGAAGTGTTCGCCCATTCAGGGCGGCTACCGTTGCTGATGATAGTGCGATGGTATGGTTGACGGGCCCGCCGTTTAGGTTTGCAAAGTCAGTGCGCGGCGAGCATACGAATTTTGCGACTGACGTGAAGTTTGCGGTTGATGGTGCGTACGTAAGTAGTGTCGGGATGGATCGCAAGATTGTAGTGTATGATGGTCGGGAAGGTGATGTGCTCGCGAAGGTCGATGGTGCCCATACAGGTGGTATTCTTGGTGTCGCGGCAGGGAAGAAAGAGGATGGCACGCCTGTATTTGCGACTGCGTCGACGGATGGAAGAGTCAAGTTGTGGACATATAAGGATATGAGTATTGAAGAGTTGTATACTTGGGATGTGGTTACGGGTGAGCATCTAGTTGGCGTCACTTTCACAGCCGCGACCAATCTCGTTGCTGTCTCTTTATCTGGAGATCTCTACTACCTGTCGACTGGAGAGACGACTCCTACGCGGACTATCTATGGGCACCAAAAAGCAATTACGGCATTGAAGGTCGCTTCAGATGGAAAGACGTTGTATACCGGCAGCTATGATGGCCGTTTAGTAGAGTGGGATATTTCGACAGGCAATTCAACGGTGGTTGCGGGTTCAGGACACCGTAATCTCGTCACTAGCATAGTTGAGGCTAGCGGAAAGATATATACAGCTGGGTGGGACGACACAGTGAAGGCTGTTAGCGGGACCGAGTTCACATCGCTGTCACTGTCGGCGCCGTCGCAGCCAAGAGGAGTTGCTGTCGCTGGCGATTATCTTGTTCTTGCGACTGAGGACGCGGTTTATACACACACAACCGAATTGACATCCGTAGCTACATATAAGTGCAACTCGATTACTTCAGTCTGCGCTTCGGACTCGTTTGTTGCCATTGGAGCGCAAGACGGTTCTGTTACGTTATTGACCGTACCTGATCTTAAGCCCACATCGGCAAATATCCCAGCGTCGCGCGCCTCTGTTAGTGCATTGGCATTTTCCCCACGCATCGATGACCAGGGACGACTGCTGTTGGCCGTCGGCGACTCGACTGGTAAAATAGCAGTCGTGAATGCCAATGACGGTAGTATCGTTACCACACGATGGGCGTTCCATACTGCGCGCGTGACAAGCATTGAATGGCGGGCAGATGGAAAGTATGCGGTGACTGGAGGATTAGATACAAATATATTTGTGTACAGCGTGGACAAGCCGGCGAAGAACGTGAAGACATTGGGAGCGCATAAGGATGGTGTGAACGGCGTGGCTTGGGCTGGAGACGACAAGGTTGTCAGTATTGGAGCGGACGCGTGTGTCAAGTGGTGGAATGTTAGTTTGTAGATTATAGACTGTTTTTGGATAGACTGCTAGAATTGTAGTTTAAGTATATTTGATTCACCTCCATGGTGTCATGTGATTCGTATTCGTATTTTCCTTCCCCGGACTATGACGGAGAAGCCGAGTATGTGATCTACGTGTGACTTGTGACTTGTGCCTGCTGCTTATCTCTGTTTTCTATGGAGCTTATATGCGAAAGAATATCTTTTGCGCACACGCCACGACCGAGCAGCAAATTAAGTAAAGTATTGCTACGAGTCTGACATTTGACGTTCTGTGCCCGGCCCGGCGGCCGTCTAAGTCCTCTGCGGGCCCTGTTACATTCATTCGTAGTCACAGACATCCCACCACCTTCCACTTCCCACAATCTCTCTCGTTTGTAAAATTCTACATATCTCGCCAGGTTATTGAGTATGTCTCTCGACCAGCAATTCCTCGAAATCGACGACTCGAAAGAGCTCAGTAAGTTACTGATAATTGTAATCACTGGCAATCGCCTCGACTGACGATTACTCAAGAGTTTAGCTCGAGACGGTCGGTCGTTCACTCGACCAGGGGCATTGTCTCCTGCACGCAGCCCATGGCTGCGGCCGCCGGTCTGAAGATCCTAAGAATGGGTGGCAATGCGGTTGTATGTATTTTATTTGTCAATTGTGTCTGGTGCTCTGTTGCCCGATGATCATGTGCCCAAGGACTTCTTATCAGCGCATGCCGAACAATGTTGCAGGCTCGACGACGTCTCGCAGAGTCAGTTGATATATTAGTGGTGACGACTGTTTCTCGCAGTCTTACTCGTTTCATTTGTATCTGTAGAGTACTGTGTGAACTGCTTGGTGCGGCCACCGGCATCTGGCTGGTCCAGGAGGTCGCGCAATTGTTCTTCTTCTTCTACGTGCACTTTTGCGATACAGGTATTCAAGAGCTAATTTAAACAGGATGCTGCTGTTGCTACCGCTGCTGCGCTCACCGTCCTAGAGCCTCACATGGTTTCTCCAGCCGGTGACGTCTTCGCTCTCTACCACAACGCAAAGGACAACACCCTCAAGGGTCTAAACGGTTCCGGCCGTGCGCCTGCTGCCTTGAACATCGATTACCTCGCGTCAAAAGGTATCACCGGTCAAAAACTACCCCCCAACTCCGTCCATTGCGTTACCGTGCCCGGAGGCCCTGCGGCTTGGGTCGACGCTCTCGAAGCCTGGGGTTCTGGCAAAATTACTATCGCGGATGCTCTTGCTCCTGCTATCGAGTATGCTGAGTTTGGCGTGCCCATCAGTGAGATCTCCGCCGGCCTGTGGTACCGTGGATACCAGATCATTACCTCCAACTCTCCCAACGGCAAGGACATGCTCATGCCAGATGGAACCACTCCAAAGACTGGTGACCTCTGGGTCAACAAGTACCTAGCCAATACCTACAAGGAGGTCGCCAAGCACGGCAAGGCCGGATTTTACGAGGGCATCGTTGCCGAGCGCATTATCAAGATTATCCAAGAGAAGGGTGGTGTCATGACTCTTGACGACCTGAAGTCGCACACCTCAACCTTCGTGGAGCCGATCTCGATCGACTTCAACGGTCTCACTCTATGGGAATGCCCACCTGCTGGTCAGGGTCTTCTTGCCCAGATCGCCGTCGGTGTCATCCGAGAGTTGATCGAGGACAAGCTGGTCCCTCCTCCATCTGAGTGGGTTCACAACTCCGCTCCATACCTCCACATGGTCACCGAAGCTCTCAAGATCGCATTCCGCGATGGAGAGGAGTACGTGGCAGACCCTGAGCGGGTCAAGGTTCCCGTTAGAGAGCTGCTTGACAAGTCCTACCTCAAGAAGCGTGCCGCTGAGTTCAATCCAGCCAAGGCTAAACCTCAGTATGCTCCTGGTCTTGCTAAGACAGCAAATGACTCTGATACCGTTTACTTGTCTGTTACCGATAAGGATGGCAATGCTTGCTCCTTCATTAATTCCGTCGCTGGTCTCTTCGGTACCGGTATAGTCCCTCAGGAGTCTGGTTTCCCACTCCTCAATCGTGGTGTCAACTTTGTGTTGGACAAAACTGCTCTCAACTGCCTGGAGGGTGGCAAGAGGTGAGTTTTATAGTTGATATTTATATTGGATTACCTGTTAACTTATTCGGTAGACCATACCACACTATTATTCCCGCCATGCTGACCAAGGATGGCGAGATCTATGCCGCGTACGGCGTTATGGGTGGCTTCATGCAACCACAAGGCCATCTCCAGGTGCTCCTCAACCATTCTATCTTTGGTCTTGACGAACAGAAATCTCTTGACTCCCCTCGTGTCTGTATCACTCCAGGGCGTGTCGTCGACGGAGTGACCCTCACAAACGTCAACATCGAAGGCGACATTGATCCTGCTGTTGTCGAGGAGCTCAAGAAGTTGGGCCACGAAATCACATGGCAGAAGCGATACGACCCCTTATTCGGCCGTGGCCAGTTTATTAGACTTAAGAAGCTCGATAACGGTATCACCGTCCACAGCGCTGGTAGTGATCCGCGTGGTGATGGTGCGTCGTATCCATACTATGACTAATTGTACAATGAAGAGAGTTGGCTTTTCTTGGTTTTGGTTGTTAACAAAAGTAATTCTCAATGCCATATGTAGAGACAAATTGTCACCTTTAATGTCTAGATCATCACATATATGATGTAATAATGAGCTTTTGATTTTACATGAGATATAGCAATTTGCACACCCAAAGTAATAGATAATGGTCCCGAAACCCAAATTAGTCACGATAGGGACCCAGTCTGACATATCCACATGTAACTCCTTGAATGCCATTTAGCAATAATACCTTTTCGCCTTCCTGAATGCTATCCTTCAATAACGCTTCGTCATCCTTCATCTCCCGTAACCAACCTCTATCTAGCAGCTCAGCCTTGACCGAGCCGCGTAAACCGCCGATTCCATTGCTCGACGGCGTAATCCATTCGCCATTCCTCCAGAATGCCACGTTTGTGAGACTGCCTTCTGTTACTTGATACCTCTCGTTGAAGAGCAACACTTCGACCCTCGCGCTGAGTGGGAATTCGGGTGGTAGCACGCGCTCCCTGGCTGCTTTATACGGATCTCGATTCGAGGTCTTGAACATTGTAATTGCTGTCTGCGGTGTCCTTTCCGAGTCCAAGTAGACGACCCATGACGTCTCTGGCTTTGTGTCGTCCCTCAACCCAGAAAATAAATCGTTGCGGGGGGGAACCTCATTTGCTTCAACTTTGATATGGCCATCCTTGGACACAAGCGTCCGTAATCGCCAACACTTATCTGGTTCGCCGACTGCTAAATACAGGGCAGTTAGCAATGCCTCAGGCGTCACTACCTGACCTTTCGCTTTCGATATGTCGGGCCAAAAGTACTCATGTGCTGCGTTTAATCGCAAGACGTGTCGTGGGAATAGAAAAAATAGACGCGGATCGAGATCTGCTTTGCATGTTGCGAACTGCTCGGGACCGACGGACGACGGAGACGTCGAGAACAGTAGCGATGGGTCGTACCTTATAGCCGATGTTACGAAGAAGTTTTGGTCGGACTCTGCCATTGCGCGTTATTTAAATTTGACGCTTTTGCTGAATGAATGTATGAATTGCTAGTTAATGACAAGTTTGATTTATGTAACCAAACCCCGCGGCCTTCTAAGACATGAATTGGTAGCGGGCAGATATAAGCTAGGTATATTAAGAAATAGATACACCGATCTGGCACAATTCTGCGATAAACATCAGTCACCAACCTCCGTACCCGTCGTCTTATCGTTATATGGACGCGGCGTAATCGGCATTTCGGTGGGGCCGAACCGGTGTAAGTGCATACGCCCTGTGACACTTGCGTCGAAGTTAGCCGGCATGTTTGCTCGAAGAGCAGCCGCCACCAGCAATAATCCGCAGTCCTAGGACACTACCACGACCCTTCGATTTGAAGACCACCAACAGTGGCATTGTTCACGATGACTGATCAGAAACCGATTACCACGACTACTATTTTTCTGTTCATTCCTAATCTCATCGGATATGCCCGCGTCATTCTCGCGCTGGGCTCGCTAGCCGTCATGAGGTTCCATCCGAAGATATGTATGTGTCCACTTCATTGAACATCTACATTCCTATTTTCAGTCGATATGCATTAATATAAGAAAAGTATTAATTGAACACTTAGGCACGTGGCTGTATGTAGTGTCATGCCTGCTAGACGCGTTCGACGGGGCCGCCGCTCGGAAATTCAATCAATCCACCAAGTTCGGTGCCATTCTCGATATGGTCACCGATCGCTGCACAACCTCCTGCCTCATTTGCTTTTTGTCTTCGAGGTATCCTAACTGGGCTATCTTCTACCAGCTGTTGATTAGTTTAGGTACGTACATATCATCGTAGTCGGTATCAGTTGGAGCAGTCGAGGAATCTTGGTGATTGCACGCAGATAATGTGTAGGGCTTATCGAGATTTGCAGATTTGGCATCGCATTATATGCATATGGTCGCAATGCTCGGCAGCGGTCAGCAGAGTCACAAGAAGGTCGGAAAGGAGAGAGGATGGTTTTTGAATCTATATTACACCAACACCGTGAGTCAGCTGAAATTCCCGAAGCTGCAAATTTGCTAATAGTCTTAGCGCGTCCTTTTTATTTTCTGCGCCGCTAACGAGCTGTTTTTCGTTGCCCTCTACTTGTACAGTTTCCCACTCGCCACTCCGCCATATCTTGGATCTGTTTATGGCATTCCGCTGTCATATGCCACCATCATGGCGATCGTCACATTCCCCTTGTGGCTCGGCAAGCAGTGTACCAATGTCATCCAGATGGTTCAGGCTGCACAAGTTTTAGCTCAGGTGGACGTAGAGGAGCGCAATGGCAAGTTGGCTGCCGGGAGTGCAAAGAATAAGTAAAGTCTAGAAGTTTTAGAGACTGGGTATGTTAATAGACACGAGGATCGACGACATATGAAGTTTTGGTGCAGGGCTGTAGCATTTGTTAGTGATCTTGCGTTCCAATCTGGTGCACGGCCTGTGGCAGGACTAGTACTATCACTTAATATTGGAGATATGCAGTACTGATGTAGATCAATTGTTATTATTTTAGCGATGCATGAAATGGAGTTTCAAGTGCGTGTTACCCGAAAGTAGGGTACGAATAGCTTGATGGGATTAGAGAAATTAAAATTATTATAGGCTTGCGAATCTTTTAATTTCTCTTGTTATCAACAATTTCGATATTGGGTTATGTATTTCATATTACTAATTTTTTCGCTTATGTTGAATGTTTCATATGTACCATGATCAATTGATAACTACGATCTATTGCTGTTAAATGTATTAATTCATAGTTTTTGTAAATAATCTCTATAAAATTTCTTGTTGCGATAGATAAAAAATCACGTAAGAATTGAGCTCCCTTGTCACACAAGCAATACGTGACCATATAGAACCGCCAGACGAGCATAGGAGCGGCCATTGTTGACATGGGGCAATTCAAAGAGTGGCCATCGATCTAATGATGCCAATACAAGGTATCTTGAGCCTGTCTGCTTACAAGTTTCTCGTCTCGCTTCTTACCTTGGTCCTGTAAAAACGTACTTGACGAAAGCGATGATTGGTAAATACCCCACCATGTGGAGATCACGATATGCCTACAATAGATCGCCTCCATTGTTTCTCAGCATCGTCGGGCGATCCGGTGATCGCCACGACATCACCAACATACTTTGCAATATTCTCATCACCCTTAAAAAGATCCACATTTCCGTCCGCAACAACAATAGTAATTGGGTCGTTTCCGTCTAAGGCTATATGTCGCAGTATCGCCTTGACTGACTCAGCTTTGGACACCGAGAACACGTGAGTCGGATGAGCCACATACGCCCGCTGTAATTCTTCAACAGATGGGAGCGATGTAACTGTGGAGAGATTTGTCGGATATAATATAAGCAGGTCAACGACTTCTTGTGTGGACGGTGACAGTATATTTCGATTAGCAAACGTCTATTGATGATTAGCCGTCCGCTGGACACAATGCCTTCTGCCGTGTACCTCAGAGATAATAAGAGCCACTTTTTTCCGCTTTCCACTACGCCTCGTCGTAGCCTTGATCCCAGCAGTATCCAGTGATGCGTCTGGTTGCTGCGAACTTGTGTTCAACCACTGTGATATTGGTTCAGACAAATAATAATAAGCTAAAGATGTCACCATTGTTGCCGCGACGATACCAGCGACAATAGGAAATCGCCGTAGGCGAGATGGCTTTGCTGCATTGGAGAATGACATTTCGAGATAGGCCCATCAATTCCGTATTTATCTGCTGAAAAATCGTCATTTACGGGTTATTAGGCAAGATTCATATTGATGATTGACCGCTGTGACTTTTAACAATGATTCAGGGTTAGGTTACGTTGTCATATTCTCCTCGTGCGTGGATTTGCAACCTTCTCTCTCGCTCCTACTTTAGTCTCTTGTAATCAGGACATTCGCAATACTCTCGCCTTACACTTTCCGTTGGGGTGTATCCTTTAGTTATCATTTGACTTTTACTTTTCTTTTGGGAGGTGAATGATGCCATATGTGAGCTTCTATTAATAGAGCTCGAAAAGATACGGACTAAAGTATTGCCATCAAACGGCATCTGTAAATTTACTACTTCCTGATTGTCAGAGAAATCTCTATTGGGTTTCTAAGACTGTCTATTGTTTTGTTTCGCTATCTTGATTAAGTCAAGTTGCGTTGCTTCCCTTGATTGTTTCCCACGAAGATCATCTTCGTGTGTTGACGAGTTATTCGCGTCCTCTTTGTCGCGACAATTGCTCTTGTGACCAAGAAGTTTCAAGTCGCAATTTCAGGGAATACAAGGTTGGATTTCTATCCTACACATCTGCAGCCCTTGTTGAGACGTAATTCAGCGTGGATTCGCAATGGACAACCCGACTTACGAAGAATTCCTTCGTCGCCAGCAGGAGCAGGAGCAGCAGCAACGTCAGCGGCAGCAGCAGCAACAACCACACCAGCTTTACAGCACATCGATGTCCGGATATGTTCCACAGTACACTGCTCCAGAGTCTCAAATTCTGCGAGACGGCGAAAACTACCTGTCCGACTCCCCTTTGCAATCATTTTTCGGCTCATACAGTGGTAGCAGGAATTCGACTGTTGCGCAGCCTGGGCCACCCTTCGACGCATATACGGCACAACCGTCGAGTAGTGTGTTTGGATTGCGCCCTCAAATGAGCCATAATATGTCAGTTGCGCAACAGCCTCCCTCGCAGTACACGTTTATGGCGCCTTCGACTCCCGCGCTGTACCAACCACCGCCACAGCCACAGACAGAGTCAGGTACAAGCCACTTGGACAGATTGAGCCCGATGATGTCATCCCAACCACAACAAACGCACATTAGTCTTCCGAGTCCACAACCTCAGCAAAACCATCCATCGCCGCAATTGCAGCTGGATCAGACTCAATTCTACGGAGTTTTGAACGGTGTGAATCAACAGCAATATGGGCCGGTTTCGACGTACCAGCAGCCACAGGTTCGGCTACCGTATTTCACGTCCTTCCTCAATGGGGAGCAGTCGTCGCAGTATCTGAGTCCTCAAGTTTATAATTCTTATCGGGACTCGTCTGGCACTGTGCGGGAAAATGTTACATCAGAGGCTGTGTCGCAGGGAATTGACAATGCTAGCGCGCTATCTTCCATCTCGCCGGCTGATGTGTCACTTCCCTCGCTGCACATTCATCAGGCTGACAACACGCCTGTCCCACATTGGCCCGTTCCACCGATGCCTGCGTCCACAGCTTCCGGGCCAGCTGATGAGACGAAGTCTGAGAAGAAAACAGCGAAGCGAACTGCGTCGGCGGCATCTGCCGATCGACCTCCACCTAAGAAGAAGGCAAGTAAGAAGACAACTGCTACTGCTGCTGCTGATCCTACCCCGATGACCGTTTCGCAGTTACCAACAGTTCCAACGGCGATGGATGCTGCTACTGGATTGGTACAGCATGTGGAGTCTACACTACAGTTGGGCCAAAGTTTGCCGCCAGCAGCAACTCACTTATCATCGCAGCTAGAAGTGTCCGCACCCGTTGCAACCACTGCATCTCCTCCAGTTCCTGACAAGCCCAAGGAGTTGTCTATCCTTCTGGAAAAAGATCCAGTTACCGCATTACGTCTGCGTGTAGCCACCGCTTTTAGAAATTTGATGGATGATATGCGGCTATTAACGGACCGTCTTGTCGAGATCATGTTGTCTATTCCGGAGGAGGCATACGGCTTGAAAACGAAGTTTGATCTGCGCGAGGTCTACTTGAGTCAGCTGACAATTTTGACCGGATCAAGTAAAGACGTTTGGAATGCGCTGTCGGAGAACAATCTTTGTCTTGCGCGAATTAGAAATTGGTTGGTGAATGATTATAAGTCCAAGCGATTTGATAGTGCGAAACCAGTCTTAGCAGCGTTGGCGAGAATGCCTATCAGCCTGGAGCAATTGAAGCGAGTTAAAATGGAAAAGGTGCTGTTATTCTTTGAAGGAAAGGGTAATGACGCGTGCAAGGAAGTGTCACGGAGAATTCTGAGTCGAGCGAAGAATGTCGGAGGTATTACCATTTACCGTGACCTTTAGTGAGAATGCAATTGCTAACCTCAGTTCAGACAAAGATACGTTGTCAGAAAAGCCGGCTTCGCCTAAGAAGGAGACAGATGCTGCGGATAGCAAGGCAGTGGTAGATGCCAAAAAGGTTCAGATTCCTCGAGCAAACCCACTTTCCGGATTTACAATTCCGAAGAAATCACATGCAACTTCTACCTCGACGACTCCAAAGACACCGGCTACGAGTAATACTACATCTAATACAGTCAAGATTGAACGACCGTCTGGTAATACCAGCTTCTTCCAAAGTCTACAGAAGAAACCTGGCGCTCCTGCGAAGTCAGCAGCTCCGAAGCCTGCAGAGGAGAAGTAAGCCCGTTTCTGAATGCATATTGGTAATCAAACTAATGCCACTTAGAAAATCAGTGTCGTCTGCACAGCCCTCAACGCCAGCCCCTTCGGCTGCTCAGCCTCGGATTTCGAGCCTCTTCACCGCATTCCGAACTGGGCCTAAATCAGAAGACGTTTCAGAGAGCTCAACACCTGAGCCAGTACGTCCACGAAAGAAGCGGAAAACTGTTACCTGGCGTTCGGATGCCGATCTTGTGCAAGTGAGATATTTCGAGACCGACGCTAGCGAGCGTGCATTGAACGTGAGTGATACAGTTCATGAGCGGTATCGGAATGCTAGAGAGCTCGATATTTCTGAAGGCCGTACTGCGTTCAAGAAGGGTCAGCACATTGTAGATGTTGAGTACGAGGTGGAAGAGGACGAGAAATTAGCTTGGTATACCCCAATTGGTAAGTGCGAGTTTATTACACGATGTTGAACGTTTATTAACAGTTATAGATATTAATTTCGTCAAATGCGAGCGCTTTACTGAGAAAGAGTTGGAGAAGAATATGTTTCGTCATGGCGGTAGCAAACTACCAGAGAGTCCAGAAGCACTTATTCAGAAAGAGCGAGAGTCCAATGTCCTTCTTGCTATGTACTTCACCGAAGCAGATATTCCACCCTCGCCATCGGAACCGGAAAATGAGGCAGACCTGGGTTCGGATGACTCGCCAGGAATAAAGGAGATGCCGGTACCCCAGCCTACTCGGCTCTCATGGATGATGTTGCTTGTTAATAATGGCAACTCTCCACATCCTTCGGCTGCTTCTTCAATTTCGGCGGCTGCTACAACTCCAGCTGCACCTATTCAATCTACGCAATCCTCTGCAGCGCAAGGGTTTGCCACTCTACAAGCTCTACTGCCGTTTTTGGCACAGGCGCAAGCACAGCCACTACAGGTGCAAGCTCCGCAGTCGCACACGCAGCAACAAGTGCCAGATCTCACAGCTCTGGCAGCGATGTTACAGGCAGCTGGCGGATTGTACGGGGCTGGAACAGCCGCCGCTAATGGCTCTTCTAGTTAGTCGCACGTTACGAATTATGTTGTATTGTTTAGACCTTTGCACATAGCATTTGAGTTGGGTGTTCCTTGTCTTATGTTCTTGTACTTATATGTATATATTATCCGGTGTACTTAACTATCTAGGGGCCCACCAGCGTTGATGGAATAGAGTTTGTAGCTATCGATGTAGATACTTTGGCTCCGGTGGTTCAAGAAAATTGTACTATAAACGAACGGTTGAATATAGCAATTTTGATAATATATACTGTCATAAAACCTGAGTTTGGGCGATCCTATTGGCGGTTGTTTCTATATTAGGTGGAGATATGCACAGTTAGGTTTTTTAATTTCTGGTTGGGAAGTGTCGTGAAGCTGTCGCGGCGTCTCGAGACATTTCAGGTCATCGTGACACGACACCAAAACTGGCATCTTCTGTCAACTACGCGCATATTATAACTATTCGCCAATCACTCGCGTCTTGCATCTGTAGTGATCCCGGTATTGGTTTATCCATTTTGATTTTGCTACGACAACGTCTAGGCGCGCGAGGCTCGTCACTATAGTGCGAAAAAGCAACGGACCAATCATCAGTGGCCTCGGCTTCAAATCGTGTTAAAGCGACCCACAAATGGCGCTTCAGTCTCCGTCATCGACTCCGCGGCCAACGAAGAATCTGACCCTTCGTGACCGGCAGATAGGTTGGTACTTTGTTTAAGTGGGGAAATTGGTAGTAACGAAAGCGTGCAGCGGCGATCGAGCGGTTCCTGAATCTAAACAAGGACAAGCCCGTTAGTGTTGGTGCGGTTGCAAGCGATGTCTCTATAGCAAATGGATCCGAAAATTCTACATCTGCAAATAACGATGACCCAATTTGGAAGGTGCTAGTGTTCGATAAGTTCGGCCAAGACATCATCTCGAGTGTGTTAAGGGTGAATGATCTGTTCCAAGTAAGCAGCACAAATCTTTGCTAATAGTAGTGCTGATGCTAATACGTTATTGTAGAATGGAGTCACAGTCCATATGTAAGCTTCAAGGCAGATAAGTTAATCGATATGCGCTAACTGCGGCCAGGCTACTCAGTTCGGAAAGGTATCAGATTCCAGATGTTCCAGCAATCTACTTCGTATCACCAAATGCGGATAATGTCAAAAGAATATCGCAAGACTTAAATCAAAATCTATACGAATCCGCATACATCAATTTTATCTCTTCTATCCCGCGATCTCTTCTCGAAGACTTTGCATCACAAAATATCAACACCACACATATGATATCTCAGGTGTATGACCAGTATCTTAATTTTATTGTCACTGAACCCGATTCGTTCAGTTTAGCACTTGATAAAGTTTATTCGACGCTTGCCAGCCCAAAGGTTAAGGATGAGGAGATTGAGGCTATTATCGACAAAGTAGTGATCGGATTGTTTTCGGTAGTGGTGACAATTGGCCAAATTCCAACTATCCGATGCCCAAGAGGCAATGCGGCAGAAATGATCGCTGAAAAGCTGGATCAGAAATTACGAGACTTTGTGATAAATTCTCGAGATAGCACGTTTAATACTCAGACTCAGAATCTGCAACGACCAGGTATGTGCACTATTTGCCATCTTGTCGGTCTAATAGGCTAACGAAATAGTTTTAATTATTTTTGACCGAAACGTTGACCTAGTCCCTCTACTTTCACATTCGTGGACATATCAGTGTCTTATTCACGACGTTCTGGAAATGCGACTCAACCGAATTCGAGTGGATTCCGATGATGGCAACGGAAACATCTCCAAGAAAGGATATGATCTAGATCCTAAGGATTTCTTCTGGGCGCGTAATGCAGCAATACCATTTCCACAAGTAGCCGAAGATATTGACGCTGAGCTGACTCGATATAAGCACGACACAAGCGAGATAACATCTGCGACTGGTGTTAACTCGATTGAGGATGTAAGTCAGCTAGATTTGAACGCCAATGCCCAGCATTTGAAGACAGCCATCAGTGCTTTGCCAGAGTTGACTGCGCGAAAGCAGACCTTGGACATGCATATGAATATCGCTACTGCGCTGCTCAAGGGTATTAAGGAGCGGGGATTGGACACGTTCTTTCAAATGGAAGAGAATATCACACGACAGCCAAAGCAGGCTATTCTAGAGGCCATAAATGATCCTGAAAGAAAGAGTCCTGAAGATAAACTTCGATTATTCCTAATTTACTACATTTCGCTTGACACAACTATCTCAGCCGCTGATATGGCTGAGTACGAGCATGCTCTAGTCGTTGCTGGTTGCGATGTATCACCGTTAGCGTATATCAAGCGGGTGCGAGAGATCACGAGAATGACCATGATGGCCAGCGCGCCATCGAATGCGGGTCAATCGTTGGGGCCATCTGCTGGAGGTGGTTCGGCCGACAACATTCTTCGCGGATTTAGCAGTATTTCCAACAGACTTACTGGTCGTCTAAAGGATGGTGGGCTGTCCGGAGGATTTGAAAACTTGATTTCTGGAGTAAAGAACTTCCTTCCTTCACGCAAGGACTTGACCATTACGAGATTGGTGGAGAGCATAATGGACCCTGGATCCGGAAGCTCATCTACGACGGAGGATTATTTGTATTTTGATCCGCGAATGGCTCGCGGCGCTTTGACGCGTCCTCCTCCACGGAACCGCACCAGCTGCTCTGAGGCGGTTGTGTTCACGGTTGGCGGTGGGAATTTCTTGGAATATGGAAATCTGCAAGAGTTTGCCAAGCGAACTGGGAAGCGGGTCGTTTATGGCAGTACGCAGTTGTGCACGCCAAAACAGTTCGTTGACGAATTGGCGGAGTTGGGACGCGCTTAGAGATAATGCAGGTGAATGCTACATGTAGTTTATTAGGATCATGCTTGACGTGTATTTGTACCTTTAATAATTCAATTTGGCATCATATCTTACAAAAAGGTGCGTACATATCTACAGGTGTTACTCCTTCATTTCCAAATTCTTCATATCTTCTTCCTGCGCCCATTCCTCGACTCTGTCCAGTAAAGCTTCCAGTGAAGTTCCACCCATGCATCCATCTAAATCGTACATCGTAAATCCGCATCTGTGATCTGTCACTCTATTTTGTGGGTAATTATACGTCCGCACTTTGTCGCTACGGTCTGTAGATGCTACTTGCAAAGATCGCGACTGTCGTTCGCGAGCCACCTTCTCGGCATGCTCCTTGTCAGTTAGTCGAGCACGAAGAATCATGAATGCCTTTGCCTTATTTTTGTGCTGTGATCTGTTATCTTGCATTGATACAGTGATACCCGTAGGAATATGTGTCAGCCGGACGGCCGACTCCGTAGTATTGACATGCTGGCCTCCTGCTCCTCGTGCTCGCATAATATCGATTCTGACCTCTCCAGGCGCGAATGATCGCTCCGCTTCATTTGAGTCTTCACCTCCACTATCCAATTGCGGTAACACGATGACTGCAGCCGCAGAAGTATGCACCCGGCCCTTGGACTCAGTAGCAGGAATTCGTTGGACACGATGGACTCCACCTTCGAATCGGAAACGCTCGTATGCGCCCGACTCTTCAATTGACAGCATACCTTCCGTGATGCCGTCCGCCCCGGAAATTTCATTCACGTTTAAAATTGAGTAGCGCCATTTTTTGAGAGTACAGTATGACACGTACATATTCATTAAGTCCTTGGCGAAGATGGCGGCCTCCGCGCCACCTACGCCTGGTCGAAATTCCAAAATGCACGGATATGAAGCAAAAGGATGTGTTGAAACTAAAGCCTTTTTGATTCTATTTGTAAGGTCGCGCAATTGCTGCTTGATGTCTTCCATTTCTTCCAATACGTCCACTCTGAGCTCTAACGCTTCGGGATCTTCCGAGACAGACAGTTTGTGGAGGTCGTCAAGAGTCGGTACAAATTGCTCATACCTGGCTAAGTTACTTGCTAGCCCATCTAAACGCGCCTGCTCGAGAGCTTTTGCGGGATCGTAGCCGTCATCGGTAAGTGATTTCGACAGCTTGTCGCGCTCGGTCCGCAGAGATTGTGCTTTGGCAAGGAGCTGTGGATGCAGTTTATAGCCGGCTATAGAATTGTCAGTTATCCACTACGCGTCATGCCGTGCAAGATTGCGAAATACCTTCTTCGAGACCAGTGCTGAAATACCGCGAGACCGGAAAAAATGGAGCTACGCACGATTTGCGTATCGGCGGTGCCAATGGCCGGACAACCGCCCGGAACATACTCATCTCTGAACATTCAAAATGGCGGCAAATATTCAAAGCTGCAATTTGTGAAAGACAGCACTCTTAGTATTCAATAACTGCGGACAAAATGTATAGACAACGCCTGGAGTCAGTCAACACTTACTTTGCCAGAGGGTCACGTGGCAGGAAGTCGGCTGGCTTTTTTGGTACAAACGGCAAGCAAAAGTGAGAGAAGACGCTAATCGTACCGGATAAATGCTTATAGAATAATTACATTTATTTTACTGTAAAGTAATTCCCTTTAATAATGAGTAAAAAATTACCCCCATTACATATAAATTATCTAAAAATTAAATCATGTTAATTCTTTACAATATTCCAATATGAAACAGATATCACAGGTGCTTATATATATCCCGGTGGCCGCTTTAAGCCTCCGCCAACAGCACCGCTGTTGGGACGTAGTCGTCAATACGCCACAGAAACTTCGCCATATATTGCAGTTATTAGCAATATAAGTTTATATTGTATTCTAGAAAAATGTTTACGCTCTATCTCAAACAAAACCCGCTATATAGCTCAATTGTGAGCTTTTAATTGATTTATTGAAAGTTATGCCAGCTCGATCAAAGCGCTCTAAAGATATGACCAAAGCGCTTTGCTGACTATGGTCTGGTATTTTCGTCGGTGATCGCCGCGACCCGAAAACATGTGCGGCGCCGGAATAATGTTCTCGGTGGACTTAAGTGACTGGTGGAGGCAGCACAAAGCTGAATATCCTCAAATGGCCATGGCAGCCAGAGACTAATTAGCCATCCCTGTGTCTGAAGTCTCTGTTGAGAGGATGTTCAACACGGGAAGAAATATTCTACGGGTACGGAGATATGCTATGAAGGGCGAAACAATCAGAATGTTGATGTTGATAGATAGCATGCAGAAATAGTGGTAATAAGAATATATTGAACGTCCTCTTCTTCTGAACATACGACCTATTTCAGTCAATATTCGAACCATCGGTTACGATTCAGACCACAGTTTGACTTATTCTCACATTGCGCTTGTTTTTATATTCGAGTGTTTGCAACGCACGACAGATTTTGACACCTCCCATAATTTTTGT
Source organism: Lipomyces starkeyi (assembly GCA_018804115.1). Taxonomy (NCBI): domain Eukaryota; kingdom Fungi; phylum Ascomycota; class Lipomycetes; order Lipomycetales; family Lipomycetaceae; genus Lipomyces; species Lipomyces starkeyi. The sequence continues at coordinate 802,563 of JAGJTG010000010.1, forward strand.
CTGAGTATATACTCATTATCCGCCAATCCGCTTACATCCCTGCTCGGACTATTCGAATAGCCAATCATATATGACCAGCGGAATTGGATCATTGGATGGAACAACGGTCGTTGAAAGCTTATGCCTGTATTTGCCAGGTTAGATATGGAACACAAATACGAAAACAATCGCATCGGGCTAGGGCTCAGAATTCTGGCAAGCCGAATTAATTTGTTGAGCGGGAGACGCCATCGCGGATTAGAGTTGCACGTGACCCTTGACAATGCTGGAAACCATTCATCAGCGGGGTCAAGCAGCCGACCCAACAACGGCCAACATGAAGCCGCACGCCGCACCCCACGGAGACCTACTTACGGCACCAGTGAAAGTGCAACTATGAACAATACAGATCATTAATATGTTTGAATAGAGCAGATAATACGAATTATATTTAATAACAGCATAGGTCTAAGAATTGCCAGCAATGCCAAATCCTAATACATATAACGACGATCACCAATCACCGTTCCATAATAAGCGCCCAGCGCTTACAGCACACTGACGGCACTGCTGCTGGCAGAAGAGCCAAACGGATAGATGCCAGCAGGTCGCTTTTTGAGCAGTGCGAGAGGGACAATACCAGATACGTGCATGTCTGGTCCGTAGACCTCCATAGGGATAGAGAGCTCCTCGCCGCAGGATTTGATCAGACGGAGACCTTCCTGCCAGTTAGGCCCACCGCGGCGGACGTACATCTTCACGCCATGGAGGTGGAGTTGGGACTGGTAGTCCTTGAACGCGCGAATTATGCCCTTGAATGTCGAGCCGACCTGTGTGAAGTTCGCGATACCACCGCCAATGAACAGGACCTTACCACCTTCGACGGGAGTACCGCGGGTCATCAGATCCAGCACAGTCTTCGCGTACTCGTAAGTTTGCGTCTCGGTAGGTGCACCAGAGTATTCACCGTAGTTGGCAATGTCGTTAGCGTAGCCGGCAGACGCGATGGCATCGGCGTACACGACGGACGCACCGCCGCCCGCGACGAGTGTCCACACGCGGCCTAGTGGATTGAGCACAGTAAGCTTGAGCGACGCACCGGTTTTGGCATCAAGCTCGGCGATGTAGGCCTCCTCGTCCGAAAGCTCACGACCAAACGGCGCAGGGAAAACCATTGGGGGACCGGCATCGATGTTGATCGAGGCGCCGTTCTTGGCCGGAGTGATTCCGAGCGCAGTAGGAGCGCGGGCACCTGCCCACTTGGCGCCGCACTCGAACTCCGCTGTTTGGTCGAGCTTGGCCGCGAGATCAAGATAGTGGACCTCGACGCCAGACGCGGTCGGGATGACGACGAGTGGGTTAATCTCGAGGTACGTGAATTGCAGGTCGACATAGACGGCGTACAGGCGGTTGATGAAGTCGACAAGCGTAGCGTGCTGTGCCTCTGGCACTTTGGAGAGGAGAGTGGAGATTATAGTAGCATTCGTCGGGTACTCCTTGTCGAGATCGACCGGGATCAACAGCTTAGAGGCCTTGGAGTCAACGTCACCGACATCGACACCACCCTCGTGATAAAACAAAATCCAGTCGCCCTACAAAAGTTAGATTGATAACACCCCGGAGTTGCGATCAAACAATACGTACTTCACGAACAGAGTTGATGTTGATGTAGTATTCCGTCTCTTGCGGATGGGGAACGAAAGGCTCGACAAGGAAAGTACGCAGGTAGCCAGGGATGCCCTCGACAACAAGCTTCTTACCAGCGCGGACTGTGATCCAGTCGCGAGCCTGTTGCCAGGTGACGTTAAGCGAGAGCAGACCGGACTTGCCACGACGCTTGATCAATTGGTCAGGCTTGGCGACGAACTTCGCACCCGGCGCAAGCAGCCACCCGTAGGTCGATTCTGCAGCATCTAGGACGGCCTTAACGGTTGCTGGGGAGTCGTCAGGGAAGGTGAGCGACGCGAGACGCGGTGGAGCAGGCACGAACTCGGTCGAAGTACCTTCCTTTGTGAGCAGCGGTGACCGTGGGAGGAAGTAAGAGAGTAGTGCCTTTCCGTCGGCCTCGTGGATGGACTTTGCGGACATTGTGTGGCTGTTTGTGGGTGTACGTCTAGCTGTTGATGGGCGTTGTGTTTGGTTGAGAGCAAGAACCGGCACGCCTCACCACTTAAGAAGGCGCTTCGTTGACCACGCGTTGCAGCCAGGGTAAGGGCAACGAACGCGAGCCAGGCACCGTGCTGAGCATTACTGCGGGGACATGCTGATGTCTGCGCAGAGACGTGCTGGGCTGTGCGGCATGTCGTCGTGCTGAGAATATCCTCTAAAGTATATGCTGTCACGCCCAGCGGAGGGTGCCCCAATCGATTCTTTTGGTGCGATGCAGACACGCGCGTCAACGCCAACACTCTCCGCATATTTATTATACTCGGCCTCTGCTGCCTCCACTGCACTTCCGACTCAACATCACCACCACCACCACTAGCTCCTTCATACCCACACACAATGTCTCCTCCTTCTGCCGACGCCAACATCACACGCTTCGCGCCGCCAACCGCGCCAGCGTCGCCGCTGCCGGCGTACCAGCTCTTCCACAACAAGACGCGTGCGTTCGTTTATGGCCTGCAGCCGCGTGCTTGCCAGGGTATGCTCGATTTCGACTTCATCTGCAAGCGCACGACCCCGTCGGTCGCCGCTATCATCTATCCTTTCGGCGGCCAGTTTGTGTCTAAGATGTATTGGGGCACGAAGGAGACCCTCCTCCCTGTCTACCAGAGCGCCAAGAAGGCCGCAGAGAAGCATCCCGAAGTCGACGTCGTCGTCAACTTTGCCTCTTCCCGATCCGTCTACTCCTCAACGATGGAGCTTCTGGAATTACCCCAGATTAGGGTGTGTTTTGGTCTAAGTTTACTTACTCAATTGATGCTAATATACTGATTAGACAATTGCGATCATTGCGGAAGGTGTGCCTGAGCGTCGCGCTCGCGAGATTCTTTTCAAGGCCAAGGAAAAGGGCGTCGTCATCATCGGCCCTGCTACTGTCGGCGGTATCAAACCTGGCTGCTTTAAGATCGGCAACACCGGCGGTATGATGGACAACATCGTTGCCTCCAAACTCTACCGACCTGGATCCGTCGGCTACGTCTCCAAGTCCGGTGGTATGTCTAACGAACTCAATAACATCATCTCTCAGACCACCGATGGTGTCTACGAAGGTGTCGCTATTGGCGGTGACCGTTATCCCGGCACCACCTTCATCGACCACCTCCTCCGCTACGAGGCCGATCCCGATTGTAAGATCCTGGTGTTGCTTGGTGAGGTTGGTGGTGTTGAGGAATACCGCGTCATCGATGCTGTCAAGTCTGGCACGATCACAAAGCCAATTGTCGCCTGGGCCATCGGCACTTGCGCATCTATGTTCACGACTGAGGTTCAGTTTGGCCACGCTGGTTCGTTCGCCAACTCCCAGCTCGAGACTGCTAAGGCCAAGAATGCCGCCATGAAGGCCGCCGGTTTTTACGTTCCTGACACCTTCGAGGATATGCCAGATGTCTTGGGTGATCTCTACAAGAGTCTCGTCAAGAAGGGTGTCATTGTTCCGAAGCCCGAGCCCGAGCCTCCAAAGATCCCGATTGACTACGCCTGGGCCCAGGAACTTGGCCTCATCCGTAAGCCGGCCGCGTTCATCTCGACCATTTCTGACGATCGTGGCCAAGAGCTGCTCTACGCCGGCATGCCCATTACCGACGTCTTCAAGGAGAATATTGGCATCGGTGGCGTCATGTCGCTTCTGTGGTTCCGTCGTCGTCTGCCCGACTACGCTTCCAAGTTCCTCGAGATGGTCCTTATGCTCACTGCAGACCACGGACCAGCTGTCTCAGGCGCCATGAACACCATCATCACTACTCGTGCTGGCAAGGACTTGATCTCCGCTCTCGTGTCCGGTCTGTTGACCATCGGTGAGCGATTCGGTGGTGCGCTCGACGGCGCCGCTCAGGAATTCACCAATGCGTTCGACAAGGGCCTTTCGCCCCGCCAGTTTGTCGACACCATGCGCAAGCAGAACAAGCTCATCCCCGGTATTGGCCACAAGATCAAGTCCCGCAACAATCCAGATATGCGGGTTGAGTTAGTCAAGGAATTTGCCCGCAACAGCTTCCCATCCACCAAACTTCTCGACTACGCGCTCGCCGTCGAGACTGTTACCACTTCCAAGAAGGACAACTTGATCCTCAACGTCGACGGCTGTGTCGCCGTCTGCTTCATCGATTTGATCCGCCACTGCGGTGCTTTCACCCCTGAAGAAGCTGAAGACTACCTGAAGATGGGAGTTCTGAACGGCCTGTTCGTTCTTGGCCGATCCATTGGTTTGATCGCGCACTATCTGGATCAGAAGCGCCTGCGCACTGGCTTGTACAGACACCCTTGGGATGATATTACATATCTGCTCCCCAGTGTTGACTCTTTGGGCGGCAGCAGTCGCGTTGAAGTCACGGTCTAGATAGTTTGTTGTGATATGTTCGCTGGCGAATCTACTGTATCACGGTAAACCGTGCGGGCAAATGTTAACTGGATCTGATTTAATTCGCGCAATATTTTGTTTTTGCTAGTTATTATTTATGTCGTAATGCAAATGTATAGATTGATTTTCGAGACATTGCTTATTGATACATGTATCGACCGAATTAGTTAGACGAGACATGAGTACCCTTATTCACTAGCTCCGTATGGAGATGTAGTTCAATTACAAGCTGGCTTTTACGTGCAGGACATATACAGCCACTATCGAAGAATAACCAAAGATATCGTGCAGGTATCAGATTTGGTTGACTGGAGGATTGTTGACGTTGGTTCCGCAGGTTGCCATACAGTTTCAATGCAGTCTCGCCAGTCGGCTGTCTACAATGACGCAAAGTGTCGAATATGGAACAGTGTCTGAACAATGGAACATTACAGATTACATATATTAGGCACATCATGGAACATTTCATGGCATACCCTGGGAGGTGGGGTTCGATGACTGAGCGATCGTGGATATCTGTGCTCCGTGACAAACGCCAGTTACGTCTGGCTTGCCGGTCGGCATTCGATGGGACTACCGCGATTAACTTGGACTATTCTTTTGCGATATACAAGCTTTCTTGAAAAAAGGTCCAGTTACCCCAATGTTTGCGGGGGGCCCCTTCAACAGCATACTCAGGATGAATAGGGCATTTGTAATTGCTCCCGTGGAGCTACTCACCGTCGTAGCCAACACATCACTCTGGACAGCCTTGGTACACAACTTTCGGGCCAAGGACTAAGATTGTCTTACATTGTCACCCCCCCCTTTCGTCGTCCTCAGTCTTCTGCTTAGTTCCACCAGCTCCCTGCTCAACTCTGTCACCGCGAATTGCATAAAAATGTCTAGAGCTTGTTGCTGCGCCCGGCTATGCAATACGAGACCGATCACAGAACTGCTATGGCCTGAGAGCTTCTCCGGATCCAGATTGGAACACCTGTCATGGTAAGATTGATGAATCCTTTCATATTCAGTTGCCTATTAGTCTCGGCTTCAAAAACACTCGAAATATGTCAGATAGCGAGCTAGAAAGGTACAAGGCACGATTAGTAGTACGGGGATTCTCTCAAATAGAGGGTTCTCGCGATTATACGCTTCGAGTCAATTAGAGGTCTTTTGCGATTACTACCGAACTAGATGTAGAGATAGAGCAGCGCTGGCGTGAAGACTGCATTTTTGAATGGCGAATAGAACGAAGAAATAAATATGAAACAGCCGGAAGGATATATCGAGAAGGAAAGGAGGAACTGGTGTGCAAATTAGAGAAGAGCTCGTATGGCTGGAAGCAGGCGCCACGATGCTGGAATCACTGTATACACCAGTATTTGGAAAGTATTAGGTCTAAGAGAGCGATTTATATGTCGATGATCACCGATAAGAAAGTGATTTCGAGAGCTCAAGAAACAGCTCTTCAAGCGATTCAACATGACGAACATGGGCTACCTAGAATATTTCTCGTGGTCATGAAGGGTCTATGGACCTGCAAAAACAAGATTGGCAGCTATATCAGAGACGCGATGGCATCGGCGTACACGACGGACGCACCGCCGCCCGCGACGAGTGTCCACACGCGGGTTGACTCAATTTTTTGTTTGTTTGCCATCATATATTAAAATTGACCTAAAAGGGAAAAGGTGTAGCGTCCGTACTGCCCAGAAGGCAGTGTACATTCCTCTTGGGCCGCTACTAAGAGTAGCGAGGCTGTAGCTTCAGCATTTTGGGGGCAGGGGGAGTAACTTCATCTTGCCGCAGCTACAATTGGGAACGGGTTAAACCTTGCATCTTAAACAATTTGCCCTCAGTATTTGCGACCCTGGGTAAGGAAAAGATTGCTTGTTTCCACCATATTTTAGATGGCTGATTAAATCCGGTGCATTAGGGACAGAGCTTTGAAATATTAAAATTTTGATTGGTTCTGCTGCGGAGATGTTTGGAAAGACGCCAAAGTCGGCAGTTCAAAGCCAGTCCAGATATCTGTGATTGCTGTCGAATAAGATGGCAACAGGTGGAGCGTGACTCACATACTCTAGATGAATGGCTCATCACCGTAAACGAAGCTCTGTTCTTGTTGCAGTTCGCGAATACTCGTGCTGATTAGGTTAGGATGGGAGATGAGCAAACCAGACGCACGTGGGGCAGCTTAAAGGCTATGCGGCTCACGGCTGCCGAGCCAAAGTGCATTTGCCGGCTTGGCGAGAGCGTTGCCTCGGGCTGGCCCGACACACCAAGCATTTGCATTTGCATTGGCCTGCCCAGCTTTTGTTTCCAAGATTGAATTGCTATTGCTTCTTCAATTGTCCTCCCATTGGCAGGGAGCACCCGACCGACTTCAGGTCAGACTCTATTGACACCTCGTGTCCCAAGAGGAAATTATCACACGCTGCGACAGTGACACGCTCACTTGCTAATCACTTAAACGGTGATTGCCTGCAAAAAGTCGAACCAAACTATGCGGCCACTAGACGTTTACCCGTGTACTAGTCCCGGTTCGTGGTTCTCTGTCGTTAGTGCCTGTGGACTTGCTTCGTTTTAATTCGTTCCGTTTGGTGTTGACAGGTCGTTCTGGCCGCCTGTCAGAAATTTAAATATTCCATTGTCGTCGCATCTTTCATTCTTGCTCGCCAGATTATCAGATCCCATCCTCACTACAATGTGGCTGTCTACTGTCGCCTCTGTTCTCGCTTTGGCGAGCACTGCGCTTGCTCAGATTAATCTCCCAGGTGAGGTACCAGTTAACAAGCTGGAGCCGCTGCAACACCGTCTCGCCTATGCAGGAACTACGGGCATGTATGTGTCGTGGAATACGTATGCGGAGGTTAAGAACCCCACTGTATACTACGGCGAGAATGTATGGGATCTCTCGTCCACCGCGACCGGTATCTCGATTACCTATTCATCTTCTCTCACCTGGAGTAATCACGTCAAGGTCACCGGCTTGAAGCCGGATACGACCTACTATTACATCGTCTCCAACACCAACTGTTACAACTGCAGCGAGCTCGCACCTTATACTTTCACTACTGCGCGACCTGCCGGTGATTTCACTCCTTACACTGCAGCCATTGTCATTGATATGGGTGTAATGGGTCCGTATGGCTCCTCCGTCAAGAGTGACTATCCCGTCCTCACCGCCAACGATAGCAATACGATGCAGTCACTTGCCCGTTATGTTGATGGCTACGACCTTCTATGGCATCGTATGTGTATCTTGAGGTTGTCAACGTTCATATTAAGTTTCTGACAATATACTAGCGGGTGACATTGCGTATGCCGATTCTTGGCTTCGCGAGCAGGTCGATGGGTACCTTAACGTCTCTATCGCAGACAGCTACAAAATTTATAACTTTCTCCTGAACCAGTATTACGATGAGCTTCAGCCAGTCACCTCTCGTAAGCCGTATATGGTTGTCCCTGGCAATCACGAGTCCAACTGCGACGAGGGTGGGTTTACGGTAGAGAATACTACGTATGATCTCTCGCTTTGTGTCGAGGGCCAGCGCAACTTTACCGGCTACATCAACCATTACCGCATGCCTTCAGAAGAGTCCGGCGGCGTTGGAAATTTCTGGTACTCTTTTGATCATGGAATGGTTCACTATGTTTCTATTAACACGGAGACCGATCTTGGCAACGGTCTCATCGGCGAAGACGACGTCAATGGACCCGAGCACATGGACTCTGGGCCATTCGGGTCGTACCCTAACGAGCAGATCGATTGGCTCGAGAAGGATCTTGCGTCGGTCGACCGCACGAAAACTCCATGGGTAATTGTCTCTGGCCATCGTCCATGGTATGCCGCGGCCAACAATGTGTCCAACACCATCTGCTGGAATTGCAAGATTGCGTTTGAGCCACTGTTGTTGAAGTACAATGTCGACATGGTGTTCTACGGCCACATCCACATGTATGAGCGCAATGCGCCAATCGCTGACGGAGTTCCGGATCCTAACGAGCTCAACAACCCTTCAGCACCATGGTACATTCTTAACGGTCTCGGTGGTCACTATCATGGCACGTCACAGTACGTAGAGCCGTTCCCGTCGTACGTGCGATATATTCAGAACACGACATATGGATGGAGCAAGCTGACATTCCACAACTGCACTCACCTCACCCACGAGTTCATTTCCAGTGCCAATGGATCGGTGCTCGATTCGGCGACGCTGTTTAAGGACCGACAGTGTGCGGCGAGCATCATTCCGTCTAACTCAAGCAGCAATGCCACGTTGCCGTCGGCTGATAAGAATGTCGCGGGTGCTATGCATGTATCTTCGGCGTTCTTAATTAGTATGTCTGTCATCGTAGTAATGTCGTTGTTGTAGGTAATTGTAGATGGATGGTAGTAGGAAAGTGGGATGCCCCAGTAGGGCCCAAGTAGGTGAAAAGAGTTATATTGGGTCGATTGAATTGATTTATTTCGGGTGCCAGAATGATGTACTTTTAGCTTTCTGAGCACTTACTAAATTTAGAGTTGTGGTCTCTATAGAAACATGTGCCTCATACGAATGTTGTCGTAAGTGGTATGGTGCCAACGCCTGTTTCTGAACACTTTAAAAACTTGCTAGATTGAACTTTGGACAAGGTAGTGTCTGGCAAAAAGTAGTTAGTACTTGAACGTTGGGATCTTTTCTAAGAATCACCAAACTCATCGACATACTCACATTGTCACGACGTTTTTTGTAACTCTTGAGTTCGAGTCCTTTAAAACATCTGCACTTTCGTCCATAATTGCGATCGTGAAAGCCGTACTTGTCCCAGCAATAGATGGACTTACGGCGGTATATCTTGTGCGCATACTTGTGGCGGCCATCTCATTTGCCAGACGGGATGTGGTCGATTTTATGCCCCGTTGCTTCACGATCGAATCATTTGAAGCACCGTACGTGCATGGCATTCACGCGATGCCGACCATTAATCAATTTGAAGATGATGGTACCCCGAATTGCACACCGCCAAAGCCTTGACGATTATAGTATTAGCGCCAAGTTAAATTCAGCATCAAAGTATTTATTATTGTGGGAGAAGTCGAGTATAAGGTTTAGTACGAAAGGTAAATAATTGGTACGGTGAATAATGAGTGGTTTCCGTTGGGCCTAATTAATGGGCTGCGAATGCGAGATACTTGCCAGCAGACCCAGTTAAAATCACGAACACAGGCTTGTACAACGCAGGCGTTGGTTAGTTTGCTTTACGTTTGGGTGATAATTAATAATTTTGTTAGAATAACAACTTGACCCTCGTGTTAATATGACATGTGTCCTCGTACGTAGTTAGTATGTGTGCATGCTGTATCAATTTTTGGCAGCCGGAGAGGTGACAAACGAGTTATTATTTTCTGCTATCATGAAGATCGACAAAATCAAAATAGTCAAAGGCAAGAATTAGAGTGAATTGCAGCAAACTACGAACGCCAGCATGGAGAATAATTGCTATGCGGTTGGGGGTGGGCACCCCCACATCCGCCCAACGGATCTGTCGCAGAAAAGGTCTACGACCAAAACGGAAACCTTATATTACAAATCAACGCCAGTCTTTAGGCGGCTGAGAACCCGAAAAGGATATGTACTCAACTGCATTAGTGGGATTCGCGCCATGGTGCTCACCATTTATTACTGCTGATGGTTGACAGATAATTACTCGGAGATTGTTTTCCCCGAAGTCAGCGTAGCTTACGATTGCGGAAGCGAAGCGTCTAGGACTGTGTTGACTCGAATTTGGCGATGCAGGTGGGACAGCCACAAACACTCTTCAACTACGTATTCAACAACGGGTAACCTTCATTGAATTGTATGCGAGTCCGATAGTTCACACTCCTATTTTCGAGTGGCCCCGACAAACCCAGTTGGGACAACTCCTGGCTCTCACCGGGATTGATATCGTTGAATATCGCTAGACCGATTAGGAAATCTATCAGCAATATCATCTCATTTACTACAACACTGAGCATTCCCCGGATTAGATGCGATTAAAGACACTGTCGATACACAAATATATATGAACTTTCCCTGGAGGCCATTAGGACATTTAGACTGCTGCCGCACGGCACCTAAACCTTGAGCTTGTATATCCTCTTATTAAATTCGTTAACGCTAGTGGCCCTGTAAAATAGGGCTTAAACTGCCGTATATCAAGCTCTGACGACCAATCGACCATTCAGCTAGAATTCAGCTAGATATGGCGCAACCGCATACAATGCTTAAGTCTTGGAATACTTGGACATCCAAATTGCGGCTTGAATATCCACTCAAGAGTAGCAAAGTTGATCTTAATCTAAACATCAAGCCTAAGGTTACGTTTACAAGTAGTTGATCTGATTTACGCATTTTTAGGGAGAAGGTGAATAAATTCTACGTTTGTCTTTGGATAATCTTATACTTAACCGGAGTAGATTTCGGCTTCAATGTGTGGCGTTTTTGGCGGCAGTAAATGGCTCCACCCCACACTAATATTTTGTCTCGCTAATTAGCGTTGGCGTTAGCGCTGAGCAACTAGCTGCAGTGTACGAAATAATTGATCTGCGCAACGCCATTAGTGAGTGGCCTGAGCTGTACTGCCGAGTCGGTCGAGGCAATTCGCTACACACCGACTACGGTATATGTGTTCTGAAGCACATAAAGGTTTTGCATATAAAGGATATTTTTCTGCGGAATTATTCTTTGGCCAAATCCATTGTTGAAGAGAGAAGCGGAAAACTTCTATTCTTAATGCTTGTCTATGTCTTGCGTACTCCTCGGCTAACAATCACTATGCAGTCTTGCGTCAGCCACCACGTTGGGAACCATTCTGTCACGCGCAGCAACGGCCCAACGCTACTTCACCACTGCACTTCACTGATCTTTACTGTACTCAGCCAATTAAATCAGGAACTACGCCTGAGCGATTTTTTGCCATTCTATATTTAACTGCTGGAGAGGTGAAGCCATTACATGCCTGACCTATTTAGTATTCTGACAAGCCGTAGACAATACTACACTATTGTCGGACGATTGCTCCCGTTACTGCTGTTACTGCTGTTACTTCTGCTATCTCCAATAGACTCTATGTACTCTACGAGCGCTTTGCGTGGGATTCATTTAGAACCATTGGCGGCTATTTTTGGAGTTTTGTTATGTCAAGTGGAAACATACGTGTCACTTTGGATGAATATGCAACTAGACCATACGTTACGTACGACTTTGGCCATACTTGCATTGGCAGCAATAATTTTGATTGTCGTGCCCACAAACTTTGCTTGTGTTACGATTAGCATGGTGCGAGCCGACATCCCGCCAACACCTGGCGACTGCTGACTACTTTCCCACTTCGAGCCCTCGTATATGTAGTAGTTCTTATGATATCACCCTTCCGCCTGTCGTATATGGGCCTCTTAGCTTTCCCTCTCCTGCAGATGTAAATTAACGAACTGTGGTCTGCTGTGGAGCGTATCCGAATCTACTTCTCCCTGCGTTTCACAATCCGGGTTCTCGCTAATCATGCCTCATCAACAAATCCGATCTCCGACGTTTTGTTTTCGTCTCTCATGCGCGCTGCCCTCTTTGAAAGCACGGAAATCTGTGCGATTGTCATTACTCGCCACCGTTATCATTACTGTAGTAGTTTCGTTTAGCTTGTTGCTGCGAATTACCAATATTGATGACTCAGTCCAAACATACTTTCACATCGTCGACGGTCCTGGCAGTTCCACGGCAAACACCACGTCGCTGCCTCCTGCTGGACAGCTGACAACTCCGTCGGTACTTGCGACTGAGAACATTACAGTGGCAGATGCTCAGACAGAAGATGGGCTTGCGAAATTTTAGGCGCCATCCGATATGAAAGGTAGGCTTGGTGAGCATCCAACTCCGCTCAGTTTGCGCCGATATTGCTCAAATCCGCGACACAAACTCTCCAGCGCGAATTACCTAGTTTCAGCTGTGGCAGACGAACGTACAATGACACGAATGGGTTTTGGCCGTGCTCGTCGAGGTCGATATAATCCGAATATCCTGTCATTTCCCAAAGATTACAAATATCCCTATATTGGCTTCGCGAGGCAGTCTCCCAAAGCTGTTCTTTATCACCACGAGGTTGTGTGGTGCGAGATGGATTGGAGCGAAACACCAAGAATCGGCCAGAAGATACTTCAGTGTGTTCAACCAGCTCAGAAATTGAACTTGGAGGAGTGGACTAGCAAGCCGGGCTCGTGTACGTCCATTCCATTCTTGTCGTTGAAGCTAGGGCATTCGGACCCGCGAATCATGTTCTCTCCACTTGGCGAGCCGTTGATGGTTGTGGGAACTAATGGAAAGGCGAATTGCATGGGCCAGTTTGTGATCGACTTGCGAGCTGTCATTCCAGGTTTGAGTACCAAAATGAAACTGGATCATGTCCCCATTCGGTATGGTCTCAGTGCTGCTGGGTTTTATTTACAACGACCTAATGGTTCTATAGCTATCAGACCCTCATAGAGCTCCCTCGTCCTGACTACAACGAGGTCGAAAAGAATTGGTTCTTGATGTGGGACGAAGCCAACATCGGACATGTCCAGCACGAGTCCGAGCATCGTTCCATCTCTGCCCTTGACGCGCCGCCAGAGAAGCAAGTGAACATAGCTACACCGGGGATCTCGAAATGTGTGTCCGCGCTGAAACACCCTATGAAAAAGGAGAAAGGGCAAGCAAATGACGTTCATCAGGGTACGAACTCACTGCGTGTCACATTGTGCGACTTCCCTTGCATCCCAACAATTCATAACACTGTTATTATTGAGCTGCTCCATTTGAAGTACAAGAACGTGTACGAACTATTTTATAGGCGATATGCGATTATCATGAATGCTACGGCACCGTTTAATATCATTGGGCGGACGGGCAATCTCATGTACGCGGGCACCGATGAGAACGTGATGTTGTACTCTGTTAGCATAACCTGGGACCACGACCATTACCGGGAACATGATGATTGGAACGAAGAGGTGCATGGCGGCCACAAGATAAGTACCTTGCCAGATGTATCAAGTGAAAATGAGGAAGAGATGGTGACAAGCGATGAGAATATATCGTCGGTCTCCAAGCGCGGGATACCTGCGAAGAGGCATGTTCGTGGCACTCTAGACTCTAAATCACGCGCAAATTTGCAGCGACGACCAACAACGGCCGGTGAAATTGAAGCCCTCGTCGGAAATGAGGGAACTACTTCTGTCTCCGCACCAGCGCATATAAATACCACAGCGTCGGTGCTAATGACATCTACGCAGTTACCAGTTGCAACCACCCAAGCGCATTCAGAGTCAACAGCATCCTCGCGGCAGAGCGAGTCGCCTCCATGGTCACAAAGTGCAGATGACGGACTTGCTACTGTTAGCGGTGCGACAAGTACGCCAGAGCATGCCCAGAATTCGCTAGTTAACAAGTACTACCATGGCTGGCTTGACGACATGATCATGATCGGCATAGGCATCAACGACAGAGAATCCGGAGTATTGCACGTCCGGGCGCGGGATATATTAGAATGCATTCATGTGTGCGAATAGTTAAAGACATATTGGAGTTAATTGACGCGTCGCATTTTATAATTGGAGTAATTTGTTGTATACGTTTCATAGAACTCAGAATTACATTTTATATAGTTCTTCTCAGCGCTGCTCTAACATTTGAAAATGAAACTGATATCGTATTTACCACTGATGCATGTAGCATGTCATGTGCGTTTCTGTCGGCTTTGGAGCACTCCGTATTAGCGCGCGCTATTGAGTTTTCATGGGGACTTGATTCATGATAGTCGCGCGTGAAGGAGAATAATTCAGTGATAAAGTCAAGCTCGATGCAGGGTCCACCTTCAGCGATGATTTACACGTGAATCAATATTAAGATACACCGAAGTGTACTTGAAGCAGTCCCAAAGAGGAATGGTCCCATAACTCTCTGGGGATACGCGGTCGCTCCGAGCATCCGCGTAATCCCAGGTGATCAAATAAATGTCTTACATCCATTCTCAAGGCAATTTTTTAAAAACAGTTATTGGGGATTAGGCTACGTGTCCACGGATTTCGGATTGTGTATATATGATGACAATGTGCATGAGCTTTGACTCTGATAAGTGCGGGATGGCCACTGAGACAAAATCACTTTTATCAGTACATTTACTGCTTAGTGGCAATTCACATAATACAGGCAATCCTCTGTGTTAATGTAATTGCCATATTCCTGAAATTGTCGCCGTCGACGGTGGTAGACATTGATTTGCACCCGGCTGCGCCTGTTAAGGATCCGGCGTTCAGAAGGGTCGCAATATTCCTAAACTACGCCGCTGTTACTCCTACGGGAACCCCAAAGATATATTCTATGGAACCGGGAAAGTACTGTCAAGGTCTACCTGCCTTAGAAGTGATATATCGGCTGCAGAGGAGGGGCCACCGTGTTGGAATACTTCTCCTGTATTTGTGGTCGTGGCGACCATCAGAAGATGGCTGAGCAGTGTGATAATGGCGCTTACTATGACGACATTGCAATTCCTGAACACATAGGTTATGTACAATTACATCCAATAGTGCATGAGGCCGAACATTTGTTTGCAGGATATATGGACATGAGGTACCCGGTGATTACACAGGTAATAACAGGAACGTTGCGAGTATGGAGGTGACTGAAGAGATGCATGTGTTGAATAACGGTGCAACAGATCGGGAAATGCAGGAGAAATACAGTCACTACTTTTCCATGAATGATGATGCATATTGCACTTGGATTAATCATGGGGCAAGTCGTAGCCATATACAGTCAGGGAGGACGAGAAAAAGGCGGGTGACGGTCGATAGTAGTATTTTAGGATGAGAAAGATAAGATAAGATAAATATGATATATTCCATCCTGAACCCTGAATGCCAATTTGTATGCTTCCGCTTGTCACAGTTGCTTGCTAATTTCAATCTAACACCCGGATGCCTGACTCAGGCGCAGAGCATAAATATTTCGGACATAGCTTCGTTCCGTTCACTTATTGTGATCACAACCGGCTCATGTAGAATTTGTTGGACAAAATTCGCTTGTTAGCTCTTGGGCTGGGCTAGCCAGCCATCGTTACACCTTTGCCGGCCATATAGTTGAGTGTAGAAAGAATGGAACACTGACAAAATTTTGAAACGGAAATGAGCTTGACCGCACGCTTGAGGTCGGATTGAAGTCACCGCCCTTTGACTTTAGTCTGCGCCTTGCCAGGGGGTTCCATATGACGCTGTACCATCTGCCGATAAAGCCGCCAGCTTCCAGGCGGTATACAGGCTGACAAAATTCAGGAGTTGGACTTCCGAGCTCTACTACAGGTTCTCAGGCCCAGTGACACAGCCAATTAAATGAGGTCAAAAATATGGGTTATGGGATTTTTATGAGGGGATTGGTCTCCATGTCTTCAGGGTAAATGAGTAGTTCACATTCTCCCCTTCCTGTTCGTGTGGTCAAGCGGTTTTGGCTCATTCCTGCGTCAACGTACTTGGGCCAAGGTGGACCGCAGTCACTGGTGCCCTGCGCATGGCCGAAGAATGCGATGCGTCTACTGGGCAGGAGTGCAGAGGGAGCGCCTTGGCGTTTCTGGTCGATCATTAATTTACATATGGCGCAGTAGGAACGATCTGACAGGTTGACGCCATGGCAAACCGCCTCACCATGAACGCAGGAGGAGGAAGCAGACGCAGCAAATGCAAATGTTTTATGAAGATGACGAATAGGTTGCCTTAGAAGACATTCACACAATCCGCACGAAGTGCACCGGATTCGATAGCGCAGATAATCATGACTGGACCGTTACGCAACCTAGATCTTGTTCTGATATACTCTCAGGACCGAATTCGAATAGTCAGATGCAGGATGCCCTTGCCTTTATCCTCCATTCATCCACCAAGCCCTTGTAGTCTTCAGGACCGTACGCCTGAAAGCACTCGTTCAGAAGGGTCTCTTTTCTATGATTTCTCAGTCTCAAGTCCTTCAACAACATATCAATATACGGCAGAGCGTCGAAAACAAAATCAGGATATCTCTTGCCAAAACCAGCGGGGTGTCTCCACTTGCAGAACTGAGTCTGAAGAATGGTCTCCCATTCAATCTGCTTTTGTCGTGAAGCTTTTTCTTCCACTGAGACGTCTTCATGTGCCGGCGTCAATTGCAAACTGCCGTCCAGATACGCGGTTAACCATAGGGCCTGGGCCTGCGCGATTAATGACGTGGTGATGGACTGGACAAATCCGTTGTAGGCAATGGATCTCTCGTCGATGAATGCGGGAGGAATCATGAACCGGTACAGTCTGTACGGTTCCTCTAGCGGCGGCGACATTTCTGTCCCGATATCGAGTGGCTTATAATGCTGGTTCATCACGGGTTGCAGCTTAAGTCGAGGGAAGAGATGCAGAATTATATCGTCAGCCTGTTGGATAAGCTTGTCCTCTGGGCCCTTCAATGCATGTGGGAGACCGAGCTTCTCATCGATTCCTTCTGGGAGAAAATTGATCGATGGACGATGTTTCCAGCCCGTTGAGCAGATGAGTGCATCAGGTCTCAAAACTTTTTCGGACGAAAGATGCACGGCATTTTTGGAGAGCTCAGTGATGTCAGCTATGTGGATTTGAATCTTGCCATTCCGGACATAGTCAAAGAAGTCGGTAGGATAGTTGAGGATACTCAGCGAGCTAGCGACCCAGAATGCTTCGACCCAAGGCTTCAGCTTCTTCGTCTCCGGGTGCTTATCGTACTGATTGGCGCCGGTCACGTCGCTGGCCAAGATCTTCCAGAAGCTGTCAACGATCCCGCGTCCCAGTCGAGTCCTATGGAAAAATGATCTGATGCCGAGAAAACCGTCAGAATCGCCCCAGATGCAAGGGCTGAACCATGTCAGGAAGCGAGTGTGTACCAGCTTTTCTAGCCAAATCTTGAATGGCGTGACATATGGCGGTGCCATCCAGATTGGACCATGACCGGATTCTCGAATAATCCAATCGACGGAAATTCCAGCAGCAGCAAATGCATGAGCAGCGTCCCATGCTGACTTTGTGCCCCCAAAGATGGCTACACTTGCAGCAGTGGTCAGCAAGGAATTTGAGTGCTTTAAGAGGTCTCTGCAGTGAAAAAATGGCGTTTCGAAAGTATCTTGCCCAGGGAAATTGGGTAAGACTGGTTCTGAAGTCAAACCAGTCGCAACGATAACCTTGTCCGCAAGCAGGAGCTTTCGCGAACCTCCTTGAACAAAGCTCACGACCCATCCACCAGACTCTTGTCGTTCCAGTGTCTCAACTTTCGACTCAAATCGTATCCGCTGGTACAATCCGAATTTCTCTGCATATTTGTGTAGGTAATCGTGCACGACGTGGCCGGGGATGTGTTGCCCTGGTTTGACACCAAATGTGGCCTCATCCATTGGGAAGTCGCTGTATTCGAAGGTACCGAGCATGTTGTTGGCCTTCAGGCCCGGGTACAGGTGCTCCTTTGCCCATACCCCGCCGATTGATGATCCAGCGTCAAGAACGACGAGCTTGGTAGACGGGTGGCATTCGAGATAGGTTTTTGCAGTGATAAGGCCATGCCATCCTTAAGGGCAAGGTTAGCGGCGATGTACAACTAGGCTTCTGGCGCCGTATCAAAACAAATCACAACAGTGGCTTACCAGCACCTATGACAACTAGATCTGCCTCTTCCATTATTGAGATTGGAACTGTGGTGGTTTCGAGACTGCCAAGCTCAATTGTTTCTCTAACCGAGCATGAGATGGCAGAAAGAGACTAAAGCGCTAAATATTGTGGTATGAATTTGACTCATCCAGGTAGGAGCAAGGGTTAAAGTTACAACGGCCGGTACGATTACCATGGAGCTGGGAAAGTTGGAGGAAAGTTTGAAGTTGCATTTTGGCAGTACTCCCAAATATTGTATCGCGCTGTGAATTCCCGAGGATGGAGCTTGGCTCTCACTCTCATCCTCGTTGTTGTGATTGTACTGGCCATCTGAAAACTGAATATCAATTCCCTGAGTGTGTTGAGCTAAAATTTGATTATCTGAGCCTAAATGCCGGTCCGGTGACTAGCTCGCGCGTACTAGTCCTTGGCCTTGCTGGGACGTTAGATACCGCTTAGATTGCAACTTCAATTAAACAGATAGTAGAATGTATGACTGTAATACTTCATTTCAGCTCGAATCAATTGGCGTTGGTGTTGAAAGAATCTTTAAGTTCGGAGATGCTACTTGCAATCACTTATTCGTGAACACCCCTAGACAATATCATGGCAAGGTGGAATATTTAGATTGCCGCAACGTCCTGCAAAGGGGAGAAGGGGCGGGGTGACACTTCTGGCAAATGGTATATGTTAGACTTCACCTCACGTACGTAAGGAAGGTTGCCCAGATCTGAGTCAAGCTTCTTACATGGTATCCAGCACTTTTAGTTGAGAGAATCTTTGTGTCCATCCTTTAACATCTGTCGATAGTATACCAGGTCACCGACACAAACAGCATGAAGTCAAGTCCAGGAGAAGTTGATTTGACCAAGTTATTGGCCTCTCTGCAGCCAACACTTAACCCCGAAGTCTTTGTATTTCTCAGTACATCAGCATCGATTCTCTCGTTTCCAACTACGCTCAGACCTCAGATGCTGTTTCAGGAGGCTGAGGGTCTAACTATAGTAACTACGCAGGCGTTAGCGGCATCGCACGGTTATCAGGCCACATTTCCTTGCCGAATGATCACCTTGAAAGTTCATTCCAGCCTTGAGGCGGTTGGACTAATTGCGACTCTAGCGACCGCATTGAAAGAACGAAATATCAGTTCCAACGTGGTGAGTGGATATTTCCACGACCACATATTCGTTCCCTCTGGCAAGGAAGAGGCTGCTGTGGAGGTACTGGAAGAAGTGACAAGAAAAGCCATAGAGAAACAAAAGGTACAGCTATAGAATTAAGCCGGCATATGGACTGTTCTCGTGGAATGGTTGATGGAGCTTGAACGGTTCACTGATAATTGCTATTTCACATTTGTCTTGGATCAGCAACACTAGTTAACGATATTGAATAAAATACATTATATATTATCCCTGTGATTTTCGCGTCTGAAGGACCACGTAAAGCCGAACGAACGCGACTGTGATTAGCACGAAGATGGCCGATCAGACCGAATTCATGCCGCAAGTATTCATGCAGATGCTGGCCCAGTTGCAGACCATGATTGGGCAGCAGAATGAGGCCTTGAATGCGCAATAACGATCTGAGACGCTCGGAAACTTCAATTTCACCTTGGTGTTTCGAAACGGGTCCGACAATACACGAGCAGATGCATTTTTCCGACCAATCGACGACACAGACGACAGCAACGTCGGGGTTCTGATTCAACAACCATATGTGGTTAATGCCGCTATGATTCTCAGCCCAGTTCAGCTGAATATGACTAGTGATGACGACCTTGAGAAGCGAGTTCGCGACGGAATGAGCACGGATGATGAGATAAAGAAAGTGGTGTAAAGGATGCAAGGATATGGGACAACTGGCGCAAGGGATGAGGATGGAACGACGATGGCTTAACTAACGGGTTGCTCTACCGACAAGAACGACTCTGGATTCCAAATGACGAACTCCAAGACTGAATTGCTGATTTGGCACCATGATCTCGAACGGAAAGTTGCGCACCTATGGCTTATTATGCAATTATTGTTGGCCAGGTATGCGAGCATTTGTCAACCGATTTGTCCAATCCTGTGCGATCTGTCAGCGAACCAAGATACCCAGACGCTTACCGAATGGAACACTACAGTCACTGGATATTTCCGCACGTCCGTGGCTATCTATCACCATGGACCTTATCACAATTGCCTCTTAGTGGCTCATATGATGCGGTCCTACTTGTTGTTGACCGTCAGACAATACGAGACCACAAAGGGCCACCCAAATCGACAATGAGGCGACCCTAACGCGCCTCGGATTATCGCTCGAGCGTAATATTACGAGAGCGGCACAAGATATTCGCGTAACTGCAGTTATCGCGCGGAAAGGGATGTTGCTAACTTATCGGTATAGAGCTACTGGAACAGCTTTGCTGAGATGCTTTATGACGCCGCGGTGTCCCAGCTGATGGTACAACCGTTTCGCTAGGATATCGTGATTTTTACAAGCCCATGTTTGATTCGTACGAAAAGTGCAAGCATGTTCCGTTGAGTGTCCAAATACGAATGTGTGAATATTAGAGCTAGAATTTCCTCTGCTGTCTCTTGTCGAGGACAAATGGGCATCAATTGTATATTTATCCGGATACTTCCGACGTGTGCACTGTAGTGGCAATAATGGCAGCCATCCGAGCGCGGGATATCAGATTCCCATTTTGGATGATGAACAACTGCATGAGGAGCTGAAGGATGCAGAACTTTCAGATGTATCGCAAACGGAGGATCACAGTGTCGAAAATCGTACTGTTTAAGAAGCTGATGAGTTCGCGAGTTAGAGAGGTCATTAACTATAATAGAGCAGCAATTTCTGCGTGTTTTTGACCACAAATTGCCAGAAATGTCATAGGTCTCTCACAGCCACGGGCGAAGACATTAGTTTTAGCATATATCACAATTGCTAATGGTAGTTTCGTTCATCATTGGTAGCGGAGTCAGACTCCCGCAATCTTAAGGCGGCCAAGAGAGATAAACAACTTAGGGCTAGATGGACCAATATGCGCAAGTCTATTCTACGAAGCGTAATTTAGCATAGTGGCCTGTCGCGTGTTGCTTTCCACTTCGCTCTGTTGCTCTGTTGCTATGATTCAACAAATGTATATTAGAATGCTAGCTAAATGGAACAAGCTGCTCCTGTAAACAGTCGTAGCGACTGGCGTCAAGTGACAACTGTAACACAGAAAGTCGCTATGTACAAGTGCTGTGGGTGTGTTGTGTGCGGCTGCAGAGTATTCATCGAACGACTCTAAACCAATACTCTCTAAATACGTATTTATACAATGGTTCCAGCATCTCCGCGTCTGTTTTACTCCATACAAACTCTTATTCCAACTGACAAGCAAGTCCGTTTTTTCCTCTCTTAACATACCCCTCAGGCTGTTTCATAATTGCGCTTCCCTCACAAAAGAGGTTCGAAGTTGCCTATAAATTGACCTAAAAAACTTCCTTACCTGGATGACAACCACTTTGAAATTTTGTCGGCAGGGTAATAAGCTGCCTTGATTAGCTCAGACAGGTACAGTGTATGTAATCTAAGGTGTTTGTGTCTGTAATGAACACGCCCCTCGTGCGGCTCATTTTTTCGGGTTTAAAGCGTGTGTCGAAGCCATCCACTGTCAGTTTGATTTGTGATGTTGACATAAGGATATTCAAAGAGCGTATTAGCAACAACAGAATATAAATATATTATCGAATGTTTTGGCAGACTAATTTCGAGGAGTGCGCGTCTTCCAACGAGTTAACACTGGTATTGACAGAAGCATAAATTCCAATCCGGCCCAGTTAGAGTGTGGGCCGATCTAAAATCGGGTCTGTTTGTCAGAAGTAATTCAAGTACTTATCCAACCACATTTGTATATGAATATATAGCGACTTCCCGCAGTGTCTCTCCTTGTCGTAAGTCGCACCCTGTCCCGTCCAGTTCTAAGCTTAACACGCAACTTCTAGTGGTCCCGAGTGCTTCATTACCAGCGGCTCTGCCGCCATCCATCCTCTCCTCCTTTCGAGCACGATGTGTGTTCCGTCGATATCTGCTAAAGCCTCCGCAATCTTGACGAGCATACTTAACTACGCCTGCCGGTGCATCCCAGGCATCTCAACTTTGCTCGTCATAGTGTTCATCTTGGTTAGACATGATTCTATTGGCTTCATAGTGCTCACGCTGGTGTACCACGTGTTGATCGTTGCATTCAGCGTCCGGACATGTTACGGCATTTATGCTACGCGGAGAGGTATGATCAAAACTGCCAAGCAGTACAGCCTGACTCCGTTTATTCCCGTCTCCTCCCCGACATTTAGATCCCTGCCTGTGGCGGATTACGATCGTAGGAGGCCCGATGTTTCTAGTGATAGCGACGCGCGGAATACCGACACCGAGGTGAGTACTCAAATCGAGGATAACTCAGGAGTGCCGATTCATGCCATATTTGTGCCAAATTATAAGGAGCATTTGGACACTTTGCGGGAGACGCTGAGTATGCTCGCTAGTCATTGTATGGCTCTTTCATCATATCATGTATGTTAACATTGTACATCAACGCCAACCACTGCTAAATGTGCTAAATGCTAACCTGCATTAGGTATATCTTGCCATGGAGGCTCATGAGCGAGATGCTGAATCAAAGGCTTCGACGCTGATATCCGAATTCTCCCCTCTATTCCGATACATTACCTACACAGTGCACCCCAGAGACCTGCCAGGCGAAGCTCGAGGCAAGTCTTCAAATTTGGCATGGGCTACTCGTACCGCGTCGCGCCGATACCGCATCCTTCGCCACTCCAACGTCGTGTTCACTGTAATGGATGCCGACACGCATCTTCTCTCGACTTATTTCCAGGAAATAACAACACACTGCGCGTCGAAAGGTAGCGACAACTTTACAATGTTCATCCCGCCTATTGTGTTCGACCGTAACGCGAATAATATTTCGCCTATTGTCAGATGCGCGGACATGTACTGGTCGGCCGCTGGCATTGCAGGGTTGTATGAGACATCGCAGATTCGGACGCCCACGTCGGTATACTCTGTCACTATGGCTCTCGCGCGGTACGTTAATTTCTGGGATACTGGTCCAGAGGCAATTGGCGAGGATCTGCACATGTATCTGAAATGCTTTTTCCGAACTGGCGGCCTGCTCGACACAGTACCGATCTACAGTCCCGCGTCACACTGTAACGTGGAGCATGGCGACGCGACCACCAATATGACCATTGACCGACGATGGATGCTCTCTTCGCAGGCTCGATTTAAACAGGCGTGCCGTCATATGTGGGGAATAATGGATTCAGGGTATGCTACTCGTCATGTCATCTCGTTGATTATGGGCCGGAGTGAAACTGCTGAATCTTGCGCTGAGGACGACCTTGCGGTTGCAGATGAGAAATTGTCGTTATATCTTCTTGAGAAATCATCAACTCCAGGAGGCGTATCGACGCCTCTTCTGTCGCCAAGAATCGCAAGTCCCATTCCGTGGCAACGCATAGTGATCTTGCTACATCGTCTTTACGAAGCGCACTTCCTTCATGTACATTACTTCATAAACGGCTTTGCATGCTCGTTGCTTCCTATGGTCACCAATGTCCCAGCGTCATCTTTGTTAGGAATGGTACTAGCTTTTGCGAGTTACCTCCGGACAGTCGCATTCTGCGGCGTGGTAATCCAAATGTTCCTCTACGAACGCCTGTACTCCACAGCCCTGCGCCTCCGCCTCTACTCCATCCAGATGACCCTCTCCTCTCCATCGTTTAACGTCTCTTTAATGTCCAAATCGTCCGCCAAATCTATCGAAATTGTTCACCAGTCATTGAAACAGGTTGACGTATCCCGTCGCAGCGGCTGGATAAGTTTAATCGACTACATCCTGTTCCCGATCGCTGGTACCTTTTATGTCTTAGTTCCTTCTCTGAAGGCGCAGATTTTGCAGTTTTGGAGTACAGAATTTGTGTATGAGGTTTCGTCAAAACCAGTCAGATCGAAATAGATTTGTGCTGGACGATAGCTTTTGGAAACGATACGGATCCCATGAATCACAGATTGAGTACAATACAGTACTTTCATCTGTCAGTTAGACAAATAGTGAGGTGTGGTATTTTTCATTTTACCATGGAACCGTCTTTCTGTTATTCACACCTTGAGGGTTTAGTGTAGGTCCCCTAACCCTCTTATTCGTGTGTAACAAGGTTGGCTTTTGCGTTGTGCCTAAGGATATGTCATGCCAGGCTAGTAATCGCCACAGGGGCAAGAAAAAAATTATTGCGAAGTGAGAGCGGGAAGGAACTAGGCAGGGCCCCGGCATTGGGGTATTGCGGTACCCGGTCTTTATGAGACCGGCGCACATTTCAGATCTGGACCAGATCAAAACGACGAAAAAAAGTTTTAAATAGAATACAATAAACGGGATTGTCCCTAAAATATAGGAAACATGACACCTTCAACACTTTCAACAGCTACTGCCAGCTAATGCGTAACGAATTGAATGTGCTCGAGTGCACAAATCTGAGAATGAAAACTTAATGGCATGGCTACTCTAAAGCTTACAATTCGTCATTGTATCATAACGCCATGCATCCGCAAAAGATTTATCCCCGGACAACAGCCACCTTTGTTTTGGACTTTCCTTATTTTGTGGTGGCCTCTCGCCATGTTGCCTTGTTTGCCTTGTGGGACAAGGTGAAGTATACAAATCCGAGGCGGTTCATAACAAAATCTTCCTAAACATATCCTGACCTAATTACTGTAATTAGGACTATGGTGGATACCTTATCCTTAGGGTCTAAACTTAGCTCAGGTTTCTATATTCCCACCAATAGAGCAGTTTATTAGCCATTCCATACTAACACATCAAATTATTCATACAAATTATCCAGGCACTCTTCCACTCAGACCGTAATGTCGCAAAGATAGATTGCAGTATGTCTCAGACTATTAGACTAGCCTGATGAGACTCGTTATGTAGAATAGGCAATTAAAAGTATCGATGATCGCTCATGAGCACCTTGCCGGTGCCATCATAAAGAAGTCTCATTTGATTATGAGACATCTCATGGCATTTATAATATTTTAATATTCCGCAAGTCATCTCGAAACGATTGGCTCAAATCCCTGACGTATTCGCGATATGATGGTGCGGCTCAGGTGTAGTCAGGGTTCAACAAACTTTAATGAGAATGGGTTGCCCTTGCACACGCCTCTTAAGTTCTGTCACATGCGAGCCACAAAGCGACGCTCGTCAGCTCCTCATCGCGAAACCGAGTCATTCTCTGACAATGTACATATACATATACATGGTCTGATGGCGTTACCTTATTATAAACACTACATAGTCTATCTATCTTAGCTGTAGTTTCAACGCATCGCTCACGATAAATCAATCGTGACCACGGTTTCGCCTGCATGCAACTTCCTTGCGCCGAGACATGTGAGGCTCAATTTGTCAATTGAATTGAATACAACCAATTGGTCCGATTTGGATCTCGTAATTTTTACCTGCGAACTGTAAAGTTGAGAATTTATATCATCAGTATGATATCAGATCTATGGTCCATCCTTGCAAATAACTTCCATATATTCTTGCTCAATGGTATAACATAGATATGACATAATGCGGGAATCCGAATGTAATGTTTGGTTGCCACTTTTTGCAGTAGCTGTGTTCAGGTGACACCCAAGGCAGCTCGGATTGGTGGGTTACAGAAAGTATACGGGTTCGTTTTCAAGATCTTTTAATATGTATGGCGGCTAGGAGCAAGTAATAGTTACACTTTGAAAAGATGCTGAACTACAGACCTTTGTCAGAAAAATTCGTAGCAAGCGACGATTTCTAATTACTAGACCGGCTTGCTCTCAGCTTGCTGTTCTCAACCCTTACCACTGAGACTACTTAAGTGGCGCATTACGAGAGGGAACCACTGTTCGTGCGGCGCACTCCTTACGATGTCATTTTGTCCGCGTCTGAATCCAAATTTACCCCTTTACACTGGTTACAGTAGTAGATTTCCGCTCTCATTCACGAATATAGTACTTCCGGCCCCAAGTACTACTAGCTGTGCCATGGGTGCACCTGACAAGGGAAGATCAGATCAGATATAGAAGGATCGACCGGCCCCCAATATCAATTAAACCGAGCATCTCCTGTCGGCCACCGTTCCATTTCACCACGGCAATAACGGTTCGAGCTGTCTAGTTTTCTGGACATAGAGTATATTTATTCTCCTTCTTCGTTCGAGTCTTTCGAACTTCTCTCAACTTTTGCTATAGCTCCTATTCCTAATTTGAATCGTCGTGTTTCTGCATACTAGACTACCATGGTTCTTATCAATCTTCTTCTGCCATGCCTTCTGTTTCTGACATCCGGTCTGATGGTCCAAGCTGCTTGCAATGGGCACGATGAACTTTGTACCCGTCAATATTCTAATGTTTCCTTCGTCGGTGCGCATGACAGTCCTTTCGTCGGTCCCTTGCCGCAGCAGAATCAGGGTTGGTCCGTGACCGAGCAACTTGACAATGGCGTACGCTTTCTACAGGGCCAGACGCACCGTGCGCCCATCATCGGAACACTGAATTTCTGTCACACTTCATGTTTCTTAGAGAATGCGGGCACAGTTAGGGACTTCCTGACGACCGTGAAGACCTGGCTGGACGCCAATCCCAACGAAGTAGTCACACTGCTCATCGTCAACGGCGACTTTGTCCCCATCACCGACTTTGAGAACGAATTTGACGGCAGTGGCATTACAAATTATACTTATATTCCACCTGTATCTCCACTTGCCATAAATGCGTGGCCAACACTGCAGGAACTGATCACGGCCGGGACTCGTCTGGTTGTATTTCTCGGTAAGTAGCCATGAAGTAGCCATGCCTGGGATAATTCTGTGCTTGTTTGAAACCCTTGAAAGGAACTAACCGCTTTCGCGACAACAGACTACGGCGCTGATATCTCGAAGGTTCCTTACATCCTCGACGAATTCGCATACTTCTTCGAGACTCCTTATAGTCAGACCGACCCGACCTTTTCTCAATGCAAGATTGACCGTCCGTCAAACGCCACTGCCTCGGGACGTATGTACCTGGTGAACCATACTCTGAACGTCAATCCACTTGACCTTGGCATCCTCATTCCTGATCGTGATAATGCTGCCACGACCAACTCGCCGGCAAGCATTGAGGCACAGGCCAACCTCTGTTCTGCGTTGTATGGTCGCAATCCCAATGTCATGCTCCTTGACTTTGTGGACCAGGGAGATGTCATCGGAGCGGAAAATGGGTTGAATTCATTGTGAGCAGGCCATGTACTGCGGGACCATGGACATGTCAGCATAGAGCAGTATGTCACGACAGAAAAAACTAGTAAGGGAGAGCGCCAATAAAATGGGCCTGTGCTCGCTCGGTTTACCCCGGCTTTTGGGCTAGGGTATTGTGTACTCGGTCTTTATTAGACCGGCTCAAATTTCAAATAGGCTACAAAAAAATAAAAATAAAAAGAACTAGGCAGCTTTACACTCTTAGCACATCAGCTAGTACATATTGAAAATGTGCAAGTCCAATCAACACTTGTATTAGACGGCCACCAAACCCGGACTGTGAACATTACGAACAAAATGCCTAGATCGGATGGTCCCGCCCCTGCATGCAACCTGGCAAGACCAGATGGCAAGGAGACAAGGCTCAGCACACAGCAATTGACCCCGGAAGACGAATAGCTGTGCTCGCATATGTGCTCAATGCACCGCGTAAGTTGTAGGGCACGTGTACTGCGGAACGAGAAACAGATCACTGCGACGTTGGACAAATTTGAATTTGAGCCGCATCACGGATTCTCGGCGTTAAAATGTCTATTCAGTCAAGATCGACGCTCCGTTGGTAGGCATCTTCGCAGCGACATCTCTCTCGACTAATGCGTTCACCGCTCTTTTCCATTCTGAGGCGGTCAAGAGTGCGATCGGTTCGCATAACGTTCGGCGCGTCATAGAGCATCGCCAGCCAAATAAGGGGTTATCGAACAGCATGTGACGCTCTATCGACTTTTGTGCATGATCAGCTTATAAAGAGAGGACCAAAGATTCTAGTTACTGTTTAAGAACTGCAACTGACTTGTCACAATAACTTTACGCATCTCTCGTCGGTATCTAAGAGCTCAAATCCACTCAACAAAACAGACGCACTTCATCATGTCTAAGCTTGTCGTCGTTGTCGGTGCCACTGGAGGTCAGGGAGGGTCTGTAGTATCCGCGGTCCTGAAAGACAAGAGCTTCAAGATCCGAGGAATTACCCGCAACCCGGACAGTGAGAAAGCAAAGAGCCTGACATCTAAGGGTGTCGAAATGGTACGAGCTGACCTGAATGACCCATCCAGTCTCGTGAAGGCTTTCGAGGGTGCATATGCTATCTTCGCAGTTACCGATTTCTTCGAACCCTTCGGGAAAATGGACGGTGACAAAGCAGCGCAAGTAGAGTATCAACAAGGCGTCAACTTGGCCAGTGCAGCTTCCAAGACTGCCAGTCTGCAGCACTATCTCTGGAGCACGCTTCCGTACAGCAACAAGCTCTCCCAAGGCAAGCTGACAGTCTATCATTTAGATGGAAAAGCCAGAGTCGATGAGTTCATCAAGCAGGATAAGCAGCTTCTGTCGAAGACAACGTTCATTTTTTACACATTTTTTGCCTCCAATCTGTTCTATCCGATGTACAGCCCGATCTTCATTGTAAGTACTTTTGCTCCCCGGATAAACTTCCAGCCGTTGAAGGTAAGATCCTCGCTTACACAGTCCCAGAAAAGTGCCAATAAATACGTCCTGCTCAATCCTGGAGATCCGGAAAAAACGCCAATTGCGTCTCTCGGCGACCACCGCACCAATGTCGGCATTTTTGCCCATTCCATTCTAATCAATCCACCCAAACCCGGAACATATGTCAAATGCAGCGTCGAGGATTTTCCGAGCATGAACGCCTATTTCGCTAAATGGGGAAGCGCCAGCGGATGGGTTGCAAGTTCCCAATCCACGACGGTCCTGCAAATTCCGCTTGAACAGTACAAGGCTCTGTGGCCGAAGTGGGGCGACGAGTTGGGGGTCATGATGAAATTTTGGGAGCTCATGGGTGAGAACAGTTGGATCCCTCTCTCTGGGGACGCTATAGTGCATGGGCGTGAGTTGATGACTGAGGCCGCTCAGAAAGAGTTAGTTACAACTGCAGAGGCTTTCAAGGCAATCGATTGGACTCCACTCTTTTGAGTCAGCTGGACTGATGTCTGGGTGATGAATAGCCTGCCTTCATATACAAATGAGCAATTAAATGTTATTTCCTTTGTCACTCGTTTCTAGTGATCAAATGCAGAAGCCTTATTCGGCTTGAATTATGTACAACCAAAGGTTCACTGTTCACTCGAGAAGTTGAATCCACGTCACTAGAGCATCCATATTCACAGCAAGGCCGATGAGGATTCAAATGACACCAAGTAAGCTTTCGTTTGGTGGTCCAAACATTGTTGAAACAAATAACCTGAAGCTGTCTTATTATTACTATATGCAGCTATAGCCTCCCGATAAGTGTCTTTCTGTTTGCATTTTTTGCTTTCAGCATATCGACCGCTGAACTTGAGCCCATAGCTCTGATTACAAGCGACTCGTGTTCGGAATTCTTTTGACTAGTCATGCAACGCGCGTCGTTATCCTTTCCGCCGATTTTAAGACGTTTGACCACTACTTACTTTAAACAACTTGCTATACGACGTTCTTATTACTGACGATTATTCATTCAATCATATTAAACAAGATCTGACGAAACTGTTTGGCTTGCTTGGTTAAGTAACCTTAATTCTCGAAGTACGACCTCCCGCTCCATGTATATAATACCCAGGATTCTTCCGCAACTTCTGGAGTAAAAATTGTTGTAGCTCACGGCCGCCAGTACAAAATTACCATTACAGAGTTGCCAGTTCACCATGCATGGTTCTCACTGAATTTCCCGGCGTCCCCAAGGACTCCAACGGCGACTGCGTCGGTGACATTCCCCGGCATCGTCTCAGAGCTCGACTACGTTGCCGGTCTTGGTATTGGCATCGATAGAATTGGTTTTTATAGACTTTTAACAATGTATTTGCCAACATCGGATGCAGTAATGGAGACACCTAAGGTTCAGTCAGCCTTCTGGTGTGACTAGGTTGGCGCCAAATTGTGCTCATTCGAATCAATTATCATCAAAGGTTCATAATATTAGTTGTGAATGCTCGGACGGCGGGGGAGGGAAGGATTGTAAGCAGAGTTCCGACCGAGTGCCCATAGTTAATATTCTAAAATAACTTGCTATCCAGCCATTCGTAACATATAATTATTCCCATCCGACGCGTTACACCTTACAGAGATAATTCCTCTCCTCCGTGGTCTAGCAGACGATAAAAAAAGTCAGACATCACCAAAATGCACATGGTCGTAAGCCTGAATAGTCTTCGGAACACGCGAGTAGGGCCAAGGATAGAACTGGGAAGTGCATTGATATACGAGAGCATAGTATAAACCGCGTGATCCGGTATACCTGTACTCACTGTAGAACATATCAGCAGTGAAATGATATGCTTGACCCTTCCATTTTACAAATGCGATTGTATCACTTGGCTGCTCGTCATTATTGTACAGATATAGCAGGGCATTGTGAGCGCTACTCTCTGCATTGCCAACCAGCACCGAATAATACCTGCTTTTCTCTATGTCAGACATTCGGTAGACAACGAGGCCGTCGACATATTGGCCATTGACAATGACGGCATCCGACTCCGCGAGCGTCCAGAAAGTATCTTGTGAGAAAGGGTCGGTACTAGTCATAGCCAAGTTGATAAGGCACAGCGTTGAGGGGGAGCTTGACATTTCAAAGATTGGTGACAGTTCACTTGGGTAGGCGCTGTCGATTAAGATTCCGTGACCAGAGATATACGCATTTTCTTTCCAGGAGTGCAAACGTGTCTAACTTATGACGTACGTTATGCGTCCAATTCTGAAGGCGTGGGAGCTTTATATAGCTGCCATGTCCGTAGACGTCAATGCGAGTCGTTAAACATTAGTCCAACAGATGCGGCTATCTTCTGATAATCCTACTGCCTCCGTAACTGTTTTGTGGGACAAGTAGCGGGGGAGTACGGCCTCACTTGGTGATGGATGACAACTTCTAACCCTAAACTCACACTGTAGTCGCACGGCGCAGCAGCAGGTTTTCCAAGGGCTCGGATCATTATCTCCTACGAGTAGAAATCAGCTGCTGGTCTGGCCATCAAACCACTAGACGGAGCTGTAATTTCTTGGATATCATTTGTATTCGCAAGTCGCGTAGCTGTGGATAAACTTGAAGAGTATGAAGCAAAGACCTCATAATTATTAGAAAACATGCGGTGTGTGGGTTTGTATAAACCAGATTACCGTAGATATAAACGTGATGTGGCCGCAATTTTCGTTGGGGATGCACGATGCTGAGTTGTGGCTGACATGAAATTAGACGCTAAAATACTTATTATTATATAACTTACTTTATGTTGTTCAAAAATATGGTTTTCTGTGGTGAATAATGCGGGGATTCTGACTTTCATGATAATGAATGGCCAACCGTTACTTCTAATTAGAGTTTTCCTTATCGTTGGTTACCCTTGAAGAGCGTGATTAAGCTTTAAGCTACTTTGGTCTTAAAACTTTTTCAGCATTTGGCACCATGGAATGAGTTAGTATAATAATACAGGCTTGCATAGGAACCATTTATTACAAATGCATTCGAAGTCAGGGTCGATAGTTTAGAAAATAGATCAAACAGCGTACTGGGCATGCAGGCTACTCTAATTCCCAGTGAGGGAATTTTCTTTAACGGACGATTACAAGGGTGGCGGCGCCAGCGGCGGCTGACATGTCACACTTAATAACCTCGCAGCTAACTTAGTTAACTATACCTAATTATTCAAGCCAGCCTCGTCCAAATCGACAATATTCTCTCGGGATTTCCGGGTTTCTTCTTTACTTGCTTTTGCTTCAGTCCCTTCCAATCGCCATTATTGTCACATGCATACACCCCCTCAGATGCACAAAGTTGAATCAGCCGCTCTATTCGTTGCTTTCTGTTCTATTCCTTCTTTCTTCTCGCGTATTATTTTGTGAAACATCCACGTATATTCGTACAGCGCGCATTGCGGTCCCACTGGAGGCCGCAAGTCACATACGCGCGCACAACAGACAGTGATATCGCCTCGCAACCAACATGATGGTAAACGTTCACACATCTCGCCGAATTAGAAAATCTATTGCATATTCGCCTGGGCGCAATGGCTAAGTTAGAACATATGTGTGATAGTATTGAAATCAACCATGCTTGCGTCATTGTCACAATATTACGATGGCTTAATCCGGCCACATCGAACGGTCATACTCGCTACCGATCACGATCCTGTCATGCCGCTTCGCCGTTCGGCGTACGGGGTTTGTCGCATCACCTTGACCATCACCCTCTGCCGCGCGATATTTTACGTGGTGTCCGTATATACCCCATTAAATATACTGAGGCTGCAATCCTTCCTTTCTTCGTCCCCTCCTAACTTCATGACCTCACACCGAATTCATTCTCAAGATGTCCTTTAGTCCAGAGCAAGGCAGCTATCCCCGAATCGGCCTGTCGGTTCCCCAAATGAAGCCTTTTTACGAGGTCGTCGTGGTGGGCAGCGGCTATGGAGCCGGTGTTGCGGCCTCTCGTATGGCTCGTACGGGGCACTCGGTCGCTGTGCTGGAAAAGGGAATCGAGCGCTGGCCTGGTGAGTTCCCGGAAGATGTTACCGACGCAATTCCAGAGGTGCATGTTTCGGCTCCTTATCAGGATGTCGAAACGGGAAAGCGCAATGGCCTGTACCATCTTTATATTGGCAACGAACAAAATGCTTTTGTAGGCGAAGGTCTCGGAGGTACAAGCCATCTCAATGCTAATGTTGCTTTGCGTATGGACGACCTCACTGAGCGGATGGACATCTGGCCTCCCGAGATTAAGGCCGAGGGTCTCTCCAAGTATTACGACCGCGCGGAGCAAATGCTTCGCCCTAACAAATATCCAGAGGATTGGCCAGTCCTCAAGAAGCTCTCAACTCTGGAGAGACAGGCCACCCAGCTGGGCCCTGACTACAGCAGCCGCTTCGGCCGTGCTCCTATCACTGTCACCTTCGATGATGGGCTCAACGCGGCTGGTGTCCATCAGAACGCATCCACACTGACTGGCAATGACTGCACTGGCATCAACGACGGTAGCAAGACCACAACGCTCGTCACTTATATTGCGGATGCCTGGAACCATGGTGCCGAGATATTTTGCAGCTGCGAGGTCACTTACGTCAAGTACATCGAATCTACGAAGAAATGGGCTGTCTTCTACCGATGGCTGCAGCCAGGGCGTCAAGACTTTTCCGACGAGTTTTCCACCCAGCCGTTCTTTGTGTTAACTAACACTGTGTTCCTTGGCGCCGGTGCTTTAGGATCGACCGAAATCATTATGCGTAGCAAGGCGATCGGCTTACCTGTGAGTGATAACGCGGGCAGGTCCTACTCAGGCAATGGCGACATTCTAGCCTTTGGCTACAACTTGGGCGATGGCGAGTGTAATGCCATTGGAATGGGTCCCAATGATCCTAAGAAGCGTCCTATCACTGAGCAAGTCGGTCCCTGCATCACGGGCATTATTGACATGCGCAATAACCCGGAAGTGCTCAACCGATACGTCATTGAAGAGGGCGTCGCTCCTTTCGCGTTGTGGCCCTTCCTTCAGTCCTTGTTCGATTTGACTCCAGACAAGGTGCAACCGCACAGGAATCCTCTCCAAGAAATTGCCGCCAGAGCTCGTGTGATTCAAAGCAGATTCGGTGGTCCTTTTGTCGGAGCACTTAACCGTACCATGATGTACTTGATCATGAGCCACGATGATAACCAGGGTATTCTCAGTCTTCACAACGACAAGCTCCGCATCGCGTTTGATGGCGTCGGAGACACCTCACGCGTTCGAGAATTGCAGGAAACGCTGGCCCGCATGACAGTCCGGAATGGCGGCATATTTGTTCCCGGACCCTTCGAAACTCCGATCGCACGCAACGGACTCATCACTGTACATTCGATCGGAGGCTGCGTCATGGGTACTGATGGTAGCAACGGTGTCACAAATCATAAAGGACAGGTGTTCAAGTATAGTGACGGTAAAAGGAAGACCGAAGTTCACACGGGCCTCTACGTGGTGGACGGCGCAGTCATTCCGGCCGCTCTCGGCGTAAATCCGTTCCTCACCATAACTGCCATCGCAGAACGTACAGTCGAATTTGCAGCCAAAGACCGTGGCTGGGTCATCAGCCCGCGAAGGATCACCCAGGCAATCAATTTCAAAATGCCGGCATACGCGCCACCTAGGCCACTGCGGCAAGTCGCCAGAAATCTCGAGGCGGCTCACAGGGGATTCTTGACCCCCTTTCCCAGTCAAGGCGGTATCGCATTTAGCGAAGTCATGAAAGGTTACTTTGGCACTGACTTGCTCAGCGACGACTACCGCACCGCTGAGTCCCAAGGTCGCTCGAGTTCCTCGACTATGGAGTTTTTCCTGACAATCATTGCTTATGATCTGCACGCGCTCGTGTCCCTCGACGACCATTCGGCAGACATTGTGGGAACAGTTAGTTGTCGTGCGCTTTCGGCCGATCCTCTTCTTGTCTGTCCCGGCAGCCGCTTTCGCCTTTTCAGCCGTGACCTCAATCATGTCAGCACGGAAAATCTGGCTTATGATTTAAACCTTCTCGCGACCGACGGTAGCAAGTACAAATTTGAGGGTCATAAAATTGTCGACACGAGGTCGATGCTCAATGCGGCCCTTGTCTGGAAGGCAACGACAACACTTTATGTGACGGTCTCGACGGTGGAGGACAAAGGTGACCTCAAGGCTGGAACGGTCATGGGGCGTGGTATTCTTCACCTTGGTGTGAGCGATTTTGTCAAAGAGCTCACCGGTTTCGCGGCCTGGGCTAACCTGCCCGAAAATATTAACTTTTTGCCGGGCTTGGCGAGACTCCGGCAGCAGCTGGCTTCGTTCCAGATAAGCACGCAGTTTGTCATGTACTTTGCCAGGCATGTCGCCGAGCATTTCCTGCCACCCATGCTCCAGTATCCTGGGTCTAACAAGGACATGGAATATCCCACAACGAGCGTTAAGCATGAGCAATGGTATGTGACGACAAAAGACGGTGGTACTGTTCGCATGCACAGGTGGAACGCGGGAAGGAAGGGGCCCATCTTGCTGGTACCTGGTGCCAGTGTCACATATGAGATCTTTGGAACAAACCTGATTCCCACCAACTTTGTGACGTTCCTCACAGATCGTGGCTACGATGTCTTCTCTCTAGACCACCGCCTTTCGCCCACAATTCGCGCGTCGACGGGTCAGATTGCGATGGAGAGCGTTCGATTTGATGTCGAAGCGGCTGTCTCCGAAACTAGGCGCTACACAGGCTGTATCAACATCTCGGCTGTCGTTCATTGTGCCGGTAGTGTTGCGACGTTTATCGGTTTGCTCGATGGGACTATTTCTGGTGTTGGCCATGTTGTCGCATCACAGGTTGCTATGCACCCCGTCGCAGCCAGTGTTAACTGGCTCAAAGCGCATCTATATTTGGCGCCTATTGTTAATCGTGTCCTTGGGGTTGATTACCTCGAGGTCAATAGCACACCACGTGGTCTCAAGCAAATTGCCATCGACCAAGCCCTGCGTCTCTACCCCGTCGGGAAGTTCAGCGAGATTTGTGGCTCGACTGTGTGCCATCGCAGCAGCCTCTGGTTTGGCCTTTTGTGGCACCATGCGAACTTGAACGATGCGCTCCATTCCAATCTCGACAAGATCATAGGCGGAGTGAATATGACGGTACGTTCTTTCTCCGCTAGATAAACTGCTGCTGACTGTCTACAGACTCTCAGGCAGCTCATCGATATGACCATCAAGAAGCAGCTGCTCAATATTAGGCGCGAAAAAGTGTATGTGACGCCCAACAATGCGCGCAAAAACTTAAAGTGAGTAAATTCGCGAGCTTATTAGTCCAATACCTGAGTCGCGTCTAGCTTCCCCATCACTTTTATCCATGGCGATAAGAACCAGACGTACGACCTCGAGTCGACCGATGCCGACTACAACTTTTTGCGAAATGTCAACGGCCCCGACTGGTACCGCCGCAAAGTATTCCAGAACTACGGCCATCTCGACACGTGGTTTGGTGTCGAAGCTTACAAGGTATGTGTTCCAATTCTATGGATGGTGACCACTAACTTCAGCAGGACATCTACCCTTGGGTCCTTGAAGACATTGAGTACTGGGCAGACAAGAATAAAATTGGATACTTGGCCGTGTCTGATGAAACGCTACACGAAAAATACGAAATGCTACAAGAAAAATTGGAAATTTTACACAAAGAATAGGGCAGCAGCAGTGCATGCTGTCACAGAGCTTCAGTGGGATAATTTATCGCGTTCTTCTTTTCAAGTTGCTCATTTTATAGGGCTACGCTTTACTATGCTCAGCTTGTGTTGCACCGCCAGTACTGAAGTGGATTTGAATTTTGTGTGATCAACGTCTCTATTAAATTTCTCCTCCAAATATGAAATGGTAACATGAACGAGAATTATATGTATTCTAGTTCAGAAATCAGCCTCTTATTCGGTATATCTACCCAATATGTCTCTTTGCAGAAATGCATGGGCTACATTCATCAGCAAGGTGTGTTGCAACCAGCAAGAAGCGGCACTAAAAGTGGGCTGCCATGTACGGGTAACAAACCGCATAGTAGCGAGGTTTCGCAACCATTTTTACGTGACTCAAATTTACTGGGAAATAACCCTTGCCCAACTGTACTCGTAAATTCACCTTGAAAGGTTTCGCATCATTTTTACGCCGCATTTTTACGTCAGACCCAAATATACTCAAACTTATACAAAATATGGTATAGCGGCGCGTCTGTTTACAAAACCTGACGGTGTCTCGCACAATCGCAGGCTAAGGAGCAATCAGTGCCTTGATTTCGGAATCCTTATTCGGAATGGCCGTTGCGTTCACGACTAGTTTGCGGCCGATGGATTCAGTTTCAAAATACTGCGCGTCATCGAACGCGTCACAGTTAGTCAGGTCAACAGTCTCCAATTCGGAGTCGATAGGAGGTATGACATGTCGAAGCAAAGGATCCATGTTCAGATCGAATGGATATTCGATTCCTTCTACATGCAGTGGGAAAGGACGACTCGGGAGAAGAGTTGAAGATTTGCAACATAGGGGAAGACGCGTAAATTCTAATGTGCTCGATATTTAGAAGAAGGTTTAGCGCTTGCCTCTTCAGGCTAATGCTAACCTTAAAATTGGCGTAAAATTGGCATTAAGGTTTTGCGGATGATGGACGAAATCGTGTAAATTTACGAGACCAAATTTAGATTAAAGCCGTGGGTAAGGGTTATTTCCTGTAAATTTGCGGCGGAAAATGGTTGCGAAACCTCTCTAGTATCACCCATAGCACGAGCACGGCGTCCTAATAAGCCACAAAAGTTTGGTGCAGATAGTAGAAGGTCGTGCCCTAACTCTGAAGTCGAATTAAGCCGTCCGGACGGCCGGACGTGCTCAGTACCAACACTTTGCCTGGTGTAAGAGAAAACAAAAACACAGCGGACGCGTTCTTCAACCACAACGACGCGTCTTGGGGTCCTACAGATTTTGCTCAACGCCTTGGAGACGGCGTCTTCTCCATATAATTTCGGCCGCAAGTCGATGTCTATGTATATGTATATGAATATATACATACATATGCGAGCACGGTTCTCGTCCTTTGGGCGAGGGTTGTGCGTTGTTACTTGAATACTTGTGACCCATGGCAGGGCGTCCACCACCAGACCTTCTGTTGTATTTGCTTTGTTAACGGGTATGCCCCGAGGTCTGGTCGGCCGTCTAATACAAGTAAGTTCTGCATTCCTGACGGGTATATTGGATAACCCTAACCTTCTCGTGCTATAGGTGCATAGTATACTCTAAACATATAACTTAACTTATTATTCATATCTAACGTCATTCACAAGCGAACGGATCACACAAACGGACGGATCACACTCCACCACATTACCACAATTAACACTTATTACAACACCACCACATTACAAGTCAATAAAATCTACGCGAAATTCTCTTCTGGCCCGCGAGGATAATGAACGGCGGGACTGCCCAGCCTTGAGAATTCACACCTTGGATCACCGTAGCCCATTCCCGGTTGCCAGGCTGGGCTAATTTGGCCCTTCCACAACCTTCCGAGGTAGTAACCACCATAATGGTAGAGATAACGCCCATCATAAAACCCGTCTCGTCGAAGTTATAGATATCGTCGTCCGTTATACCATATTGGCCTTCATATTCCGTACGAGCTCAAACTACTCGCAAATAACCTTCGGATCTTCGCACTTAGCTCGCTGGTAGTCTTATTTGCGGGAAAAACGCGTACGGAGCTCTGACGGCGCCGTTGGAAGTTGGAGGCCCAGTGCTTACCAACGCGTGGCGCGTCGCGCTCGCGAAGCAGTCGGTTAGCCATAACTTCCACACCACACAACCTAGGCGGGAATGATCGCGCCACTAGTTCGAGAATATATCTAACAAGAGCCTCCTCTTCTAGTTTGTCAATTTCTGAGAATTGGGCGTAGTGTCGCGTCGTGCAGTTCGGCCGCTGCGTCGGTTGTAGACGATCATGTACGACACGTTGTAGATCTTCGCTGCGGCCCTAATACTTAGATCTTTGTCATATTTAAGAGATTCGCGGGCAAGATTTAATCGTCCTTCGTACGGAAGTAAAGGCATGTTTAATTGTGGTGGACAGTAGTGTTACAAGTAGAGCAGGTGGATGGCGGTGGAGTGTAATCCGTTCGCTTGTGCGATCCGTTAATGTGAAAACCGGAATGCAAGGCACACCTTTAAAAGCCGCACGACTGGCGGCGGGGGGCATGGGTCCAATACACAAACCATGAATGAATTAGGACGATTACGCGGTCTCATTAGAGCTAGGAAAAAATGTATTAATTTTAATATTCCTAAGCTTTGCTAGGTATCGCGACTTCAAAATTAGGGATCGGCACGGATACACGGATATGGATATATCCATGGATATCCGTCGTGGATATGGATATGGATAGAGATATGTGGATATGGATACGGATATGGATAAGCCAATTCTGATTAGTCATATCCATGGATATATCCATGGATATCCATGGATATCCACGGATACTAGTCACTAATAGCAATCACCGGCTCCTGAGGGCCTCGTACCAGGATTAATGCTCCACCGGTGTCTTCGCCGCGTCGGCTACGTAAGAATAATAATCCGTAATGCCATCCGTCCAGATTGAGTGGATTATCGTCTCGTAAGACGAATAGTCTGTAGGACGGTACAATATCGAGCAGACTATCTCCACATGAGATGTGACAAGTGAAGAATAATTCTTATTGAAGATTGGCCACAATCCTGACGACTATCTATAGTATCCATTAATTCATGAGCTTTTGTAATGGACCCTGACTGGGCACCGAGGTGGTAACTTTCGTTTTATCCGAGGCGACTCAGATCTTTCCTGTTCGGAGTATAGGACTAGTGGGGATTTTCACTTTTGCGCTTTTGCTCAACCAAATCCGGTCATATTGTAATGGACACACGGGAGGCACTGAGGTGGCCTGGCTTTCGCACCATGCCCGAGCGGCCCGTCCTACTCCGGAGAATATGCCTAATCTGTTCTGCTCAACCAAATCCGGTCATTTTGTAACGCCAGCTGGGCATCAGGTGGTGGCTTTCGCATCGTACCCGAGGTGCTGTAGCCATCCTACCCCTGAGAAAATGCCTGGTCTGGTTTTGCTCAACCAAATCCGGTCATGCTCATTTCATTTCATTTCGTTTCATTTCCTTTTGTTCGGGTTCTTCTCGGGTTTTGCATTTGCCCGTAATTGTCGTATTTTTGTTGCACGTCTTGCTTTCGTATTCGTGTAGCTGATCTGGCCGGCAGGACATAAATTGAGGGGTCTATCCTCAACTTAGCTGGTCTCTCTGGTTAAGTAGCTAGGAGATCTTTTCTTACAATAACAATTGTTGCTTCCTTCCAGCTGTCCAGTCTAGTTTTGTGTTATCCTCGTGCCGAATCCGTCCGTCAATCCGTCATCGTTACACTATTAAGGTATGAATACGATGGATTCCAATTCTGATTTGCAACATACTCAAGGGCGCTCTTCCAGAGCGCCACGTCTAGACTATTATACCATGAATTTGGGTACTGATAGTGAAGGAGACTCTGACGAAGGTTTACCTTCTCGTTCTCGTCGTCGCCTTGATGAGAGTCAGAGGAGCGCAGTTTCACAGGATATTATAACTCCTGGTGAATCTGCATCGCAAGTCTTTGAAAATGACGTCATTACGGATGCCGCTGTTGCAGATGACGGTGAGAGTTTTCTTTCCCGCTCCCCTATTACCCGAAATAAGCCTATTCCGCCAAAGGCATGGATGTGGGAACATTTCCATACGACAGAGCTCGAAACTACATATATACACAGAGCAACCAAAAAGAGTCGTCCAGATAGACTCGTAATGTGTACTCACTGTTCTTGGTCTACTACAGATGCAGTACTTCAAGGGTCATCAGGAAATCTGAGCACACACCTTAGATCACAGCACAAGATAGTCAAGCCTGGTACTCCAATTGCTGCGCCTGCCACTAGAGCTACCAGTGATATCACGTCGTTCCTGAGCACTCCTGTTCGCTCAGTTGAAGAGCAACTAGAGGAAAATATCTTGAGTTGGATTGTCCAGCAATCGGAACCATTCACAGCTGTTGAGTCTCCCTCATTTCAACGAATGTTCAGAGACCTACCTGGCTTCGAGTTACCTCTCAAATCCGCAAGCACAGTGAAGCGCCGCCTCCTTTCAAAATTTAAAGAGAGTCGAGAGAATCTTAAGCAAGAGCTAAATGCAACCTGTACCACAATTGGCCTATCGCTTGACGTTTGGACCAGCAAGAATCATCTCTCGATCCTAGGTATCGTTGGCCATTGGCTGACGCCTGAATTTATCTATAAGGAACGTGTTCTTGAATTCAAAGAGCTCGAAGGTGCTCACAGTGGGGAGAACATGGCGACAGTGGTGTCTGACCTCCTTGAGGAGCTAAATCTCGGTCCAAAGCTTCTCACGGTCACGGCAGATAATGCTTCTAATAATGAAGTGTTGATATCCGAGTTGCATGCAATTCTCGTGGAGAAGCATGAATCCTTAGAGCAGCTTTCGAGCAATGAGGGTCCTGTTATACGATTCGAGGGACATTCAAGTTATATTAGATGCATTGCCCATGTGATAAACCTGATCGTTGGCGATATACTCATAGCGCTGAAGTCAGGAGACATTCAAAGCGCGAATCTGGCCTGCGACGCTCTCAGAGCACATAAGAGCCTCGAGCCCGGGTTGTCTCCTTTGGCTAGATTACGAATCGTTGTCCTTTGGATAGATCGGAGCCCTCAGCGGCGAAATCGCTGGAAAAGGCTATGTCGTTTAGAGGAACTGCCCGAAAAAATAATACCATATGACGTCAGTACGCGATGGAATTCGACGTATCTGATGTTGAAAGAAAGTTTGGATTCATACAGGCAGATTACGCGTTTTATGGAAGTTGAGGCAATGAGCCTACCGTCTTTCACGAGCCAGGATTGGCTCCAACTTCGTCAATTACGAGACATACTGGGCAAATTTGAGGAGTTTACACGGCTGGTCTCGCACACTAGGCCTCAGCTCAGCCTCTCTATTGCATTATACTACGAGTTAGAAGAGCTTTTTCAAGATGCCCGTAATAGAGAAGGACTATTCAAGGACACGGACCAAGTATTGGTGAGCGCTGTTCAAGCTGGCCTAGGGAAATACGAAAAGTATTTCGCTTTCGTGGACGAGGTCAACACTTACTATATTGCAATGATTTTGGATCCTCGATTCAAATGCGAGCTCTTGAAGCAGGAGCTTCAGCACGAAGAGGCAGCGTATGTTCTTATTGGGCAATTGAGAGCCTTTCTGCATCGCCACTACCCCCCTGAAGAAGAGCCGCAGGCACCCTCACATTTGACGCCGTCCCGAGACAATAATCCTTCAACGGAATTGCGACTTTTGCAAAAGCTCCAAGGGCAGTCGAGACACGTTTCCGATATCGACCGCTATTTTGATGATGGTATCATTAGCCTCGTAAATATAAACGCTGACGGAAACTGGCTCTCTGAGTGGTGGAACGCCCATAAAGGCGAATACCCGCAAATGGCCAGAGCTGCTCGTGATTTCCTGGCGCTGCCAGCAGCTGAAGTTGCTTGCGAGCGACTCTTCAGCAGTGGTAGGGATTTGTTAGGATTGCGGAGGCATCGAATGAACGGAGAAACGATGAGGGTCTTAACATTGTTAAAGAATTCGTTAGAAACGTCGGAGGAGTTGTATTGATGATATGTCAGGAACCCCCGCGCCGACCCGAGGTTAAAAAAAAAGAAAGGCTCGAGTCTTTATTGCTTGCTTATTGGTAGTTGCATTGTTGATGCATTCGTGCTTCGAGGTTGGGGCTGCGTATTTGTTTTTCTAATTACATTCTGTCTCCATCCGGTATTCTTTTGTTGTTGGTCTTAGTTATTGCCCTGCTACGTCGTTCATCTGAAATATTTACGCAATTTATTATGATCTGAAAGGATTTTCTAAACAAAGACCTCGAGAGTAGTCAATATAGTCGATGGTATTGTACGATCCTATTCTCTCGCTGAAAAAGTTCTCATACGCAAAGGCGACCAGCAAAAGCTTACAATCACGTGGTCTTCAGAACACGTGATCGATATCCATGGATAAAACGGATATCCATGGATATTACGGATATGGATTTGGATAAGCCAAAATATCTGGATACGGATATGGATATGGATATAGATATTTTACCTGGATATGGATACGGATATGGATATGGAAAAATTGGCCTGGATATTATCCATGCCGATCCCTATTCAAAATGAAGTATATATGTTTAAATGGCTGGCGCGTCTTTCAACTTGCCAATTAATGTATCCACACTGTCAACCTGGCCTCCGACATACGCTTGGAACTTCTAGGATCTGCGAAGACAGTGTATTAAAGACCGTACATTACAGGGAGACAATCTCCAGCCGGGGAGAAATATCCAACCTGATATCTGCTGGAGTGACCTCCTGGTCATCTTGGATTTCATAATATTCTGCTATTTGAAGATCTTGGAATATTGAGTCGAATATCAGTCGTAGTGACTACTCGGTACCACCATCGACGTCTCTTGCGACGGTCACAACACCGCTATCGTCGTCTACGACAACGGTGCTGGCCTTTGTAACCTGACACCAGTTTGGCAGCCTTTCGAGCATCTGACCGGTCTGGTAGCTATCGTCATCGATTGACTGATGACCAAATATGACGAGATCTGTTTAGATTTGGCTTTTAGCAGCTTGACTGTAATTGAAGTTACGTACATGCGATAGGATCGTCTGTAGCCGGGTGAGAGCTAGAATAACCTTCTTCCATAATGCCGGGGTCGATTTGGACCTTTCAGAATGCAGCCGTTTCTGGACCTTGTTCGTTTTTTTGGCTGGAGAGGTTGTCCGAGCTCCGCCACGACGTCTATCTATGTATTGCAAGCTATATACAAATCTTTATTCGGGAAGAGCACTCCAAATGGAATCACCGCTCTGCTGAACGATCTACACAGAGTTCCGGAGACCGGCGTCCAGTGCACACACCCTGCACTTTAGTTCTCCGCCTGATTAACAGATTCCTTGTTCGACTCCGATAGGAAGGGCGGCGGCTCGCACCCATGGTGAACCACTGCCACATGCACTTGCACAGAGCCGTTAATCCCTCGTAAGTCAAATCCAGAAAGAATAATGCCCTATCAGTGCAAGGATTACGTCCGCTTACGTGACACGCATACATATGACCGCAGTAAGCGTATGCCCACTTTAAGTTCCAACAGATGTACTCGCCCCAAGGTTATAGCATCACCGCGCATCACAGTGCTTGAAGGAGTTGCTTTACCGACAATTGTTTTTGTTCCAGACTAGAAATAGTACTTCACTGAAAATCCAGGGTACATTGAAACCATGGAAACATTTTGGCCAGTAAAACCTTGTCCTTCCTTCTTAACCTGCTAGGCCTATGACCTTCCTAGAGGAAAAGTCAAAATCTCG
Source organism: Lipomyces starkeyi (assembly GCA_018804115.1). Classification (NCBI taxonomy): domain Eukaryota; kingdom Fungi; phylum Ascomycota; class Lipomycetes; order Lipomycetales; family Lipomycetaceae; genus Lipomyces; species Lipomyces starkeyi. The sequence goes on from JAGJTG010000010.1 coordinate 847,019, forward strand.
CGTCGTTGGCTATTACCAGACCGAGCGTCGGAATTTGTTCTCCATGTATCCGAAGTTCCATTGCGAATGTCTGCGGGATTCAAGGTACGAACGGCGTGAGACTATTCCTGCGCGGCGTTGAGAGAAAGTCTTCCCTGTATATTGCTGAAGTCTCAGCCAATCGTATCCGCCATTTGCTCGGTTATACGTTTAGCATGGGCCACTACTAGTTTAGGGCTAGATACGAGTAACACATTCGCATTCGTTACCCTCCATGGCGCTATATCCAGGCCTACGGCAAATGCCAGGGCCATAACATTTGCAGCGAAGAGTATAGTTAACGTTCCGCACATTTTGGAAACAGGCGTCAGCGGTTAGGGCTATCCTACATGGATTTAACCTCTGTCTTTTTTTAGGTATTGTAGGATTAAAGTTGGAGGCGCCATGCACATAAGCATTGGACATCGAAAGGCCAAAAGATTTATTTGTCCCATCAACGACCAATTAAACAAGAGCCAATTAAGTATAAAATAAGAAAATTTATGCGTGGTATTTGGATTTTAACCCAGTCTGCGACTGTGCTACATTACCCTATAGACTTGGACTATCTGCAGTACTATGGTCAGCCATAAAGATCGACGTCTAATTTATCCCGCTAGTACCAAGCATGTGGATCGCATTTACTCTTTACCGGTCTTATGGATCGACGATCACAGCGGGATAGTATTTCTCCATTCTGCAGTTTTATCGATTCTGCAGCTTTGCACAAACAGCTTATAAATGAGAATCTTGGATTATTAGTCCAATCATCCCGACTTTGTTCGGCATACGTTCACTAAGTCATAGATAATTGTATGTTAGCCCTCGTTGTTTAAAACGCGAGTTCACTTACGACAGCGGTATTAAGCTCTGGCTTGCCGAAAGCGCTCGTGTCTCTGTCAGAATCGTCAATGTGGCAGCTGTCAACAGATGGATGGATGAAACAGTACAGCCTGTTGCAGCACTTACATCCCGCCTCGAGCGGTTTCCTTGCTCTGCAGGTTCGCCCCAACATCCAACCTGTCTCATATTATTCACTGCCGGTGACTGTGATTTCCGACCTGAACGCTCCAATATCACGGATATGGGTGTCATTGAGCTTTTGGAAAAGTTAGCATTTGCAGCCATCGCTTCACTGCCAACCGCAGCATGCAGCCATCACACAAGCATGCTTCGCCCGAAAGTATTTAAAGGCACTCCGCACCAGAACCAGTTAAAAGCTACGAACTATCTCCTCACCAACCTTAGCCTTACCTGCGACAAAATTGCAAAATTTGAGGTGAGCTATCTTTCAAAATATTGGAAATTGAACCATAACTGATGAAGATCTAGAAATGTCGCACGTATTTCGAGTAATTCTCATTTTAATGGCGCTCGCCTACACGACGTCGGCGAAATTGGTCAGCGGCACTACCTTGTGCCTGTTCAAGGGCCACCCTAAGCATGCTCCTCAGGAAGTCATGTTCTGGGTGGAACAGAAGGGCAACAAACATAACATGCCGTTTTATTTGTTGAGTGAGCTTGGGTACAGTGACTTCAAGTCTATTAAAGTGTCTCTCAAAGACGGGTTAAAGGGTCATGCATTGCTCTATCTCTATCATAATAGGGAGGCAATTGACGAGAACGTGGCATTTGTGGAATTTGCCAAGTCTGCGTATCATTTCTCCGGAAGTGAAAAATTAGATTATGAAAAATTTAAGGTAGTAGGCGGAGAAAAGGTCATTGTTGATTTTGGGTCCTGTGTTAAGCCAGAGTATCATTGGGACTACGATGTATCTAGTACTGAGGGTACGGTTGCAGGACATGTCAAGAGATCTTACAATTACCCTTAATTCAGTCGGTTTTATGGGTGAGTAATTGGCTCAACTCTGATGATCGGCCTATTTGTTATATTATTGTTTTAAGTGTTGCTATACTAATTGGAAAGGATTAATTAAAATGATTCATTCTCACAATTGTTGATTGCATATTTCATTGCTGCTGATGGGAGAGATGGCTTATGTTGAAAATAACGGCTATAACCATATTTTACAGATACATAGATAGAACTGTATTTTAATACTTTATCTTTAGAGTTTCTTATATGGCAATGACCGGTGGTGTCTATCTACATAGAGCTTAAAATCATCAGTGGATGATGGAGCTTTAATGTGAATTAATTAAGAGTAAATGGATCGAGGCCCGTGCGGCTCATTTATGCACAGGCGCCAGTGTTGGGAGCCGGGAGGGCGTGGTGAGGAACTCTAGAATTCTCATGATATCTTATTAATAGATTCTTCAAAAGAATATAATGTTTCCACTAACTCTCACTGACCCTCCTCAAGTTGTCAATTCAAATTGATCTATCAGCCTGCTGTGGAAGTTGTGATTTATGAGTTAACTTGGACATTGGGACAACATGTGCGGAAAACAGGATCCAATTAACTAAAGAACGAATAACTGTGCTTCTGTGCCGAATAGCTGCATGGAATGCTGAGCGCCTTCTCTAACCCGCTGTACGACCCTAAGAAGGTTTACGACAAATGGAAGAGATTGCTGACAGCTAAGCTCCCAACGACAAGGAGTGACTAACATTAACCACAAAACTAGAGAAAACCCGCCAATGAAAGAGCGAAAGACACAAACACGGAAGGGATGAACGAATATATGATCGGATCGGTTCGGATCGCGAAGGCGAGCAAGTGGTTGCCTACCAGGAGGTGCCCTGCGATTGCTCTTCTTTGAAATAACGGAATTCAATCCATGCATATCTCAGCATAATTGGCAAAATCCTATCGCAATTTGACTAAGTTACTTACTTCGGTTTTAGAAGAAAATATTCAAGCAACAAACAAACAGCGACGGTGCCAGAGCTGTGCATATAATGAACGAGAACAATGTATTGGCCGGCTCTAAGTCGATTCAGCGTTGAATTGTGTGCTGACCTCTACAAGGTCAGAAAATTCAGCCTCGTGCTTGCGTTATGAAAGAATATTACAACTTCTAAATGCTGATCCCTTAAGTTGCGCTTAAATGGTTTCTAGGCTAGCCCAGCAAGGTACATAATGCTTGTCATAGATCATAAGGCAATTAGGCAGGTAATGGCCGATATTCCCGTTACTTTCCCACTTTTGTTATAACAAACTCCATTGTACCGGCATAACAGTTTTTTCCCATCATATCTAATAGTAGCAATGTTTTTATGGAATCGGTTGTGGAAGGCTTAGCTGTTTAGGGTAGTTGTGCCAAAACGTAACAGGCTTATTCTTAACTATGGTTCCAACGCCACTTCCTATCTGTTTCTCTATCTCGATTCTCGGGGTTCTTGCCAACAAATGATGTACTTCTGCTAACCATGTTCACCATGCTGGCCATAACGTAAGTCGTGGCGTAGTAGGACAGATGGCGCAGTAGAACGCTTTACCGAGGACCACTGTATAAGTATACATATTACTCAACAATCAACTATAATACAGTCCTCCATATCGCTTTCAATATCTTCTTTACCTTCTTCTTCAATATCCTCCTCACTCTTAGCCTCGTACGAAATACCCTTACCCCTCTTTTTGACCTTTTTCCTTGCATGCTGTTTCGTCTCATTTTCATGGAAGTGACCCTTTAAAACCACCCCCTTTCCCTTCGTACGAGTCTTCCGCTTCTTTACAATAGAGCGTAAGTTGTTTGTTGGTGGACAATACTCTGGGCCTGAAGTTTTTCGCTTCCGGTCGTCAATTTCGGATATACCCACGTACTGGTGTATTAAGAGTCGTACGAGTTTCAATTACCGTATTAAGCAGTTCGTTTGCCTTTTGTAGAGTTGTAGAGTTGTCGCATTAGGTGGTGAACTATTCACAAAAACTCGATCGAAATATCGAACTCCGTTGGTGTTGTAGGTCTTTCTGGCTCGGGTGTTGTATTGTCGAACGTACGAAGTACTCTGGTTAGATTTAGCGGAAACAGACCAGCTCCACGCCATGCAGATTCGATATTCTGAGAAGTACAAGCTTCCGACCGAGCCTTAATATATGCCTCCATCCATTCAATCTTTTGTATTCGTACGAGCTGAGCTTTGTTGAGATAGAAGAGTGCGGCGGTTAATCGCTTCGCTAATGGCCCGAAAATCGCAACGTCATGTGGCTGGAGGAGGTGTGACGTATGAGGAGGGAGAATAAAGAGTATAATTCGATTCTGAATACAATAGGCAATAAAGCTCCCACTAATATGACTATCGTGGCCGTCGCAAATAAGAAGACGTTGTTCTCCATTGGCTTTCGTACTAGTTGCGGGCTCAAAACACGCTTTAGCCACTCTAACCCATGAAGATTGCTTGTCCATCCCTTTGTATTTGCTGAAATGTTGATAACTTCGTACAGTATCCAGCTCTGTAAGAGGTTCTGCCCTTTGAATATTCCAAGTGATTCAAGTATAGTTTCGTCGGCACAAATACACTCGACCATTGAAACCCGCTCTTGACGGCCAGGGTGTGTTTGATACTTTGTACGGATTTTTGAATCAAGGATTACTCCAGTTGACGCCATTGTTCCAGTTGAAAACCCAGACTCGTCCATGTTGTATATGTTCTCTTTCTTGATTTTTTGTGTTGCAACGATCTCCCGATACGCTTCAAACCACGCTGTAAGAATTGGTTTTGTTGCCCCGGCAATTCGTACGGACTCAATTCGACGTCCGATAGCTGTCCTTAAATGTGGATGACGTTGGATAAATCGTGGAACCCAGTCCTGGCCAAGTGGGAGGTGTGGTTGAGGTTGGAGTGGTTAGGTGACGCGCGTCTAAATTGCGAGATCGATTTGCACGAACTTCCTCAGCCATTTTCTTCAAAAAGATGCCCAGGAGAATAGCCACTAATAGTCAATTGTTTAATCCACTTAAGGAGAACGCTCCTGTGCTGGGAATAATATCTGTTGTGCCTGGCGTGCTTGACAACGCGATAAGCCCCCTTTGACGCGTCCCGTCACGGTATCCCTGCTAAGCCCTAACTGTTTTGCAGCTGTAAGAGGACTTAGACTTCCCGGAATCAACTCCTAAAACCGCTTCATAACTCGAGAATCGAGGTCTTCGGCGGTTAAGCTTTTTCGGCGTACCATTGTTTAGTGTACATTTTTATACGGTGGTCCTCGGTAAAGCGTCCTACTACGCCATCCGTATTGCAGTTGCAAAAATAGACCCATGAATACACCTTCAAGTACTCCTACTCTGCGATAAGTCATTATCCTCCTCCACCATGAACCGTCGAAAATAGTCTTTTCCTTCAAGCGGCGACGTTGGCGCAACATGAACTGAACCTAAGGAGTCTACGTCGGCGATATTCTTTACCAGAAGTCCTGAACCGAAGGACCCGGCGATGAAGCTACAATCCATGACCCGGTTCCACGATACTTGTTGGATACCTTCGAAAACATTTTGTTGGGAGTGGAGATAACTGAGCAATGCCTTGAGAAGTACTTTCGGAATTCCAAATGGCAAAACTGTCGCACCTCACTCAACGTTCCAATTACCTCAAGTGTCCTCCTGAACAGAAGCTTAAAAGTTGCCCTGCGCCAAAGTCAAGGTCTTCAATCCAAACTTTGCCAAACAGTGTCTCAGCTGTCTCTATATTCCGAGGCAACTTGATACTGAATTGCGATATTGCATTGAACCTTGGATCGCGACGGCGTGGGATCCACCATGTCCTACTTGAGATCTATCTTGTCCATGTCTACAGATTCAGTTACGAGGACTGAATTTAACAACTCAAACGTGGAATGGATCACCGAGACAGCATTGTCTGCCCTGAGTTGCGGCTTATAATTTTTGCCCGATATGAGCAGAATCGGATTTGAAGTTCCTGTATTCTGTCATTCTGATTCCTCAATTTGGAATTCCCCAGTCCTGGGCATGATAACTCGGAACAACACCCAAAGCAAGCCATAGGACCGGAAACTCTCTCTGTATCGAAGCATACAATCTGGACCAGACATCTTTGACATGTTCAAATGTTCACATGCATGCAAGCGGAGAAGATCACAGGAGGCGCGTCCACTCAGACGACAAAACGGGAAACGGTTCAAACCTAAGCATGGCCGTTGAATTTGGCGCCGGAATACTCGAAAGCACTCCGAGGGTCTGGAGCGGGAGGAACTCTCTCGCTCTATTGCTCCAAACCACTTCACCGCCGTCAGGAATAATATCCAGGACGTCAATACGAGTAGGCAACCAGGCCCGCGGATTTGAGCTCGTTTCGAATAAAGATACATTCGACACTCCATTAACAACCTCCGACCAAGGGCCAGTCCTCCGACACGTCCACTTCCACAGTTTTGATCGGTCTGCGGACGAGAAATATCGCAAAATATCAGCTTGCGACGGCATCTCTATGCGGTGCACGGTCAGACCATGGTGGCCTAAACTTTCCTGCGAGGATGTCTATTCTTGTGACATGAATAGGTAAACCAAGCTGTATCTGATGTGAGCATGGCAGAAAGTAACAGCTCGCGATTGTACAACTGCAGTTGTCTTCGTGCGCACTCCTGTTCCTGATGGTGCAACTTCATCAATTTGCATACACCATCTCCAGTGCAGATCGAGATATTGCTGTACACAACGTTGCGGTCTAAGCTGATTATCTCAACTCCAGTCGTACTGGCAGGTTCTTTTTCGAGCCGATGACACCCTTCTTTCTCACAAAGATAATGAGCTTGCAATTATCTGAACTGTCACACTGGGCAACAGTATATTTCCGGCAGCTCTTCGCAGAGTTTTAATGTTGTCGAAAAGACTTCTGTCAGAGATTTCATCAAAGCCGTGTCTAGATCTGTGATGAACACGCGGGGTGGCTTATCTCACTGGGTTACCGTACCCAAACTTGCATTTGTCTGCTCAGTGCTGATGAAGCACAACACCCGTCCTCAGTTTGCGCAAGGTGTGACCTACTCTAACAATGTTGACTAATGCGAACCGGAATCTGTTCAGTTGATATGATCATTACTTTAGAGGCTCAGGAACCCGGTCTCTTATTAACCAAAGATGCTCAACACATTTGGAAGAGCATGCAGCCGTCGCTGGTAAGAATGGGGACTGGGACATACACGTCCTGAAACTCAGGAATGTTCGCTACTCGCGCAACTTTGCAAAAAATCTTTCTGTCAGTCCGTCAAGCGCTACACGAGAAGCACACTACTGAAATCACATTTCGTCATGACAGTGCCTACCTCCGAACTCCGGAATGTGGACTGATTAAGCTAGCTGTCCTGAGAATCAGTTATACACAACGGTGCAGTAATCTGCTTTCAAGGAGCGGAACCAAATGTTACTCTTTCCGACAGCGAGGTTATTCTCTGGCATCAGCGCTTGGGTCATCTAAGCCGGCAGAAACGTGGTTCTCTGGCAAAGGTCTTGTGGAAATGTGTAGAACACTCTAGCCTACGATCGTAGCTTGTGGAATATTCTAGCAATGTGTAACGATGACGCAATTGAGTATTCGTGGAATGTCTAGAAGGTTCCAGAAGACACCGTCCCAAGTATATATAGAGGTCATAGGAACCTGTAGTTTATTATTGTTAAGTGTGCGCTTCAATATAATCATATATTAAAACAGGTTATGAGCCCTGTTTGAGCGCAACCATTGGAAAGACCGAAACAGAAGAAACCTAAGGAATGTCAGACGATAGAGACATTCGAGTCTGGAAGCTCGACGGAGTCGAAGACTGGGTGCCCGTGGAAGCGGCAGATGACCCTTATCTTGAAGGGTAAAGGTTTTTTCAAATTCCTCGAGGGCAGTCCCGCCAAGGAAGGGAAGAGCCCAAAAGTACAACAGAAGGGGGAACGGGAGGAGATGAAAGCCTCCGCGACCATAATGGGGAGCGGGAGCCTGAGCATCAAGGTCCAGGCTCAGATCCCTGGCGACAGTCCCACGCCAAAAGAGATATGGAATCGTTTGCTTAAGCTGTACGACCAGAGTACAGCAGGTTTAAGGATGCAGCTCAAAGGAGAGTTAGCGAGTCTGAAGTACTCGGACTTCAAGGACGCAAATGAGTTCGTTCAGAAATTCACCGGCTTAGTGAGTCGTCACGCGTCAACGGGGAAGCCAGTCGATGAGGAAGAACAAGTTAGGCCCTTCCTTGAAGCAGTTGGTTCCGGTTTCGAAATATGGAAACACTGAAACGTGCCGAAGTTCGACGGGGTCTTACCATCGAAGACCTCACGACCGATTTCCTAGAGAAATAGAAATGAGGAGAAGGAGAGCGCTTTTGCTATTCGAGCAAAGGGAGGCTCAGGACACGGCAAGAAGAAAGAAACAAGGACCTGTTTCAAATGCGGAAAGAAAGGGCATATAGCTAAAGACTGTTGGTCCAAGACTCCGAAGGACCAAGGACCGAAACTCAACATGGCGGCTTCCGCATTTAATAGCGACAGAGATCTTAGGACTGCATGGTTTATCGACAGTGGCGCAATAGCACATATATGCTGCCAGGCAGAATTGTTTGAAGAGCTTGAAACTAGCTGGGAAAAGCCTCTCGACGGTCTGGGAGGTGGTGTGCAAGCCGAAGGAATTGGAACAGTGAAACTTACTGTCGGAAATACCAATTCAACACTTACCTTGAAGGATGTACACTTAATTCCTCGCTTCTTCACCAACCTGATAAGCGTGGACCGTTTTCGATCATCAAAGAACGCGCGTTTGCCTATGACGGGTCAGCATGGACGTTGATACACACACCTACTGGGACAAAAGTCGGCAACATTCAAGACTACCGAGGTTTGTACGCACTAGATGCACAGGTAGTGCAAAAGGAACTTGTTAGTGCCATCGTGGAACCAGTTGATCTCTGGCATGCGAGATTGGGACATATTTCAATGGAACGAGTCAGAAAGACTGCACATCTCACAAATGGAATTAGTCTAAAGAATGCGTCAGAAAAAATTGTTTGTGAGACATGCATTGAATCAAAACAGGAAAGACAGATTTCACGCGACCAATCAGCGCAAGCAATGGAACTAATGGAATTAATCTATACTGACGTGGTGGGACCAATCAAACCTCAAGCATATGATGGCTCAAGTGGGTACCAGTGTCGTGGACGATGCCACGTGCGGCAAATGGATCTACCCTATGAAGACAAAAGGCGAAGCATATGATCGGCTATGCGAATTCTGCAATTGGGCAGAAAAGGCAACGGGAAAACCAGTTAAACGGACGTCACGTTCGTCGAAACTGCAAATAGCAGCCAGATGCAGCCTGAATCGACGGATAGAGAAGACTATGCAATCGATATATTTGACGATAAAGTCGCTGAACAGGTTACGCAATCAGAATCAGAAGAGCTTGCACAAGAAGAGTCCGAGACCAATACCACCATTACGCTTGCTCCGCCACAACGATCGAACGCGATAGCACCAAATCAGACAGCCAGACAAATTGAAAGTGATCATGCAACGGTTTCTGGCCCTCCAAGAAGATCGACTAGGGTGACTCGCGGTCACCCTCCGATGAGATACGGAAATGCAGCGTTCAATAATGACGGATCAACGGAAGCTTCTGTCTTCGCGGTTAAATCGGCAGAGGACCAAGATCCCGAAACATTTCAAGAAGCACTTAATGGTGCCGACGGTGATGAATGGATGAAAGCATCTGAGGATGAGATTAAGTCGCTAAAGGAAAATCAAACGTGGGTCCTGGTTCCAAGAAGTCAAGCGGAAGGAAGAAGGGTTCTGACAAATAAATGGGTGTTTAGAACCAAAATGGATTCCTCGGGAAGCCTTCAACGAAGAAAGGCGCGGCTAGTGGTGCGCGGCTATGAACAAGAAATCGGGCAGGATTATAGCCAAACCTTCGCATCTGTGGTAAAAGCAGCAACATGGAGACTGTTGATTGCCATGCTACTTACCGATGGATGGTTTTGCCACCAAATGGACGTCGTGACAGCATTCCTTTCGGGAACCTAAAGGAACTGATCTATATGGAACAACCAGAAGGTTTCAACGAGGGAGAAGACATCATATGTCAGCTACGCCGTACACTCTATGGATTAAAGCAGTCGCCGAGAGAGTGGTACGGCAGATTTGTCGAAGCATTAACGAGTCACCATGCATGTTCATTCACCACAAGTTAATCGTGGTACTCTATGTCGATGACTTGCTGATATTTGGAAAAGAAATCAAACGTATCGATGAGCTGAAGCAAACTCTGCAGGAGGAGTTCAAAATGAAAGATCTAGGACGAGTATCATATTTCCTAGGCATGAATATTGAGGAGAGGAAAGATGGTTCAGTGAAGATTGCACAGACTACCTACATAGAAAAGATCCTCACTCGTTACGGCATGGACCACGCTGAGACTGTCCATACTCCCTTTCAACCATCGGCCAATCTGGACGAGCGTACAGAAGGGAGCTATCAGGCCCCACTCGAGTTCCTAACGAGGTATCAATCAATTATCGGGTCGTTGATGAACCCAATTATTTATTCACGGCCGGATATTGCATATGCAGTGGGAAAACTGTCTAGGTACATGGCAATCCCACGGAAGCCCATATGAAAGCAGCAAAACACGTTCTTCGGTATCTATCTGGAACAAAAAATCTCAGAATCGTTTATCGACACCAAAAGGAGCACACTGGTGAAACTCACCTGATTGGTTTCAGCGACGCAGATTGGGCTGGGGACAGAGATACAAGGAAGTCGACATCGGGATATATCTTTATGTTGAACGGAGGACCGTTTCCTGGTCGTCGAAAAGGCAGAGCAGTGTGGCGCTGAAGCCGAGTACTACGCGCTAACTCAAGCTGGTAAAGAAGCAGTATGGCTCAGCCAACTAATGGCTGAGATTACGGGCAAGCTTCAAGAGCCCCTAGCGATATTTTGCGACAATCAGGCAGCTCTAGCAAGCACCGAGAACCCAAAATTTCACGGACGGATGAAACATATCGTAATACAACACCACTTCATAAGGGAATTAGTGAATGATAAGAAAATCAGTACCAAGTGGATTGATACTCACAATATGGTAGCTGATGGACTTATGAAGAGTCTAGAACGAATTAAGTTTGGAGATTTCGTTACGATGTTGGGTATGGGAAATTAGTGGGATGGTGCGACTACTCGATTAGTGCGAATTGACGACGATCAAGGCTATGGGGGGTGTGTGGAAATGTGTAGAACACTCTAGCCTACGATCGTAGCTTGTGGAATATTCTAGCAATGTGTAACGATGACGCAATTGGGTATTCGTGGAATGTCTAGAAGGTTCCAGAAGACACCGTCCCAAGTATATATAGAGGTCATAGGAGCCTGTCAGTGTGTGCAGTAGTATGAGTCATATTGTAATACATATTACCATATATGATATCATATCATATGGGTTTGATATGATATGATATGAGTTTGCACGGACCCATATGATATGATACCATATGGCCTGTGGTGATATGACCATATATGACCATATAAGACTTAGAGACCCTTAACCTTATCGGAGGTTCAACGTTAAGAAACCTTGATTTGTATGGCTATGAAGATGAAAGAAGCCTCACATACGGACATCAGATTATATATCAACGTGATTATCAATCTCACCAACCCCCATTCATAACAATCCATATACAGAATTTGCAAAAATGACTTCGCAGGCCTCAGACATCCTCTCGCAACTTGACAGCGAGTTATTGGAGATCCCCGATTCACCTGTTGATCAATTACCGTCGTCCCTGTCTCAGGCTATGTCAACAGCTACGGCTACGAAACCCAAGCGGTATTCTAAAGTTTGGCTGCATACGCCCGTAGGTCGCAATGACGTTATTCTCAACAAAGAGGGTAAATCAATTTGGCGCTGTAAGTATTGCACAACAGAATATCGAGAATCTGGCGGAACAACCGTCATTGCAAATCACTTGAAAGAGCATCACAATGTCAACATATCCTCTGCTCAAGAAGCTCGAACTACATTGATGCAGGCCAATATCGCCGAGGCCTTTAAGAATGCCCAACAAGCTCCTGGGTACAAACGTCGCCGCCTCTCAGGGGGTGAATTGGACCCCGCTCTCGTCGAACAACTCTACGTGAGATGGATTACGACCTGTGGCATCTCATTTCGCATGGCCACATTGCCAGAGTTTAGGGCCTTGCTTCATTATCTGAATCCAGAGATTGATAATTGGCTGCCTAATTCTATAACGACAATACGAGCCTGGACGTTACGGAATTACAACGCTCAAAAGGAACTTATCAAAAGTGAAATTCAACTGGCGCTCTCGAAGATTCACTTTACAGTAGATATTTGGACTTCCCCAAATTCTCTTGCGATTCTCGGAATAATTTCACACTATATATCAGAGTCTGGCGGACTACAGCAGTCCGTTCTAGCCATAAAAGAGCTAGATGGCAAGCATTCAGGGGATAATCTAGCTGCTTGCATAATGACTGTCATCAACGATTATGGCATTGCTACAAAAGTTGGATATTTTATGATGGATAATGCAAGTAACAACGATACAATGATGCAAGCTCTTTCAGAATGTTCGTATAAAGTCTTTACATTAACCTTATCATTGACTGATTTAACTTAGTGCTTTTCGACCAATATGAAATTTTATACAAGCCTCAACATTACAGACTTCGTTGTAATGGGCATATTATCAACTTGGCAGCTCAATCCTTCTTATTTCCCACCGACCCTGAATCCCTTGCCTTGGAGAATAATACAGGTCTATTAACAACACCAACAGAACTGGAAATGAAACAATGGCGAGAAAAAGGTCCTCTAGGCAAGCTGCACAATATCGTAGTGCATATTCAGCGGAGCACCCTACGGTTAGCTAATTTTAGAGAGATTAGTGGTGGCCGTAACCTTGTACGAGATAATTCTACACGGTGGAACTCTTGGTATATGATGATTAGTACAGCAACGAAGCTTAAGACGGCTATCACCATATTTTGTCATCAATATCGAGAGAATGATGAGGACTTATTGTCAGAAAAGGACTGGCAAGATTTGCAAAAGATGCAGGACTTCCTTTTATTTTTTCATGATGCCACATTGGCAACAGAAGGACGTAGTGCTACTATTGACAGAGTACTACCAACAATGGACTTCTTACTTGAACAATTTGAGACAGCAAAGTGTACCTATATTAATGATCCTTTTATGAGTCCTTGCTGCAACTCTGGTTGGGCTAAGCTGGATAAATACTATAGTTTGACGGAGAGATCACCGGTGTATATTGCAGCGTTAGTATTGTCGCCGCAATGGAAATGGGATTATATTGACAGCAACTGGCCCAAAGAGTGGCATGAGCCCTGCCGGAAACAAATGCTCGACTTCTGGCTTGAGGAATATAAGTCCACTGCAATCTCAGCTCCTACCCAGTCCTCAGAATCAGCTAGTCGGGCTAAGAACTCCTTCCAGGAGTGGGCTGAGAAGAAGAAAGCCTCTAGCCTCGAGCAAGATGAATATACAAAGTATCTGCTTGCTCCTGTCTTGCCTGAAGTCACAGATCCGAAATCGTGGTGGTTAGAACCCACTCAAATGAAGTCCTATCCAGCACTCTCGATCATGGCGTTAGATGTTTTATCGATTCCTGCGATGTCTGCAGAGCCGGAGCGCTTGTTTTCAAGCGCAAAAATTACAATTACGGACCGCAGGAATCGACTAGGGATCGACACCATTGAGGCAATTGAGTGTCTCAAATCGTGGTTAGGTAAAGATGGCACTGTGGCTTTTGCTGATGGTGCTGTTGATATGAGCTCGTCTGACAGTAACGAAGAGCGTATTTGAGTCCGGCGACTCCGTAATTTTGGTGTTTTGGATCGAAGTATATTTATTTGTCGGTGACTTTATTTCATTTCTATCTTTCGTCTTGTTGTGAGCGTCTTTGGTTTATGAGGCTTATGCCTTTGCCTTTTCTTGAGCTATTGTTTTTGCAGTAATATATAACAGGCCTGTGTTTTTTATCAAAATAGTGGATCACGTGTTTCATATGGTCATATATTTACCATATATGATATCATATGATATCAGTCTCATATTATATGAGGTCGTCTGAACTCATATAATATACGTATTGGTTTGACAGAATGAAGTCATATATGGTAATATCACACTACTGCACACACTGGAGCCTGTAGTTTATACTTTTGTTAAGTGTGCGCTTCAATATAATCATATATTACAACAGGTCTCAAGATTGCCGTTCTCCGGTCGGACGGAGATTACATGTCCAGAGAAATGAAAAACTTTCTCGACAAGTCAGGATTTCAACATGAAACGACAGTACCATATAGTCCTCAGCGGGATGGTGTCAGTGAACGAATGAATCGCACCTTAGTAGAAATGGTGCGCACAGTGTTATCGACGGCAAACCTTCCCGCGAGTCTCAGGGCTGAAGGTCTCAATACTGCCGTATATATCCGAAATCGAAGTCCAACTAGGGTGAAATCAACCACCTCATGCCGCTTGAACGGGGAATGCTCCCTCAATATCACACATGAAGCCCTTTGGATGTTCGGCCCATGTACTCATTCCTAATGCCCATCAAGATCACAAGTGGGCAGGTAAGTCCTCCACGGGAATCATGATTGGCTACTCCAATCAAAGCAAAGCCTACCGGATTATTCAGCCTCACAATAAAGAAACGTCATCGCTCGCAACGTTAAATTTGATGAATCTGTTTTTACTGGACTTAGTGAGGACGTACCCAATAATTTCGATGTTGAACTCGTGTCAGACTCCAAGGAAGCCACCCGAGTTTTCTGCTTATGGTGCACTTCAATTGGGAGGGCCAGATGTCGTTGAACATCCTCGTCCATGTACCGCTACAACTGCTTGAGAACCAATGAATATTGATCCTACTGGACCAAGCCACCGCACCAATAGTGAAAAACGCCGCATAAGCCATATATTGTTTACTAAAGGGAACAGTCGAACGGTCGAAGTGAGAAGACCATATGGAGTGCTCTGATCCCAAAGAAACAGAGCCGAGCTTTGTTGTCGATCCGATGGATTTAACAGTGGATCTCCAGCATTTCGCAATCTCACAGTACCAGATGCTAAAAGGTTGCTTTATCCAACAGTCATGATTTATTCCGGATATATGCAAGGACTGACTTCAAGGAAGTTTTTGTTAAAGGACAACACGGGCTACATAATATTGCAATTCAGTCTGACTAGCAGCATGACGCGGCAATGCAAGAAAACTCGCAAACGATGAATTTTCCTCATCCGATTAGTACGTCACTTTTATGCTATACACGTCTGGCTGAGCTCCGGCTCCGTGTACTCTGCACCCAATTACTCAAAGTCGGTTACGATAAAAATTGGTAGCGAATCTATGCAAATACAGATAAATGTATGTTCCCTTTCAGGGATTCACATTGTCTTAGAACTTATCCCACTAGTGATTCCTGCGTGTGACACAGTGGACTTGTACAACATCGAATGACGAATGAGAGCCTCATTCGGGACAAGGGCTAGGGTCACAAACACGTGAGAAAATGACCTTGACTTCATGCAAGGTCATTTTCTTACTATCACAGCTTTCAGCTAGTTTCCTCTGCATATCAATTGTTCTATACTAGTCTCCGCCTGGAGATCAACGTTTTTAGTATTACTGTATTGTTTAATCTAGTGGAGTCGTGCAATATGCCTAGTAAGGTACGACTGTTGTGGAATTTCCTGGATATCTTGACTTATGCAAATCGTATCGCCATTTGTCAAGCTCTGAATACTCTACTCAGATTCCATCCTAACGATTGAGTTCTAGATCGTCTCGCCAGCAGAGTGGCAAAAGGAACGCGCCGACCTCCTCAAGAAAGAGAAAGCTGCCACTCATTTGCTCTCTGATATCAGCGCTTCCCGTCGGGATCTTCCCATGGTTAAAATCGACGATCCAGTCGGCTTCAAGTTTGACACTAGAGATGGGGAAAAAAACCTGCTCGACCTCTTCGCTGGTCGCAGACAGCTGATCCTGTACCACTTCATGCTCAAGGCTGAAGATAAGGAGGGTTGTGTTGCATGCTCCTTTCTCATGGATCATATTCCTAACCTAAGCCATCTCTGGAGCAGAGATACAAGCTTTGTTGCCGTTGCGCAAGCTCCTATCGAGAAAATCGAAGTTTTCAGGCAGAGAATGGGATGGAAGTTTCCTTTCTACAGCTCCGGAAAGACTTTCGAGATGGCCGATAAAGCTGGGGAAGAAGTGACATGGAAACCGGGGAACGGATATTTTGGTATCTCTGTTTTTTTGAGAGAAGGAGATGAGGTGTTCCACACCTACTCTACGACTGATCGAGGGGTGGAGGTTTTGTTGTCCACGTATGCTTTGCTGGATATGACACCATTGGGTCGCCAGGAAGTGGGTAATGGAATTGCCATGTTCCGTCTTCATGATCAGTATTAGGGATACCGTCTAAGTTTTGTCTGTCAACTTGTGTCTTATTGCAGGATCAGATCCTTCTTTATGGTTTTCGGTCTTTGTCTGGGTATTCAGATTCTATTAACTTTCTATTTCCAGTCTAAGGTCAGTCGACTTTCTACTACGTAGCAGGCTTGTAAATGATATGCGATACGCGTTAACAGCTATATCGCATACGCTTTATTATCGATTATCGCGCGATATCGCAACGTATCGCGATAAATCGATAGGCAAGTGAAAATTCTATATTTACAAAGAAGTATCTGTATCTATATCACTCTGACCATTTTCCATCGTTTCCTCATGGATAATTCCAAGCGCCGACATTATGTTACTCCGGAGCCAGCTCTTCAAACACTCAGTGCGCTCAATATTTGCCGCACCAAGCCTCGCTCGATCCCAAGAGATCGTTCGCCGAGAGCCGGAGAACACTCGCTCGGGCTCGGACGACATTGCTGGTATGGATAAAATATCGATAGCCATGTTTTGAAGCGATGGATAAAGTTTTCTTTGGCGGTCTTCCAGCCACCATTCGAGCGCCGTTGTAGAAATTCCGAAAGGTGTATTGTTGGCAAAGGCTTCATACTCATCACTAGTAATAGTGCTTGCTGTCACATCGAGGTCGCGTGCAAATTCATCGAGCACATCTGGATCGTTAGAGGCACAGATGGTTGAGACATTAACAATGGCCTTATCTTTATATTCAATTTTCCAGAGGTTTTCAACTGCATCAAACGCACTCTGGTGAAATATGCTAGGGCTGTTTCGAATACGAATATCGGCAGGTTTTCCCAATATTCGTATTCGATATTCGACTCTTTGAAAGGCATTCGAATAATATTCGATATTCGTATTGACAAATAAGGTTTAGGTCGAATAATATCGGCTCGAATATTCGTATTCGATCGAATATCGGCCCAATCACGTGCTATCGATTAAATAAGTTAAAGCATTTCCTATTAAAGGCTAGTATATCGAGCCGAAAACCTATATCTATCCCTCGAGACCCGAAGTCTTCTACCAGCTCTCCATACTTTTGTATAGATTTGTATACGAACTATCCAGCGCTTATTGACTCTAATATATTGACGCTCATAGTTAAATGGAAACCTCCAAAACTATTTCACCCTCAATGACGGCTACGATAGTGAAGTTTTTAGAACTTAGCAGCGGCAGTTAAAATATGCTCAGAGAGCTGGATCTGGCGCATACAGCCGGAATCACTTCTACAGTGTAAAATCGTGCAACACTAATCTCAGCCTCGCTTTAAGGCCGGGACGCTGGTATTGAAAACGCCGAGCAAATCGGACAACTATTGCTATAACTGGCAAATGCCTGTATACGAAGGCTTAGGGCTTCTCGCAGCTTGAAATCCCACTGAATTCATTTCTCTACGGTTGATTATGTAATACTATGTCGAATATCGAATATCGGCACGATATGTTGAATATTCGATTCGACGGTCGAAGAATGCTTCGAATAATATTCGATATTCGTATTCGACGCCGGGGGATTGGCCGATATCGTATCCGACGCCGATAATCGGTCGAATAATATTCGCCAAGTCGAATATCGTCAGCAGCCCTAAGCCCAATTCTGCCTGATGTAGTGCTTTCGACGGGAAAGATGAAGGATAATCGCCGCAGCATATTGTGAGGATTATACCGATAATCCCGTGACTGCTAAACGATCCCTAAGGCTGTCAACCTTTAATATATTTAAGAATATTAACTATGAGCACTCGGCCGGGGACCAACATTAAACTCTACGTAGTATAGTGTTTAACGCCTGGTAGATGTCTTCATTCGTCTTTCTTTATCTGCTGAGAGTTCACTAATAGTGATAGATCCCGTACATAGACTCCCTGCGTCCTTCTCTGACTGGAGTCAGCAAGCCGTTTTTCGTCGTAGTCAGTGCATTTCTGACTAATAATACATGCAACGGACCCTTTATTTTTGGTGGTGCTTCAGGCCAGTAATATTTCCAACGGAAGCTACGTTATGTATCATGCGTGCAATCCGTGCGAGCTTGAGCCGGTCACATTGCCGAACATATTCATGCCGTTATTTCGCTTGGAAAGTCGAGTCCAAAAGATCAGTAGATATAGCGTGTTCTCCCTACAGGATGATAAATAGTCAATTAATGTCCTCAAATCGAAGCAACAGAATTCAGTGACCGCAGGTCTGAGCACGAATATGCCTTGGTGACAATTATAATCTCTCTTGGTGCCATATTAGGCGGATGACAACCTCGCAATCTCCCCACCGTAGTCTCTCTTCTAAGAGTGGCATAATCATTCTGTGGGGATCAACATTGCCGATATTGGACGACATCCTCTCTCTGAGAACCATCAACGTAAGTTTCCTTACTCTGACGACATCCTCAACTAGGGAAATATGCCGTGATCGGTTGGTAAACATCTTGTTATTTTACGCAATCACAGCTGACTTCAAGATTGTCTTTCAGGGTTACTGCTTATACTTAGAGCTTTTCTTGGCTTCTGTCTCAGCCTTTTCAGCTTAGTAATCACTCCGTACTTCTTCCACATAGATCTCTTCCTCAATAACAATAACGTGATCGGCGAGTGGATCGTCCCAGCGAGCGGATCGCTCCTACCCGCCACATCCAATAATATTACATATAGCAGCTAACATTTATATACCATTATCAGAATATAAATTTATTTTCAGTAGGGCTGGACACGATATCGCCTACAAGACGATATCGCCATATCGTATCGTCCGCGATACGATATCGCCAGAGGAAAATTCCTGGCGATACGTTATACGATATGATGGGTGAATATCGTATCGTATCGCCTCAAAGCGCACGTGACTCTCTTCCCGTACGGGGTTCGGCTACTTAAGACTTTCACTTTGCCACTTTGCAGCTTGAAAATAACGAATTAATTGGCTTAGGGTACATAATGTTGGAAACTCTACCGAAAACTGCATCACGCAAGTCATGGCCCTGTCTATTTCTGTTTCTGTTGCCTACGAAAAAGTAAAAGAAAAGAAAAGAGAATACAAGGAGGGAAAGATTCCCATATGTACGTATAGAAAGACAAACAAAAAAAAAAACGAAAGGAAGAAAAGAAGAAAAGAAGAAAACGGAAATGTTGCCAACCCTTCATGTACTGTTGGCAACGACGACAGGCGCTAGGAGTCCTCAAAGGCATACCCGTCTCTCAGCAACATGAGCATTCGCATAGTTTCCGGACTCATAGAATGCCTTCTGAGACCTAATAAGTCTCGTCCTTTGCTAAACACTCTCTCCACCGCAACTTCCGACGCCGGAATTGCAAGGTAATCCCGGGCGGCTAATGCCATCCGAGGCAATTCATCTCGATGCGCTTTCCACCAAGCACAGAGCCAGCTCTTTTCATTGGACACTACTCCTGTAAGGTCAATGGTTTCACCTTTAAAGTACCGATCGATATCGGATTGCGGCTCTCTTTTAGGTTGCAGTCGTTGCAACATTCTAGCCTCTAAATTGGACTGTCTCTCCAATGCATTGTGAGCTGGCTTCGGCTCTAATTGAGATGGATACTCCCTATGAAGTCTCTCCTTTATTGCATTCACAATAAACTCCCCATCTTCACCAAGCTCTTTCTGCAACAGGCCTGCTTTAACGCGCGGATCTAGCATTACCGCTGCGTAGTAGGTGTCCGATTCGTCCATAAACGTGTAGTACTTCTGGTACTTAGCCAATCCGGCTGCAACGGCAGCAGCAATATCTGCATTTAGTTCTGAGAATTCTTCCTTACATTCAGCTGCATCCTGTAGAAGGTCCGAGAGCTCATAATAGATGCCCAGTGCGAGGGTGATTTGTGGTGTACCACTTGACACTAGCAATGTGAACTCGTTAAATCTCGTAAGCACTTTATGTATTTGTTGCAAGTACTTCCAGTCTTCAGAGGAAAATGGAGGAATCTGATTCTGTAACCGGTCCATCGTCCAGCATTTGGTAGGTGGAGTTCCACCGGTTGTCAACATCATAAGAAATAAACTTGTCTCGCAGGTCATTAATTTTACATATGTTCTTCCAACTCTGTTTTCGTTGAGGGGTTCTAGCAACCCACAGAGCTAGAATTCGGAGGCGAGCCACTGCAGACTGTGGTCCGATCTCTTTCCCCTCTCGGATTTTGTCACATGCATCGTTTGCGCTCTTGGCGTCGCCTGATTTCAGGGCTGAGAGTATTTCCTTCACGATGAGATTAAGAATATGTGCCAGACAGCGTATATAACTATCGAGGCCATGAAATCGTAGGGTATGATTGTCCGACATGATGCTGCCTGTTGCAAGTCTTGTCGAGAGATTGAAATATAGTTCTGAGACTAATGTCTCATTATTACTCGCATTGTCTGCAGTAATTGTCAAGAGCTTGTACTCCAGATCAAGCTCTATGAGAAGGTTTTCCACCATTTCTGCCAAATTTTCTCCGGTATGTGCCCCTTCAATCTCCTTGAATTCAAGAAGACGTTCTTGGTACTCAAAGTCTTGATTTAGCCAGTGGCCTATAACCGCGAGAACTGCGATAGAATTTTTGCTCGTCCAGTCATCCAGGGAGAGTGCAATTGTATTGCATGTTGCGGCTAATTCCTCTCTCAGTTTTAACCGGTACTGCACAAACTCCGATTCAGTGCGACGTTGTAGAGTTCGTCGCGATCCAAACGGTAACGTAACTCCAGGGAGATCTGCAAAAATTGCGCGAAATGTAGATCTTTCTATAACTGTAAACGGCTGCAACTCGGTAACTGTCCATCGGAGGAGATTTCTCTCAAGCCGTGCCTGATGAGAGAGCTCAGCTCTGTGTTTCCAAATAGAACTAATTGATCTTTGTCCGGGAGCCGAAACGCTAACGCCATTTGTAATCCCATGCTTTTGCAGATGAATCTTCATATTGCTGGTAGATGTCCCTCTAACTGAATTGAAGGTCTTCCAGGTGCAGCCAGGCTGCTGACAGCGAATTTCTTTATCAACTTCCAATTTCTTAGATCTCTTATTGATGAATTGCTTATCGGGCAGTTCTGTGACAGTGAAGTATGCCCAGAGCCACTCAGTAATAGGTCTGGCTCGGGATCCTTTTGACGTGTCGGACGTACTATCGGCAACTGACGTGTCTTCTAGTACCTGAGAAGCAGATTCTTCAGATAAGACGTCTGTGCCTGCGACATTATCGACAGATACATCAATCGTTGATTCTGAATCTAATCGCGGTACTTTAGGAATTCGAAATTCAGACTCAGCTTCCTCATCACTACCATCATTGAGAAGGTAATAGTCGACTTCGAGACGGAAACGGGGAGGAAGATTATCCGGCTCGTGACTTGTACCTGGATTCCAGAGGGATCTGTTAGACATTGGGATCTGATATAGAGACACGGATAGTTTTGATAGCTAAGTTCGATTAAAACTGGATGTACTACTTCAATAGAGTCGCGTCAATTGATGATATCCAAAGGAGTTCACGACCTCTACCTATATTTTTAGTGTTTGATTGGTCACCACATTACCCTCCCCCTGTATCGCCAACTTGGCGATATCGTATCGTATCGTATTGTATTTTGGACGATATAGGCGATACGATATCGCCAAGTTGGCGATAAAATGGGCGATAATATCGCCATACTTTTCTGGCCGGCGATACGATATGCGATATGGGCAAAACCCGGCGATATCGTATCGTGTCCAGCCCTAATTTTCAGCAATGTAACATATATTAGAGCTATTTTTAATTGTATTTCAGAATTGGCGTGGCTTGTTCTTAGCTGATGTATTCAAGACAATAGTGTCTCCTTCACCTTCCTCGACACTTTCTTTAGGCCTAATGTGCGCTGCCGACCCTCTACCCCGGTTAATATTGTGCTAGAATTAATAAATGATCTGTAGTTTCCTTTTTTTTATATTTCTGTTGCACAGTCTCCTGCAGTCGTGCAATTTCGTCATTCAAAATGGCAGTCTGGCATAGTGCCACCTCGGCACACTTTTTTATCTGATTTATCGCAATCACTGTTGGACTTCCGGGACTTACGCTGCGACGTCCCAAATATTTTTTTAATTTTATCCGCCTGACGCTGCAATTGGATTTCTTTGGAGTTTCAGGCACCCATGTGTCTTGGGATTGTGGTTGACTGCTCTGCGGAGTGGGTGTGTGAAGAATCAGTGACAAGTTACATAATACCTTACCTGGATCATAAGGAACTAACCCAGTCGCTCTAAATCTGCTTTTAATATTTGAAGGAGATAGTGCCTCTTCTCGCGCGGTTTGATAAAGCCGTAAAAAATCAACCTTATCAACGTGATTGGTACCAGCCCTTGTATATCCTCTACTTGACGACCGTAGGATCGCTTCAGTGGCGCAAAACACCCGACGCCAAGCGGCTGTAGAAGATGCGAGGAATGAGGAGGCATATATAAAGGAACAAATAGAATGTTCCATACAATATCGATCGAACCCTGGTGTATTATGGCTGCGATAACCGTCTAAAACCAACAGCCGGTACCTTCCTTTCTTGCGATCGCGAGTATTTTTTTCAAAAACATCTTGCAGCCACTGAAGACCAAGCTCATTTGTAGTCCACCCGTTACAGCTCACCGCAATTGACCAATCATCTGGGATGTCACTAAACCACGGCGACTGGAGGACCTTCCCTTGGAAGATAATCAATGGTGGAAGTCGCCAGCAAGAAGCGTTCACCGATTCGACAACGGTGACCCACTCACGATTCCCTGGCTGTTTCAGAAATGGTCTCCCTTCTCTTTCCGCAGATGTGACAATCTCTGCGGTTCCGATCACACCCATTTGGAATCCAGTTTCGTCAAAATTGTACACGTCTTCGTCAGCGATCCCGTAATTCTGAAATGTCGCCCAGACAAGATTGAACCATTTCGTAATGATTTCAGGATCTTCGCTTTTCGCTCGCTGGTGGTCATATCGTCGAGAGTACTTTGATTTCAATTCCGGATGTCTACTTATAAAGTTGCGCACCCATTTCTCTCCGACTTTCACGTACTCTGGAGTCGTCGCACTAACAACCACGTGCTAGTTGCACACTGAGATTAGGGCATCATATTTAGCACTTGGCCTTTAGGAGGCCTAGTTATAGCAGTGAAGATTTATTATTAGTTCGATTCAAATACTATTATTCCAACTCTAGCAACCGTGCATACACACACGTTAGTGAGCTATCGGTTAACTCGTCCAATTCTCTCAATGAACGGCGGCTTAGGAGTGCTTGCACTTGACTCATGGTCAATATTCGCGAGCGGACTTTGGTAACCGAAATCCAAGATACGGTAGGTATTTTCCAGGGTGCCAATACACGAACAACACGACACACGGTAACATTGGCGCGGCATCGAAAACATAGGCACTGTGACATTTTGTTAGACACAAGTTCTAGCGGTAGCAAATTATATTAAATCTGGGAGCTTACGGCCACTCATTCTGCTCAAGGTATCCAGTCTTACCAAGGGCAAAGTCGCATACGCGGTAGACCGAACGAATCTAAAAGGAAAGGAGGTCAAAACACAGCACAACAGCAGAACGAAATGACATAGCAGATCAAAGCATACCAAGATTAACATGCAGACGATGTTCATTACGCGCAATAATGCTTTCCAGTTTTTCTTCAGTTTCCTATTCGACGAGTTTACCGTAAAATACTTCTCGTCTTCTACTCCCCCGACTCTATCCTCGAATTCTTTGTCGAATTGCTTCGAGATAAAATTGAAGCGTATTGCCACAATCGAGAAGAGTCCAAAACATAAAAGCTGTGTTGCAAGGCCGGTGATGGCAATATCCTTGCCTCGGCTTAGTTTGCTCTTCGCGTCGGGATCTGTGGGTTGGGTGCCACTAACAATAACTGCGCCAGCCAATTGAAGCAATAAAGCAACTGATAAAATGTTAAATAAGGAGAATCAGAGTATCATGCTCTACTAAGGAACTTGCCTATGTCACAGACGACGAATATCGGTGTGATGAATCGAGCTGGTATGTATATGATCAGTAATTTCTATCGAAGAATTGGATTGTTGTAGCTCTTACGTGGAACCCAAAGGAATTTCGTTGTTCGCGAATGTGCGGGTATTATGTGGAATACAATCCTCCCCTGCCAATACTGTTAATTTCGATAGAAGAGTATTTCGGAGGCATCACATACAAAGATTACATAGCACGCGGCAGCAATTAGAACAGGCGCCAAAATGATCAAGCTGAATTGAGCAATAAATACACCACGCTTGTCTGTGTGCCTGGTAGAGATAGATCTGGAAATGTAGCCCAGAGATTCCACTGCAATCTCTTAGTATAAGTCTGAACCTAGAGCATGCGGTCATACTTGACGCTGCCACAACCATCACAAGCCACACCCAAGCGCGATACCTTATCCACTGGATGAATGTTGCTGAGAAAGCCGCGCTGAACAGGGCCGCAAAGACAGTAGCTGCCGTTTGAGAAGGTGTATACTCGTAGTAAGAATGAACCATTGCTAGCCAGTGACTTTCGATAGACTTCTCGGAACGATAGAATCCAAATGTGTAGAGTGAATAAGTCTGAAGGAGCAAATATTGTCCTTTATATATGTTCCGCTCTTTAGCTGTACAGTTAGAAGTGCATGTGTTAAGCTCAATGGGGTATGCAGCTCGGTCCTATGTGAGAACGCAGTCATTATTTTGGTCATAATTCGTAGCTTGGACTTGACGCGTACATGACAAACTCGTAGACTCGATTTCATTCTTAGCGATACGTTTTGTTGGTTGTTCATTTACACAGTACTTCCTTTAGAGTTATCGGCAAATATTCAGAGTGCATAAATCTTCTCCAATGAAGTCCCTCTTTGTTCATCACTATTAAGACCAGCTCTTTAGGCTGTACCTAATATTAGTTGACTGAATGAGAGCCACTGGCGTGGTATTGAGTACAGGCATCAGAAAAATACCAAAATTGGAGCCGGTCCCTTGGTACGAAGCAGGGTGAGTTCGCAAACTACTCTCGGAATGACAGTAAGTGGTGACCTTAGATGACGTCACAACAATGTTGTTACAGATTGCAAATGATATCGAGAAATATTTTGATGCGTATTCGTAAGCCGGCGCCGTTGTCAGTGAATGACGCCGCACGAACTGGTCGCCATATTAGGCATCCTCATCATTACTCAATCGAAGTAGAACCTTCCCAGCCTAACCAGGTACGTCCTGCTCAATGGACGCTGAAAACGTTATTCTAGTAGTGTACACAAGGTGAGATCTAGTGAAATAATGCATGTGACAATTTCCAGATACTGAGAACCATGCCATTGCGCTGTACTATTACCATTCAGGATTAATTGTACGGCCTTATGCATATTGAAAATGAATGCTAGTCGGAAGATCAACGTGTCATCCATCACATTACAAATATGTGCAAAGACTTCAGACTTGCGTTAGCAGATAAACGAAAATCATTCCAGAATAGTCGTCCATGAAAGTTACGAATTTTTAGTAGCGATAACCTTGATGCGTGTGTGTGTGTTGAGAGGGCCACAGACATCAGATCTAGAGTACACTAATGCAAGAAGTTGTGCAGCTCTTTCTGTACGGCGGGTTCCTAAACTGCGCACATACGAATCTATAGTGCAATACTATAGTGAGAGTTGTGCGTATCAAGATGTTAGGACCTATTTGTCCATCCACCGTAAGCAAGCGCGCCTCCTTGTTGTCTCGATGATGCAAACGCGAGGTGGACGCGTGTGATTAGTGGCGTTGCCCAATTGAATATTAGAGAGGTTTCGCAACCATTTTTACGCCGCAAATTTACAGGAAATAACCCTTACCCACGGTTTTCATGTAAATTTGGTCTCGTAATTTACACGATTTCGTCCATCATGCGTAAAACCTTAATGCCAATTTTACGCCAATTTTAAGGTTAGCGTTAGCCTGAAGAGGCAAGCGCTAAACCTTCTTCTAGATTCGAGCACTCCAGAATTTACGCGTCTTCCCTAGGTTGCAAATCTTCAACTCTTCTCCCGAGTAGTCCTTTCCCACTGCATGTAGAAGGAATCGAATATCCATTCGATCTGAACATGGATCCTTTGCTTCGACATAACATACCTCCTATTGACTCCGAATTGGAGACTGTTGACCTGACTAACTGTGACGCGTTCGATGACGCGCAGCATTGTGAAACTGAATCCAACGGCCGCAAACTAGTCATGGACGCAACGCCCATTCCGAATAAGGATTCCGACATCAAGGCACTGATTGCTCCTCAGCCTGCGATTGTGCGAGACACCGTCAGGTTTTGTAAACAGACGCGTCGTGTCGTGCTTCGGAAACCGCTATACCATATTTGGTATAGGATTGAGTATATTTGGGTCTGACGTAAATTTGCGGCGTAAAAATGATGCGAAACCTTTTAAGGTAAATTTACGAGTACAGTTGGGCAAGGGTTATTTCCCGTAAATTTGGGTCACGTAAAAATGGTTGCGAAACCTCGCTATTGGGCAATTGTCCAAAATACCACTGAAACTTTTTGATATTGCCAAAATACCATTAGCTGCGGTACCCTTCTTACCCGAGCCGCACGCACATAACGGCGTGACACTTAGAGCAATGCAATGGACATTAGACGCTTAAGTCCTCACTAGACTGCATTTGGTGCGCTTATATAGTTGATGCTGTTCTGCAAAGGAGTTAGTGCAAAGATGTTGGGACGCTTCTAGAACAAATGAACGGATGATGCTGTTCTGCCAATGGTGTTTGAAAGTGTTAAGACGCGTCTTGAACAAACGGACTAACGCCTTCGAACTTTCCCTTACTTTTACAGTTTAGGAGGGTAAATTTGCCCGTGGATTACTGACTTGGCGTAGAAAATTGGAGCGGGTCCGGAGGTTGAGGTACCCGGTGGTATTTTGGTAATTTCAAAAAGTTCCAGTGGTATTTTTTTTGCCCTTGAATATTTTATGAACATGGTACTTTGCCTCTATGTGGAGGTTTAAGGCATATATATGGCACCAGTCAATGTTATGGAATAATTCTCGATGGTATTAGAGGTTAGTGCAGCATTTACTTCGTTGGCCGGACGTTAACTATGTGTCAGCGCTCACACACTGTCTGCGGTACGTATCTGTCGGCTGGGTTACAGATAAACTAGAACACGTTCCCGCGCGCAGCTCCATGGTGGGGGCTCGATTAGGCTAAGACCAACGATCTGGTCACCATATTAGGCAAGGCAGGCGTCTCGGACGCGTACGAACTAGTGACCGTATTTCAACCTCGCTGGCAACATGACATGGATATAACATTTATTTCGTTTCTTTGTATTTCCTTTAAACTAAATGGTTTTCTGTGGGAGACCAAGTAAGAGCTGCGCTAATTGTCGTACGAGGCGGATCAAGGTATGTCGTTCTCCACCAGCATTATTAACATCGCCTATTGATACTTGTTTGGCATAGTGTGATCTCGTTGAGCCAGCATGCTCGCAGTGCATGAGGGCTAAGAAGATATGCCCAGGGTATAGAGATCAGCTGGCACTTCTCTTCCGCGAACAAAGTGAAGCAGTCGCTCGGAAGGTCACTTCTCAAAGAACTCATAACTCCAAGAAAGGTAATTGGACGAGTCCTGTACCCAAAAATCCTCCAAAGGCAGCACATTCACCGACAACTTCCTCTATAGAAGAGGAAGGCATTAAGTTCCTTCTCGAACGTTATCTAAAGCTTCCTTTGTTTGCTCCTGGCAACTCTTTGGACCCGTCTGTACTGCGCACGCTACCACACGACCGATCACATAGTGTTATACTGGCCGCTATGACCTCCGTGGGCTTGGCTGGACTTGCAAATGTTAAAAATGACGACGATCTTATGGTTCTTGCGAGGCACAATTATCTCTCAGCGCTGCGTATGACTATGGCATCAATTCACGATTCTGTACAAGTCGGGTTAGGACAGACTCTTCGTGCCGTGATCCTATTGGGCATATTTGAAGTAAGAACAATTTTAGATTTTCTCTTGCGGTGCTCTATTCTAAATAAAATGAAGTCAGTTACATGTGACACCTCTTCAAGAGATTCTTGGGCCAGTCATTTCGATGGCGCAGCTGCAATTCTGAAAGTTAGGAACCCACATGGACCACGCCAAAACGAGGAGGCTATAAACGTTCTTCTAATATGGTTCCAAATTGTGCGTCCTGCCAAGTGTGTCGCATATTAGGCTTTTATATTAACAGCGGTACAGGCTATCGGATGCATACAGAGACACAAGAATCTTCCTCTTGCGATGATCGAATATCCGGAATCGTGCCGAGCATATCTTTCAGAACTGGAACAGCCTGCATGTTCGCTGGCTAGCATCGTCACAAGATTCATTGCGCTGTGGGCATCACTTGGACATCAGAGCTTTGCTGATTCCAATATTATTCAATGCGCTCTCAGCTTTGAAAATGACCTCAAAAACTGGGCGATGGAGCTGCCAGAGAGTTGGGCATTTAGGGCTGCTCCGTTCTCAGGCGAAGTCGAGGCCTTTACTGGATGTATGGGGCATGATTACCCCAATCGCTTTATTGCCAATTCATGGAGCTGGTACCGGACCGTCCGGATGCTAGTTAATGATATTCTCGTCGAACATTTACCAAGCCATGTTTGCACTGCTGTCGAATACGAACTACGCCTAGCCGACGCGCTGTCTACTTTGTCTCAGTTATCTACAGAGATCTGCTCGAGCGCTTCTTACTTTCTCCAAGTTTTTGATAGTCATCGGAATACATCTAGGTTCCATATCCATGGTGCTTTTACGCTTCTCTGGCCATTGAAAGTCGTGGGAAGCAGTCGGGGATCTTCAGAAGCATTGTACTTGTGGGCTGTAGGCGCTCTCCAAAACATTTGGCAATGTCTTGGCATCAAAATGGCATTAGAAATGGCCAATCAGGTAATTGAAGATCGCCGACGAATGATTTTCCCGGTTCAACAAGAGCAACTGCGTGTTGAGAGTATGGCCACTGTGAGCTTTCCATCACCACTCGCCAGCCTGTCGGAGGGTCGTGAAAGGTAGGCAACGCTTACTCATAATGTTCAAGCCCGTAGCAGTTGGCGAAGGTCAACTTGCTGTGAACCAGCAGCCTGTCGTTCGTGCAGTCCAACCACAAGATTTTGAGAGAAACGACAGAGCGAAGTACAATATGGTGGCTGACGACGAGCTTGTTGTCCTGGAATCTGGTGCGAGGTGTTGGCTAGAGCTCTGGGAGATCAACAAGTCGTGTTCTGTCCAGTATGCGAGACACGAGTGGACTAGTCTGCCGGACAGCACGGCAGTGGCTGGTCGACGCCGGCATCGGTACACCGAGTGCGGTGACGATGGTCCGAGCGAACGAGGAAGTGGTGTTTTACTGCTTCTCATGCCAGGTACTTAATGTCGTGAACGAGTGTGGGGACCAGTATGGGTTCGTGCCATCCGATGACGAGGTGATTCGGTTGGGCGAAGTTCCCAAACTCAACTGGGGCGGAAGGCAGGACGTATCGATTGACGATGAGTGTCTTCTTTATGTTCTTGATGCTCCCATGGGCTCAGGGAAGACTCACGCCGTCCAAACTTACCTCAGGCAGCGTCCAGAGTTGTCTGTCCTGTCGATCACGTTCAGGCAGGCACTGGTCAGGTATTTATCACAGGAGTTCGGTCTGAACTGCTACCTGGAGGATGGCTTCTGGTCGGAAATAAATGATCGAAGTCGCTGTGTCATCTGCCTCGACAGCCTGTACAAGCTCAAAGTAGACGAACCGTATGACTTGGTGATGATCGACGAGTGCGTCTTTGTGATATACCATTTCCTGGAAGGTACGATGTCAGTGAATCTACCAACCATTGTCGATGCATTCCGGTTCTTTCTGCGCTCGGCAGGAAAGGTTATCGCGATGCAGCATTGCATCCCGGAATCGTGCATTGCGTTCTACATGGACTGCATGTCGTTGCCGTGGGGAACCAATGGCGTCATTCGTCGTAAGGTGGATAATCCGGTGATTCTGCATCCCATGATAGTCCTCACCAAACAGTCTGGGTGCAACTTGCTGACCTGTAAGCTCGTTAGCACGTATATCGAGCACTTCGACCGAGAGCAAGCCGCAATGTGATGCCAATCGTGGTGTTCACGACGCGAGCGGATCACGCTGCTCTCCGTCTCTCGATCCTTCGTCAGGTGGCCAGGGGGAGGTTTCAGGCGGATAACCGAATCAAAGCGGTCTGGGCGGGGATACAGGACGACGGCTGGGTGCAGGAATTCCGAATGCGAAAGTCGACGACGCGGATGTGTTGGTGACGAGTGTTCTTCAGGCAGGTCACAGCCTTAACCGGTATTTCCGGGTTTCGTTCGATTTCTTGTGGCTTGGTGTACTCTCTTTCCGAAAAGGACTACAGTTTATATCGAGATTGAGGTACGTCGGTCGTGTGGACATGGCCAAGTATGAGTACTGTTGGATTCTCGATGGCACGGTCGGCGCCAAGTTAGCCGGTCAGCGTCGGATCAAGTTGGATATCGAACAAACTTGGAATGCCGAGACTGGTTTCTTTGTATTAATCTGGAAAGAGCTGGAGGAGACGGGTATAAATGCAGATCCTTCTAACTCCTACGCCCACGAGTCGACTTAGCATGCTGGAGCTTGACTGGGCCAGTCTACTGTTAAGTATGGTGCCTAAGGTTAGCCCCGAAAATTGTATCCGCCGATTACATCACCACCATTGCACTTATGACGCTATCGTCTAATACTGATAACGGTAGTTTTTGTTGCCCACTGGAAATTGATATCGTGAAAGTCGGGATCTCGTATGTGAACATAACGAGATCCATGGGGCCTCTACAAACCATTCCTCTTTGGGACTAGCCCAGTGTAGACTTTTCGTAACACGGCCACCAATGGTATCGAAATGCTGAACGCGACACGTAGTTGCAAACCTCCAAATGTTAGAATTAATGATTACATGTGCAAGCTCTCACAAACGGCCAAATCAGACCTCAATTCCTCCAACGTTTTCTCAATCACCACGGCCCTGTTGCATGAATACAGCGTGCGTCGGCCCACATCGCCTCAAAAATAGCATCATCTTCGTCACGGTTGTGGAAAGCTTCATGCTCTTCCAGAGCGGTATTGTCAACTGCATCGTTTTCTTGGCATTTCTTCAATAGTATACGTCGTCTGGGTTAATACACATCCGCCTTCATCTGTTCCTTGGGACGACTGCTGATTCAATAATTTAGGACACTTGCGCCGAGTGTGTCCGATCTTGTGGTGAGATCCACAGCGCCTCACTTTCCCTATTCGGTCAGCAACTTTTTGCATGATTTCAGCTGATGTCTAGAGTCTCCGCGTTCCTCTAGGACGGCCCTTTCTCGGAAGTGCACTCTGTGGGTCCTTAAGGACAGAGAGCACATCAGGTTGGAGATGCTGCGAAGTGATGTTTAGAGCAGGTAATGTGGGCGGAACTTTCAAGCGAGGATGAATGCGTGTGACGTCAAGAGGCAAGCCAAGCTGTATCTGATGTAAGCATGGCAATAGATACCGACTCCTAAGTGTACAGCTGCATTCATCAATCGTGCTCTCCTCTTCCTGATGGTGCAATTTCTTTACAACTTCTGCATACACTAGCTCCAGCGCAGATCTCTATATGTCGTACAAACAGGTTCTCATTCGAACTGATGACACTGGGCTCTTGTGACCGCTCAATGCCACTATGGTTTATTTTCTTAGCGACTGCATAGAGCGTTCCAGAAGATGAGGCTAATGCACCCTTCATTGCACCGTGACTTCCTTCCACCCGGGAAGGGTTGCAAATCCCAAAGTTCTATATCGTTCGGCCAATTGTTCACTTTGCCCATCTACCCACTACTGATTAAGAAAATAGTTTAACTTTTTCCTGAGCTGTTACAACTCCTTCTCCCCATCTCGGCCGTCAGATAGATTTCACAGAGTCATCAAATACTTCAATGCTCTGGAAACACTGGTCACAAAGCACAATGCTATTCTCACCGTGCGCAAGTTATTGTCCACTGTGACAATGTTCCCCAGTGTCAAGCGGATCATATTTGTTTTGTATGTAGCATCGATAATTATCATTTGTCCATATACACTTAGCTTTTGAACATCATCGGGCTTGCTAAGAACAAGCCGTCCAGAGTGTTGTCCATAGCCACATTAACTCGGTTAACCTTCGTCCCGCAATTTCTCAATTTTGCAGTTGAAGTCCCTTTTCCCTTGGTATAATCACACGTTCGATTTACACGTCCCTACCCAGCAAGGACAGTCCGTATGTTGTACTAAACACAGATGCAATTGTCCTAAGAGATGCGGACGAGCGCAGGACAAGGTGGAGCTTTGTTTTTCTGGACTCAGCAGTCATCGGTAAGCCAACGGATTGATACTTTCAAGCTGGTGTCCTTGATGTCGGTCATCTAGATGTGTAACAAACCCACGACTGATTGAGCTGCTTCTTGAAGCGCACCATCCAAGGAGAGTCACAAAGAATGCTTCGTGCTTCTTTTTGACGCGCGAGGCCACAGTCATTTTTGTTACCTTTTGTCATCGGAAGCTTTCTGATGTTGTATGGCATTTTGGCGCATTTACACAACAACAATAGTGTCTGATTTCGTTTTTGGCGAAACCATTCTTCACTGCAAAATTATGATGGATTGCGTACGTTATTACGAATTGTCTGGCTTGATCGACCGATTGTAATACCATACCGACATATAAAGCATGCGGATTGATGACTGCGGCTGCGCGCAAGTCAGCTGTAACTGGATCCATTATAGTTGCAGTACAGCAGGGAAAATGGCCTATCGCGACGATAGTAGATGACGTTCGAGATACCGATCATCCAACGCATTCTTAGGTATTGGGCCGCGTCGGTTTTGAAGGCGGTGTTTACACGCGATGGTCGGATTTAATGAAGTTGTAGGTAACTCCGTTCATATGTAGTGAACAACGCGACCCGCACAGCCACTTGTTCCTGGCTGTTGTGGCGGTGACTAGGTGGCGGTACCATTAGTACGAAAAGTCTACTCTGAGCTAGTCCCAGAGAGGAATGGTTGGTCCCTGGTCTACGAACAAAATTTCCCATAGCCCCTTTATTACTAGCGTACGACTGAAGCCGCTCGTGGATATTAAAGTTCCAAAGGTGGTGAAATTAGGTTGGACAGACACAGCTTAACTTAAGAAACCATGGACAGACAGCCTAAATTAATTAATTCTATGTGAAGGAAACATTTCATCAGATAATTCAACACAGAATTTGATTAGACATGCAGACAAAGTGGTACTTGTCACTGGCGGATTGTTGCCAGACGCGGCGTACAAAGAACAGGGTACACCCCGCACGACTTCTCGCTGACAACCCCGAGCATTTTGGGAACTAGCGACTTACATACTTCAGGTACAGTTATACTTAGTCACTCGGACAATGAAAGATGGATAGGTCTCCTCGGTATTCTGATAGCTAGACCCGGCAGCTTCGCCTAATTGAGCCACAAATAGTAACGGACAGAATTCGGCGATTTGATGCGTGACATTAGATTATCAAACGCCTAACGATCTGGTATACAGATTATTCCCATTTGTTGACCCTACACAACCACTCTAAGTTAGGAGTAGACGTAAAACCTGAACCAGATATAAAGTTCAAACTTCATCACATACGGCTGAAGTTTAAAGTTGCCATGTTCTGGGCCAGGAAGGAACGTGCGTAGATCACGTGATCGTTGGAATCTTAGATGGTGGCACTGACACGAGAATGCGGGCGGCGCATTTCAAGCTTGATTCAGGGTTTAGGGTTTCCCTGTCTAAGTCAGCGTAAGGTCTGTGTTTAATTCTTTAGCAACCCCTTTTGCTCATATCTCATGCGGTGTTGCTCGCCTAATTTGGAACCGCAACGATCAAAACAATTTGTGTTGTGAAATTTTCAATTCCGACTTGGCACTACTAAATTTTTGCCTAATTTTAGAGTTTATCAAGGCATTGTCGCAGCGTACAGCGACACAAACACAGTATAAACGCGGAACGCGTCCTGATATCCCAATAATTTGAGTTTGCTATGCGCGCCAATTATCTTATAATCAGCAGTAGTGAAAAGCAGCGGCTAGCACTGCAAATCCAAGCTCAAACTGAAAGACGACAAACACGCGAAAGTAAGGATCACTGCATCCGGTTTAAACGGGGTAGCTGACGCGTGGGGGCTTGGCTAGGCCAGAAACGGATTTCAATCGTCGAGCTAGGCCTAAAAGGAAGTCATATATTTCGAAGTTTCGCAGCGCTACTGTGAGTGCCCAAATATGGTTTAGTGCCGGCTGAATTATTAAAAATAATGGGCGACTAAATCCGTCTATTTATGGAACAAATGTATCAGCGTAGATCAAAAATTGATGCACCGTTTTATGTGAGTTGGTGGCAATTAAACTAGAGCAAATGTCAAAAATGCCCGCGAAAAGATTTGAAATATCAAAAATGCCCGAAAGCCCTTACCCTTCGTACCAAGGACTTAGGGTCGTACCTTCAACTATAAACTTCAGCACTAATCATTGGTTAAACTTATTGGTTTCTCTTGAGAGCACTTGGCGGTTCGAAAGTGGCCAACGACGCCTTGTTCAGCAAGTCACATAATACACACTATGGTCACAAAAATAGCACAGAACTAATGAAAGAAATCGAAAGAAAATGGACAGAAGTCGAATAAAATAAGACGGTAGTGGGTAAATACTCCATTGCCAACCGCAACCACGACAAAATAAAAATTAACTGATTTAATGTATCCCTACTCCCTTAGCCTATAGGCTCCCTACACGTTCTAGCATTGTGCCGCATCGGCTTACCACATCTACCGCAGATGTTCATCTTGCGTGTGCCAAACTCATTTGAGGTGTTCCTCTTCTTATGAGGCCGGCCAGGAGGTCGGGCCGTGTTTGGAGGTGCGCAAACAGGGATGCTCTCAGCCTCGTCCAAATTGACAGTGGACATGGCACGAATGCCAAGCCGGTACGTCGCTTCAAATGCTTCGATCTTGAAACGATGATCGACAAAGTCAATCATGTCCAATCTTGCAAAGGTAATAGCTGCAACAGCATGGGCGCAAGGTATCCCGCTGTATCTCCATCTTCCACATACACATGTCCGTTCATCTAATCGAACTGGGAAGCAATGGTTTTCCCTGCTCCTCACTTCATATTCGTCGAAGTTCGCATGCATGACATTATACTGTCGTGCCAGTGAAGCTGACTTCGCAAGTTCTTTGGCTGCAAAGTCTGATATCCGTTTGCCACCATCTTTCAGCTTCTGGATTTCTTTGAGACGCTTAGCCCTCGCTAGCATCATCTGCTCTCGAAGGCGCTCCATCATCGCCAGCACTGGTAGTCCGCGAGCCTCCAACATCCAGCTGTTGAAGCTCTCAGCAATGTTTGAGGTTCTATGGCCAAAGCGCAAGCCGGGGAAGTAGCTATCCGCCCAATGCTCTGGCTGGTTCCTCATCAACCACTGCGATCCTTCGGCAGGCATGGATGCAAGTACCTCTGCCATCTCTTTTCTGGTAGGTCTCGTAGCGGCTTTATAAACCAACGCTGCAATTTCGACATTTTTCACCACCTTCTTGAAATTTTCGTAGAGGTGACGAAGGCAGTGAGCGTGACTTGCTTCAAGAAAATTTTCTGCAACAGCATCGATCAACCCTGGTATGAGCGGGTAAGCTTATACCTAACGAGACTATGATATTGTTATAGATGCTAACTACCTTTTTGACGGTCCGAAATCAGCGTCAAAGAAGAAAAATCAATCTCAGGCTCCAGCGAAACGCGGACCTGTTCCAGAAACCAATTCCAGTTATCTCGATTCTCTGCTTTAACAACACCAAAACCGAGAGGAAATATATGACCTTCTGCGTCAATTCCAACAGCAATTAGGAGTATCCCTTGGTACTTGGAGGTCAGATGAGTGCCATCCAATGCGATCAATGGACGACAGTGCTGAAATCCTACAATTGACGAACAATAGCTGACATACATGCTGTAGAACTGCCCTTCGATGATTCGCAAGACTGCGTGGCTACCAGGATTGAAGTTCTGAATTGATCTGATATATGCTGGAAGCTTGGCAAAGCTGTCGTCGTCTGAGCCATTGATCGTTTCCGTTGCCATGGCTTTGGCTCTTGCTGCCACGAGATAGTTGACTTTCACGTTATGATCAAGGTGAACATCTTTCTGCAGGTGGGTAGGTTTGTAATCTCTTTTCTGTTCTACTTCTTCCACATACACATCAGCAATCCAACGTTTATTGGCGTGTCGGTTCGTTTGAACGACGAGATTGCAATTGTGTGTACGATTGGTGTCGACAACTCTAAAGATGGTGCTATCCTTAATGCGGCAGGCATGCAAAAACCAGGGGCAAGCAACATCTTTGCACTTCAGCCAGACGCGCGAAGTGTCGGACTTGACAGTAACGTATTGATATCCTTCAGCAATCGCCGTGGACCTCATAGCATGCTTGAAAGATTCAATTTCAGGAAACAGATCTCCGACTTTCGGTAGCATTGGCAAAACTTTCGGTGTAAATATGACAATAAGTGTTCGGGGTTGTCGTCAGACTGTATATTGGGAAAGACGGAAAGCATTTGCCTATATAATATCTGTATGTCCGCTTATCCGTATATCTAATATCCGTGTATCCGTATATCCTTACAACACGTGAGGGGCACAGAAACAACGTAAGGGGCAGGGTCGACGGCGTCCAGAATGAGGAGGAAATTGGATGCAAATTGGTGCGAACGTTTTACGCGACTTGAATGCGTCGGGGCACACGGGGCAGACGCGTTAAAATTGAGTTTGATGGTTAGAAACTAGGTACCAAAAGTTCTGCAGATTAAGGCTAATACCTGAGGGTAAGGGTTTTCGGGCATTTTTGATATTTCAAATCTTTTCGCGGGCATTTTTGATATTTGCTCATTAAACTAAGTGTAGTGTACCGCAAGATTTCGCTTACTCGCCTTCCAACAGGCAATTTATGCATGTCAGACTCGTCGTACCGATAAACTTTCCGCTTTTGCCTAGCCGTCGGCTTTCTTATACCTTACCCTGCTTAAGTTCATCGTGTCTTCTACCTTATCTCATTCATGTCTGCTAAACCCAGGCGGCGAATGATTCGTGGCTGCTGCAGTGCTTGTTACTGTACTACTACTCGTTAGAAGTCAGTGGTTTGGTACGTACGAAGAGGCGTGCTTATCGGACTCCACGCTTAACGATGTGCAAGAACAGATGGCGAGGGTGGGGTCAATGCTTAGGAATGAACAACAACCAGTCACTTCACCGCCAAGGACAAAACAATCCAACTCGGGTTAGTGTGCGTTCTATAGTGAACGGGTGGTTTGTACCACAGCCGCGCGCCGCCCCAAAAAATGCGAGGTGCTGAGGCACGGTTGCAGATTCTAATAAATAGCATGAATAAGTTTTTCTTACGCCCAGGAAACTGAGCTCCTACTTTTACAATGTTGTTACCGAAACTATTGCATTTCTATTTCTTTCTCACTCTCGCTGCGGGCTTTATCATTGGGGTCCTTGTCGCGAGCTACACTTTATCTCAGGGTTTCGTTGGCCTCGACCTGGGCATCCATGAGGCACTATCCACGAATTCGACTTCTGAGGAACTACCGTCCACGGCGTGGAATGAATCTCTCGTCATTGAACCTGAACCCTCGATTCCTGACATAGCATCCGCGGCATGGAACGAATCTCTCGGCTTTGGCGAGGTGCTCTACGTCAGCATGCCAGACAGGACTGACCGTCAGGACGCAATGAACTTGGCGGCGTCGATGAGTGGGCTCAAGCTGAGACTCATCAATGGCGTTGATGGCGGAAGCATCAGTCTTAAAGCCATCCCGGACAATAATGCAAACAAATGGACTCTTAGGTTATCTGAGTTGGGGTGCTGGCGTGCCCACGCAGACGCGTGGCGCTACGTGATTGACAGTAACATCGAGACTGCGCTTATCATTGAGGACGATGTATGTTTTCTTGTGACTGAGAGTTGGTAGTGGACTTGACGCTAATAAAAATCTGCATAGATCGACTGGGACAAAAACGTACACCAGATATTCCAGGACTTGAGCTCTCAGATGCAAAACAGCACCCTCCGACTCGTCCCGCCTACTGATCGGGAGCAGACCGGCGCGCCGTACGGGCTCGACTGGGACGTCCTCATCATGGGACAATGTTACGACGCAGCCCATCCCAAGCGCCTCGACTTAGTCCATGTCTATGATGATCCGAACGTGCCTTCCCGGAAGGATACCGAGGAAGTGTTTCTCAAGCAAATGGAGTCCCTTGGCGTCAGGGGTAACGACGTTGGCAAGAAACGACTGCTCTCGCCGGCTTACGGGCCGATCTGCACAATGGGCTATGCAATCACCCGCAGAGGAGCGCAGCGCCTCCTGCTCAATCTCTCGTACCTGAGCCTGCGCGGCCCGGTCGACATGGACATGATGTGGACTCTGCAGGAGGGAAAATTACGGGGGTATTCGATTACTCCCCCACTTTTTACTGCCTGGCGAGTAGGCGGACAGAAGGACAGTGATAATAAGCATGATCCGAATCTGCCGATGTCGGGGAAAGGGAACAGTGGTGGCTGGAGTAACAATATAAAGAGTAGTGCTAGGATCGCGATGGTAAATGAATTGGCGATGAATAATTGGATGGACTATACGAAGAAAGGGGCTCCTCCTGAAAAGCAGACGGGAAAAGGGAACAATAGAGAAAGCAAAGGACATGGAACAAAAGGAAGTTAGGGCTCTGAAATGTATATCAGTTAGAAGCAGAGGTATTTTCCCTCAATCCTCGGAAGCGTGACTTGCGGCACAAACTGAATGTTAGAGAGTAGTGCTAGGGTCCTAATGGTCTAGAAATTGGCTATGGGTAATGGGATGGACTACACTGAACACTTATACCTGAAAATCAGGGACCTGGTACAGATCTGAAAGGTCTAAAAGGTATGAACTATGAACTCTGAACATTGTTGAATGTTGGCTGGTTTCCTACCTTTGGCTAAGTTCAGAAGAAACTGAAACTCTTGACCGATGTACCGATGTAAGGGTTGCATGTTGCAACCCCGCCAGTCCTCGCAATGATCGTATTTGACCGCGATGATTCGTATTTAAGCTTTTCTTCTCTCCCACCTTTATTTACAGTTCCCAACTGGTGCCAAAATTTTTGCCGCAAAGCAACGAGGGGGGTCAATATACGCCTAAAACTGCTGGGGCTACTAGCGCGACTGCTAACCTGCCTCTCCCTTTGCGCTGGGTTATCCGTACGGCGCTGGCAGCGGAAATGGCGGTGTTGCATGGCATCGACTAATAAATTGAACTTTCCTCTGGTCCAAGGCCTTAGGTGTCAACAACACCATACTCATCAAGGGGCATTAGAGACTTTCTCCCAGCAGTGTTGAGTACATCGACGGAAAAGGGGAGGTACAACCGACAACTTTTCGTGGTGAATACATAATAAATAGAACAGGTTCGAGTGTCGTCGGAGATGACCAGCGTGTTCCTCAGCTGCATCCACTTCTCTTTTTAACAATAATTGTATTTTAGGTGCTTTATATTTAATAGATTTGATTAGTTTCTAATTTTCTCTCTTGGTATAGTTATATCGAATTTAATTTATTCAATTTATTATAAGTTACTACGCAGGGATTACAGAAATAGAGAAACCGAAAAATCAAATTAATTTGAAATTAATAACGTAATGTATGTGGAAACGGGTCATATGGGGAACCGCGTCACTAAATTCAAACTCCTATTTTGACCTTGTCCTACGCGCCGCACAATTGACCAAATCCCACTCTGACTCGCTGGAACTATTCTCTTTTCTTCCTCTTCTTGTACGCTGTGTACTTCTTCAATTGGGCGATTACGTGGCCGCCCACATGGTCGTTCTTTCTTAGGTGTCACTTTCGCCTCGCGAACGATTTTCAACACTTCCTCCGTACTAAACACAAATTCGCCCTGTAATTTGATTCCTTTTCATAACATGCCTATTAGATGTCCAGTCGCTAGAACTCGTTGAGGATCGCCATTCAGGAGGTGTATTCTACGGAATCCATGCTGAATTTGTATTCAGGGCATAAAAATGACCACTGGTGGTAGGGA
Organism: Lipomyces starkeyi; assembly: GCA_018804115.1. Taxonomy (NCBI): domain Eukaryota; kingdom Fungi; phylum Ascomycota; class Lipomycetes; order Lipomycetales; family Lipomycetaceae; genus Lipomyces; species Lipomyces starkeyi. The sequence continues at coordinate 887,553 of JAGJTG010000010.1, forward strand.
GCCGCCGGCTCCGTCGACACGTTCGCAACACAGTTACCCACTCTGGCTCCAGTAACCTTACAATTTGATTCTGAGGAGAATCAACAATTATACGCGTAGTATGAGTGCCGCCAACTGCAAATCCTGTCTCATCCATAACTTATTGTGTATATCGCAAAGTTCGTACTTCTGTTCTTGGAATCGTAGTTGAAACGCCACAAACCAGGCAGTAATCTTGTGTGTAATCTACCGTACTAGTGTCTTATATTCCGCGTTCGAGAGGATCTGACAGGTCTCGCGAGACTGAGTACGCGATTTACCTCCAGCTATTCGAGAGATGACAGTTGATTTCGGAACTTCAAAGTGGTGAGCTGCACTTCTAATAGATGAAAAGTCATTCTTTTCTAAGGCCCGAATAGGCTTTCAGGGATAGTTTCTTGAGATCGATCCTTTTTAGAAGGTTGATTATAGCCCATGTTGTAAGTTGTAGAGTTCCCAAAGTAGTAGTGGGGCATTTTGTGACCAGGTCCCGCATATGACCCGTTTCCCCATACATTACGTTATAAAAGTGAAAAAATTTTATTAAAATTATAATTATTATTAAGAGTAACCTAATCCATAAGCGAGCTGCGCACATTCATAGAAATTGACACATTCCAATTTTAAACCCTTCATTCTCCCACAAACAGGATGCTATCAACTTCAAACGCAGCCAGATTGAATCTTTTGCTATCAAGGTCATCGACCGAGACCCGAATATTAGTAAAGAGGCGCCGCAACAATCTGCTCTGTTAGCGAATCTACTCTGAGGTCGCATTTGAAGGGCACACTATCATGACACGATTTCCCGGCCAATTCGCGAAAGCTTACAAACTTAGAAGAGGCTATCGTTGTCCGAGATATAATCGACCTAGATTCGCGATCATTTCCTCCTAGACTGTCTAGTATTGAAGACATGGCTAATCGATTGGTACGCGATCGCGCTGCGAACTAGACAACCTTAGCTTCGGACGCGTTTAAATCGAAGAACCGACTATCAGAGAGTCCAATGCGAGGATCCAGACGTGTTTCGATCGTGGTTTGAACTTGTGCGGAATACAATGACCAAATACGGCATCGGCGAGGATGACGTATACAACTTCGACGAGACTGGGTAGATGATGGGCATCATCTCGACCGGCATGCTCGTTACGGCCTCGGAACGACGGGGAAGACCAAGAATTGCTCAGCAAGGAAACAAAGAATGGGTTACAGTAATCCAGGGGATCAATTCTCGCGGCTCAGCGTTCCCTCCGTATAGCATATAGCATTGTTGCGGGCAAAAATCACCTATCGTCTTGGTATGAAAACAGCACAATACCTCACGACTGGGTAATCGCTCTTACTGAGAATGGTTGGACAACGAACGAAAGAGGCCTGGAATGGATCCAGCACTGTAATAAGCGTACAAAGTCACGAACTTCCGGAGTATATCGTTCTTGATCCTCGACGGACGTGAGAGCCACCATTCCACCGACTTCGAGCCCTATTGCAAAGAAAAGAACATTACTACCGTTCGCATGCCTGCTTGCTCGTCTCATAAGCTCCAACCATTAGGCGTTGGTTGTTTTGGCCTGCTAAAGCAAGCGTAGGGTCGGAAAATCGAAGACTTAATGCGAGCGCATATTACGCACATTACTATGGAAGACTTCTTTCCAGATCTGTACGCCGCATTCCAGGCTGCAATGACGGAAACAGGGTTTAGAAGCTGGTTGTCCCCTCTCCTCGAGCTTCAACCTTGGGTATCGAAGACACCACAAACCCAACAGAAGCAGTTTCGCAATCCGAATTTGTCAAGAATCGAATTGCCAGAAATCAGGATAGCTCGCCAATATTGATTTATGGTATTATTGACTAGCTTTCGAAAGGTGCGCGAGCTATTATGTACGAGGTTACTGTGAGAACTAGACTCCGGGGGGCCAATTCGATATTAAGTAAACGCCGTAGAGCCCAAAAGACACGTTTACGGCAAGGAGGATCACTTAACCTACAAGAGGGATAAGATCTGATACACCAGAGGGACGTAAAACAACAGGTACAGCAAGAAATACGTCGAAACAGTGGTCGCCGGCCGAGGAGCGAAGTACGTGCACGGCGATGTGGTAACACAGGACATAATGCGCGCACTTGCCAAGAAGTATTGGAGACGTCTAATGATAAAGGTTCCGAGTAGATTCAATTGATTTTCTTTGTTATGATGAACTTACTGAACTTCGAATGTGCTAATATGTGATCAAGTGCGCAGCTCGCTTATGGATTACGTTACATATATATTATATATTTGTATTCAATACTGAAATGTTATGTGATAGTCGATATCTCTTACCTGCTTGACAATGATACCAACCATGCTGTGACAGACAAAGGTCAAAGGACGATTTTTCTCCTATATGTTACACCTATTATTACTTTTGCCTATAGATTAGCTATCAGTTACCCCCGGCTTCAGGGGTTCAGGGTTTTGCGTCAACCCGTGATCCAATTCAATGACTGATCGTGTCATTTCCCCTGAACGTATTATACCCTCTTTCGAAATGAGCGTGAAATAAGCGGTACATTATCGAAAAATTCTTTTTTGTTACAGTAGAAGGATGTTTTTATTATTGGGCCCCAACTCTGTCTACTTGATGCAGACTACTATGAGATGATATATGAAACGTACATGTATAACGAGCGGCGCATCCAAACGAGCGGCGCACTTACCCACACCCACGTTATAAAACATCGCGACAATTCCACCAAAACGCTTAAAATCAATTGAAACTACTCGGAATCCTCTTCCTCAGACGTCTCTATTACAATTTGACAGGTGCGCGCGTTTCTTCCCTTGGCTTCCGACCACTACTTGCCTGTTTTTCCTTCTTTACCTGTTGCGCAATGTCCCTTTCGTCTTGTAGATCTTGTGCTTCCTGTTGACTAAGTGATCCTCCTTGCTGTAGACGTGTTTTTTTAGCCCTCCGGCGTTTGCTAAGCTCCTCCATTCCTTGCCGAAGGATCTGGTTCTCTGTTTTCAACAATGCCAATTGGTGCATCATTTTCGACGCACCCTTGGCAAACTGGTCAACAGCTTCGTAGATTGAGGTTGGGGAGCTATTTTGATGACGGGCAATTCGATTCTTAATGAAAGTACTCTGCGATGAGGCTTCGGTTGGGTTGTTAGGTGTCTGGGAAACCCAAGGTGGGGGGGTACTAGGGCGGGACTTTGGAGGCGTTGGCGTCTTTAACTTGAGATCGAGCATAGAAATCACCCTCTCGGGGTCGAATGGAAGAAGTCCAGCACCTCTGAAACCTCCTTGGATGTTTTTTTCCGTCATTGCAGCGAAAAACGCAACGCGGAAGGCAGCAAAGAAGTCGTCCTTGGTAGGGTGATGTGAGCCCGGATCATATCCTCAATTTGCCGACCATATGCCTTCTTTAGCGGGCTAAAACACCCAACATCGAGTGGCTGGAGCATGTGAGAGGAATGAGGAGGCATACAGAGGGTGATGACGTTGTTTTCCTTACAGTATTCCTCGAACTCATCAGAGTGGTGGCTCTCGTGGCCGTCGAGGATTAACAGACGATAACCACCCACAGTTCGGGACTTGGTATGCTTCTCAAAATGCCGAATCCAATCCATGCCTTTCTCATTCGTCGTCCAACCGTTCTCAGTAACAGCGATTACCCAGTCGGGTGGAAATCCGCTGTTTTGATACCAAGACGCGAGGTGGTTTTTCCCTGCAACAATGACGAACGGCGGTACCGTCCAGCCCTGGGAATTGACGCCCTGGATTACCGTAACCCATTCCCGATTGCCAGGCTGTACCTTTTTTGCCTTTGTACGCCCGTCTGAGCTTGTCACAACCGTTGCGGTTGAGATAACGCCCATCATAAACCCAGTCTCGTCGAAGTTATAGATATCCGTATCCTGGATGCCATACTTCGCGATTATATTGCGTACAAGCTCAAACCAGCTACGAATAATCACTGGATCTTCGCATTTGGCCCTCTGGTAGTCGTACTTCCGCTGGAAACGCGTCCGGAGCTCTGGGCGGCGCTTGACGAAGTTCGAAGCCCAACGCGTCCCGACGCTTGGCGCGTCGCGTGTCGCGAGAAGTCGATTTGCTATATCTCCCACAACAGACAGCCGAGGAGGAAATCCTTTGGCAGCTAAGTCGAGGATGTATTGAACAAGGACTGATTCTTCTAGGTCGGTCAATTTCCGCAAATTGGCTGGAACATCGCGTCGTGGTTGTCGGCCGGCACGTCGGTGACGTAGGGTCGTTTCACTAATACCATATATCTTTGCTGCAGTCCTAACGCTTAGTTTTTTGGACCTTTGGAGTGCTTCGATGGCAAGGATGATCTTGCTTTCATTAGTAGAAGATTCCATGTTTTGATGTGGAGGGAAAAAGGGTAAAGTGTGGAGGGGGGTGCGTCGCGTGGAAAGTGCGCCGCTCGTTTGGATGCGCCGCTCGTTAGTTATTGAAATAAATATGTTTTTTTTTACGTTGACTAATGCTATTCTATTCATCTGTCTGATGATGTTTGGCAGGGTAACATTTATCCTTGTACCGGCTGTAAGCTAGACTACCTACACTTTGTACTTTGAGGCTTGAGGCTCCATTCGAACCTCTGACCCGTGTAACACCACAAAAAGTCTAATTTTTGTATTGGCACCAGTTACCTGCCTGCACGGAGCGACCCCCTGCTCTTCCGTAATACCTATATGTTACCCGGTCGCTGTCAAATAGTCCCGATAAATAAAATTTAGTTAAATAGGTAATGTTCGATATACTGACCATTACTATTTACAATTTGAGTGGTGGTTAGAATACGCGGCCAATGTGTGCTCTAACTCTTACCCGGCGGAATTGGATGACAATTCCGTGGGTTATGTGGGAGCACCGTCGTGGCATCCTCCGTCTGAAGTAAGGGTTTTCCCTATCCCCCAGTTTTTACTACTTTAGTGCACGGGCCAGCATCCTCACGCCTTCCTAGCGGCGCACCAACGCCATATATATAGGGAGGGTGGCCCAATACGGCATATTACTAAATGACACTTTACCACATAAGTAGTCAGGCTCATCTATTTCCTCTTGTGGGCTGCCCACTTGTGTACTAATTGCACTTCCATTGATTTTAGCGGCTTGAACTAATTGCATAATTTATATTTTTGCTTTTTATCTTTTTTCCTTTAACTACTTAATTCTTTTTAATAAATTTTTTATTTATTAATATAAACCTGATATCTTTTATCATTACTTATATATATTATAACATTAATTCTCAGATTGTATTTAGTAAATTTAAATTAACTTGACTTAGACTTCTAATATTAATTTACATTTAACATTTCAACTATTAATTATTATTAAATAACTATTGTTATAATAAAATATTTTAATTAATAAAATTTGTAGAAGGCTGTTAAGAAATAATTAAATTTTGGTTACTAATTCTAAGAGCTTGACAATATGAACCCGAGTTTTGATCGCAACTCGCTCGACCCATTTTCGGTACATAGTCTCGGTTATCAATGTCGCCGAGTGTCTATCCTAGCGACACTGAGCCGAAGATCTTAACCGAGACCATGAAAACGATTCTTTGGGTTTCTCTCGCTTTGGGCCATGGGAATCACAATGACGATGCGAACCCCGTGTACGTCATTAGCGCTTATCCAGAATTTCGTCGTCCAGCCCGGCAATGATGCGGCTCAATTATGCAGCCAAGATTCATGGTGCATTCAATGCAGGCAGTTATGGACACGCTCCCTGCATACCCGTCAGCATTCTTCAGTAAGAAGCTGAGTACTAGATAAAATTAGGTGTTATTAAGTCTATCATACACCTATATACAGTTTTGATATACAAGCCAGTCAGAATCATTGGCTGTGCGAATCGAGGGAAGGAACCAAGGGCCATATTAGACCGGTGGAGTGTTTGTTCCACAGACATGGAGGAGCGACCGCAGACATGAGGAACGACACCAACACTCCCATCTTTAAAGCATACGGCATGTAGAGTTCCATCTAGTGTAGACATCATACTCTATGTGCTTGTCCTTCAATCCATGGACTGAGCAAAGCTTCTTCCAACCTTCTCGGCGCTGTGGACTTCGAAGAATCCACAGACCCAGGATTCAAAGCATAGGCAAAGCAGAGTTATCAGAAGTCGTAGTACTTATGACACTTTTGCAACCCCTCTGTCACTGCAAGCGCAACCACTTCGTCCAGGTCAGCGAATTCTCCTTGCCGAGTACTCGCATTGTCAAGCAAATCCTATTGCTCATAGTATACCAATGCTCAAGCTAATCGAGAGCCCTTTTGTAGATACCAAGTTGGTAAACTCATCAAGCTTTCTAAGGCTCTTGCAATCTGTTCAAGTTGCTGCCAATCAAAGTCTGTAAAATGATGCAAAAGTCGGACTGCATTCAGGTAAACATCGGGTCTGTTCTTTTACCGTCCATGGATTGAAGGAAGGTTCTTCCAATCCTCTCGACGATATGGAGTTCCAAGAATCCATAGACTCAGGATTCGAAGCCTAGACAAAGCAGAGTGAGGTCCAATTGGCTTACCACCATGTGTTTGATTGCCAGCCTCAGCTGCAATGTTCGTGTCTCCACACTTCAAAGCTTTACGGATATCTTTGACGATGAGGTTAAGCACATGAGCCAAGCAGGTAATAAAGCTCTCGCGACCTTGAAATAGTAAATCATCAGACGGAGCTTGAAATAGACACGTATCAACCGTTACTTCGTTCAGGTCATGTATCTAACTAGTAGAGTGCTATATTAGACAACTGACATAGATCAAATTTTCTTTGATTTACAATGTTTTGGTAGGTGTTCAGTGCCTAGAATATTCCTAGGTGCGCAGTTGAATGGAAGTGACAAATACGCTTGTTTGATTATAGTGATATTCTACAACATTTTACAAAGTAAGCCTCAGTAGAATCATATGCGAGGTATTTTTCAAGCATTTAAGAGGAAACGGAAGGGACGTGAGGAAGGTAGCAGAACGTGAATGACAAGCTGGCTCCGAATATGTCTGAAACTTCTCGTCCGGGAAGTAAATACCGTAACCGCATCTGCCCTCCATCTAGTCAGAGTGAGCCTCCCGATGCAAAATCCATTATTCCCAACACTGGCTAGCTGTTGTGTCGTTAGCAGCATACATGCTTTCGAATTACGGGCTCTCAGTTCTCGTGACAGCCCTTGATTGGGAAACGAGTATGACGAGATGAGTTTTGTCATGTCCAATATACGTGTCAGAGACTCCCTAATTTCCATCATCTAAAACCTTATGCCACGTAGTCTTCGAGGGCGATTATACCAGTGTCAATCGCATGTTGAACGGCAGGGTATACCGCTCTCGCAAAGTTGCTCTGCCGCGACAGGACATACCGCAACGTGATTCCCTCAAAATCATGCAAGTCATTATTCTTAAACGCATGTATAGCATACGAACACGAATAATCATTTTCCCATTCCTCTCTCGAAGACGCTCTTGCCAGTTCCCAGAGTACCTCTGCATTTTCCGTCGTCAGGGCTGGACGATGTGGATCTGCGGGACCCAAATGCGGTGCGTGCGCCTCAGAATGGGAGCCGAAAAGAGATTGAGCGTCCTCTTGCTCCCAACTGCTTGGGGCGAGGGCGTATCGGTCGAGGATGAGAACCTCGTGCGGTATCATGACTAGTTTTCTTGACAAGTTGGTGAGGAGTATAACGGCATGGGTGATCCATCCGCCGTCGTAGACAATATGCTCATATTTTAGCCAGATCCTCATCATTTCTGATCCTTTTATCGCCATGTAGCATCCGCTGTTCACGAGATCGTCTTTCTGAAGTCCTACAACGTTTGCGAATCCTGCTTCTCGTAGCGGTTTGAAGTCCCGTAGGGCATGGACGTCCCAATCTAAGTATATGCCGCCCAGCTCGTAGACGACTTTTGCGCGAACGAAGTCGGACTTATTCTCGAGATTGAGGATTTTCTCGCCATTGTCTGCATAATCTGGTGCAGTCTCGTTGTTGACGACGACTTTTGGTAAATTGAATATCAAACGTGACCATTTATTCGATGCTTCGTCTGAGCTTCTCGCTCGTTCGACTTCGTCATCGGGAGCATCGGTATGTATGTAGATGACATCAGGGTCGAAGTAGAGACTCGCAGAGTATATGGAAATAAAATGCTTTAGTCCAAACTGAATCGTGCCTTGGGGGTCACTCATCAAATGTACATAATGCACTATATTTGGAATCGTCGGCAGTCGTCCGTCGCTGGGCGGTAGTTGAGTTTGCGTTGCAAGACATGAAGGTAGATCCACCTTTATGAATAAAAATGGCACCATAGCGAACAATGAGAGTAAACCGACAACTCTCCTCTTCGTTTGGAAATTGGGGGGAAAGGGCCACATGACGTCGAATAAAATATATGCGAAAATCTGAGGACCTTGAGACTTTGAGAAGAAGGGATGAATGCAGAGCTTCCTTTTGGGACGCGTAGTGCCTTATAGTCAGGAGCAGAGAGGAAGGGAATCTCAATGTGGGCCGGCTAAGAATTAAATAAGTGTGCTCAATCCTTTTACGGTTTGTCTATTTCGTAATGAAACAATGATAGGGCAAGTGGACAGCCGTAACGCAGTGGACAGAAACGCCACATCCTCCATCAACAATCGAAGATTACACTAGTAGAGCCTTGGACATATGCATATCATGCCTTGTGTCAGGGGAGCTGCATGACGCTCTCAGGTCCGGCGTTGGGCGTGGAATTTGGTCATTCTGAAGTAACCCTGGACACTCTGGAACTGGGCCTCCATAAGGTGTACTGCGTTAGTCTGCCCGTCGACGACACAACAAACTACCTGCTATAAAGAATGTTTTTTAGGAGATTCAAGGAGAGTCCAACCATTTCTCTTTGGGACTAGCGTGAGCAGACGTTGATACGCATCCGCCTAGCGTCAGTACCTTTTGCTACACCGCCATAGCTCGTCAGGCTATAGCCACCACAAGTCACTCATTAACATAGTCACACCAACACCCACTCTTTCACCTCATCGTCACTTTCCATTCTCAAATAGAGGGAGAATACGTCAGGGCACATTTCCTCGAATTCTTCATCGCGATAATCGTGATATTCATCTCGTCGAAAGTCTGCATCATCGTCTCGCAACTAGATGCTGTGTTGTTCGTTCTTGTTATTTTGCGGTCATCTACTTACGCTAGTCCCAAAGAGGAATGGATGGTTTACTATCTTCGAAAACAAAAATATATGGGAATGCGGCGCAGAGTCTGCGTGGTACTCGCGATAGGATCTTATTTCCGGACTTCGTCTCTTCAAGGGACTTATCGCAGCAGCGCCCGCGGAGACGTGCAAAGCAGGTTGGTGGCCCACTTTCCACACTGACATAGTTAGAGCGTATTCGTTTTCCGATCATCTTGGTGGCGAATAACGAATAACGAATATTAATCGCCGACCATCCACGGAGCGAATACAATAAGATCTCTATAGCTTCATACCTCTAATAATCGAGAAATGAGGGCCTTTTGGCCGAAATGTCGCTTCAATGGTTTCATTTACATGGTATCTGCAGCAACTAGCAATGCATAAATACAGTATTCTCCCATTGCACTGGCGATAGTCTACAGATAATATAATAATTGGACGGGAGTATATAAAATATATAACTTATATTCAGTAGAGCGACAAATGTATACTCACTCACTCACTTATTCGGCTACTCAGTAGGTCCGATAAGTATTCTAATTCTTGTATCATTAACTTAAATAGTGGCAAGTAGGCTGCTGAGTACTGAAGACAAAAACTAGCTTATTCGAGTTAGAATGGCGTATACACGTGATTATGTGTATTCGGTGATAAGACTTGGCATGGCATTGCAGGACTACCGTCACAAGAGTACGTCGCACCATGGTTGCATACGCGTATGTCAGCTGCTGCTGCAGGAAAGCAGGACGACTAAAATACCTTGCTCTAGTCACTCTCATGGCATATGATGCCTTTGTGTGGGCCCTCAAACCCAATGCTTTCGCCAGTCTCCTAATCTCCGACGGATAGGACACATCCAGTGCCCTTTTGACTATTGTGTTCTTCGTCCTACATGGTAAGATGTCTGTAGGCCAACGGCAGGGAATAGTATTCCGGCAATGGTCGTTGATGGAGTGAATGGAGCTCATATGAGTTAATAAGCACCCGCAAGTGGATTTTCAAACTGAGTTGTACGCAGCCTGAACTAGACTTTCGAGCGCAGATGATCCGATTTACGCAGTGCAATGACCTCAACGCCTGTGGGCGGAGACCGCTATTCACTGTGTCGCTCAGAAGCGTCCGTCGTTGCGAACTCGCACCTAACAAACCCAACTGAGTGCCTTCCCGTTCCCTGTAACCAGACATCTAGCAGCTTCTTATAAAAGTTGCCGGAACAAAACAAGCAAATCAAAACACAAGTTACGATAGACAATAACACCACAATCACTGATGTTGCCACAAATAGACGATTCAGAGATAGTTCCCGATAACATTCTAGAGTGATTCGAGCCCATCGAGTCGCGTTAGACATTAGCCCAACGATAATACGCGTCATCCTTCATAGAGAAATAGTGACTGTATCTCTCCTGCATTTCCTGATCTGTTGCACCTTTGTTCAACAGCTCATTCATCTCTTCAGTCAGATCTATACTCATGACGTTCCTGTTACTACCTGTGTAGTCGCTAGGGACTTCATGCCCATATATCCATGCAAACATATGTTCAGTCTCATGTACAATCGGATGTACAGTACCTATGCATGTAACATCAGGTATCGTATAGTTACCATAGTAAGCGGCATTGCCATTCCGCTCAGACATGTTGTGAGGATTACCAATAGCACCTTCTCCAGTTGATACCACTTCTAAAGCCGGTAGCCCTTGACAATAGCTGCTGCGCCGTCTGCAATTTTGTATGGCACACCGATATCTTCAACACCTACAACCAGCCCAAAAGTAGGTTGCTGCTGATGTAACAGAAGAGTCGTTTTCACCAGTTTGCGACACTTTCGAACATCGTATCCTGAGTAAGCGTAGCAAGCGTGCAAATTTATATCTAATCTGCTGTCGGCGGTATTGTTAGGAGTAATATAATCGATCACAAACACATAAAGCAGAGCATGCGCCATGGTACTATATAGTATCACCTCTAAGCAGCCAGTCTATCGATCAGGAAGAGCTTGCTGTCAGTTTGTGGCATCCGATCATTACACGCTTACGCAGCAGACCACTAGACCAATCCCCAACAATTGTGTTTCAAAGTTTAAGACATATTGGTCATCCGAGGGTACAACAGCGATACCTGATACTTGACTAATATTCGGTTATGTGTGGATTAGCTGACAAGTGAGAGGTGCGGGCTGACAGAATAGCCCTAACCGCTGAACGTTATTTGTATGGCGGCTGGCAAGCACGAGATCCGGCGTTGGGTATTATAACTGCGATTAAGGGCTTAACTGGTGTGATTTCAAAGAACATAACTCAGTTAACGTACTTCCCAAGCGAACCGCCCACACCACCGAACCGCCCATTTGCCTGCGACACCAGAAATTTATTTATCAGCATTTTTCAACGCGTCGATTTTCAACCACTTCTATATAAAATGCCATACGCTGATGAAAACGGAATTCAATTGGCTCTAAATGCCTACAAAACGCGTCAAATTAAATCTATTACGCGGGCAGCGAAGACTTTTAATGTGCCTATGACAATCCTCCGCGATAGGATCAACGGGACCACCGCTCGTCAGGACAAACGTGCCAATTCACACGTACTGACCGAAACCGAGGAACAAACGCTACTTAAGTGGATTTTAGACGCTGACAAACGAGGCCTTCCTATTCGTCCAGAGTATCTTCGTGGTCTCGCTAGTATTCTGCAGCAAGGCCGTACGAAGGAGCCTACTGCTCAAGTTGATAAGAACTGGGTGTCTAGATTTATCAATCGTCGGCCAGAAATCGAATCTCGATACTATCGCAAGATATCATACCAGCGTGCGAAGCAGGAGGATCCCAAGATATATAGGGAATGGTTCGAGCTCGTGCAAGAAACTATCGCGAAGTATGGCATCACTGAAAATGACATATGGAACTTTGATGAAACTGGCTTTGCAATGGGATTGATCTCTACTGCAAAGGTAGTCACGTCTACAGACCGCAGCGAGAGCAGGCCTCGCATGATTCAGCAAGGGAACCGTGAATGGGTGACTATCATCGAAGCTATCTCCTCAAGGGGCATTCTCCTTCCGCCAATGGTCATCCTTAAAGGTAAGGAGCAGCAGGCACAATGGTATCAAGAGGAACTGCTAGACCCTACCTGGTCAATAGCCGTCAGCAAGAACGGCTGGACGACTGATGATATCGGTCTCCAGTGGCTTAAAATATTTTTCACCATTATTCAGCCATATATTCAACTGGAAGATATAGACTATTGATTCTTGACGGACATGGTAGCCATATCACCTCGGAATTTGATAGGCTCTGTGAGGAAAATCGTATTATATCGCTCTGTATGCCGGCCCATTCGTCTCACCGACTACAGCCATTGGACGTAGGTTGTTTTGGACCCCTGAAGAGAGAATATGGCAAGGCTCTTGAGGGGATGATGCGGTCCGGTAGAACCCATATCGATAAGGAAGACTTCCTACACGTCTACCCTGCTGTACGAGCCACCGCGTTGAATGTACAGAATATACGTGCCGGATTCGCAGGAACTGGAATAGTTCCTTTTGATCAGGATCGGGTACTTGAGAAAATCACTTATCAACTACGTACACCATCCCCAGTTTCTGAGGGTAGTAGCCAGGAGAAATCAAGCCAATTAACACCGCAGACAGCTAGTCAACTTGACCAGAAGGCCCAGAGCATGCATATAAACCTCAGTGAGAGACGTCAGCTGCCAGATATATCGAGTAGCCCCATCCGTAAGCATATCAATCAGATCGTGAAGTGTTGTCATCAAGCTATGGAAACGAGCCTCCTACTGGAACATGAATTGAAACGTGTACGAGCTGAGAACGAGCGCCAGACTATGAAGAAAGCTAGGAAACGTGCTTCACTAGGGGCTGATCAAGTCTTGACCGCAGAGGAGACTCGTGACCGTTTCCAGGAGGTAAACAATCAACTTAATGAGCAACGTGATGAACAGCCTGAGGCGAATAGGGTTGGCGCGAAGCGCGCTCCACGTCGCTGTAGCGGCTGTGGCGATCTTAGCCATACTATACGGAAATGTCCTAGTAAATATCTACTTATTTCAGTTCTAGTTAGTCTAATTTAAGTACGTGGTGGTTGATGTTGGCGCGAATAGCTTCATGTAGTACTTTTGTGATGGGCAAATGGGCGGTTCGGTGGTGTGGGCGGTTCGCTTGGGAAGTACGTTATTATCCGTACGCCTGACAAGACCATCCCAATCCGGACTGATGCACTTGGCGAAGCCTACTAGTCAATCATATTCTAAACTTTATATCGCTATACCCACACAAATAATTTTCCAAGTAAGCAAAGTTGTTATGCAATGACTTTAAGATAAACAATATGATAATCACAAACTTCCAGCAATATATGCAAAAATATACAGAACTCTCATTGCAGAGTCCTATAAATAACATACATTTAATAACAGTATGATGCAGAAAATAGATAAATAGCAATTAATTATACTACATTTGAAAAGCTCCATAAATATTGTATATACATTAGCATTCGTGTACTGCCTCTTATGACCTCAAAATAAAATACAACAAATATACATCAATAGTTCTAATTATTATCCACTAGCACACTTGTGTATTACCTCCATGCACTCAAAAAAATAATCATAACAAGAATAAAAATCTAGCCAAGGAAGTAAAATTAACCAAAAAAATTCCAAGTCTGATTTCGTTTCCGAATTTCGTTGCTGAGCATATTGAGAGTCCAGGAGGAGTAATTTATATTGATTGGTATGAATGTGCGTTGTTGAGATTGATAATCACGTTGGATATATAGTTTGCTGTATTGTCTGGCTTCTTTCATCTTCATAACCTCAAAAATCAAGGTATCTTTTACGCTTCAATCACAATAAGGACAAGGGTTTCGAAGTCATATATGGTAATCGGTATCTTTTACGCTTCAATCACAATAAGGACAAGGGTTTCGAAGTCATATATGGTAATATATGGTCATATCACAAAAAGCCATATCATATCATATCATATGGGTTCGTGCAGACTCATATCATATCAAACCCATATGATATGATATCATATATGGTAATACATATTACCATATGGTTCATACTACTTTACACACTGCTGTTGTTAATAGTGGCCAGCAAAAGGATTGTGGACCCTTGTCTTACTATTACTTCTAACGTGATCAGCAAGCTAACGAATCGCCCAAGCGAGCGGATCGCAAAAACCCACCATCAGCTTTATTTTTCGAAATAGCAATCCACAGCGACGATATATAACATTATAATAAATAAAAATTTATTCGGTATTCCCCTTGCATGTACGTGAGGTATGTCTGCTTTGGTTACAACGGCTCCACCGTCTGATAGTACGTGTGTCTTCTACGACTACCGTCCCGTTGTCTTCACCTTGGACCACTTGTTCATGATAATGGTGTACTACGTTGCCCTTCTGTTCCGGTCAAAATATTAGAAGTAATAAATGATCTAGTAGTTTGGCGCTTTCTCTTTTGGCGTTCTACACGGCCCTGCATTTGTGTAAGTTGATCAGTAAAATCGCGGCCTGATATAGTGCTATTTCCGCGCACTTCTTTATCTGATCAATTGCGACAGTTGTTGGACTTGGGAATCACTCTGCTTAAATTTTTTTGATTTTCTCTGTTTGACGATATAGTTGGATTATACTCTTCGGTGTTTCGCGTACCACATGTCTCTTGAGATACTTGGCTGACTGCTTTGCGGACTAGATGTTTCAGTGGAAAGTGAAAGGTTACTGAGTTCCCTACATAGATCATACGGAGCTAGGCCTGTAGCTCATATCAGGATGTCTCCTGATGAAATTTAGTACCCATTTCTCACCCACTTGGACGGGATTTTGGGAGATGATTCCGCGCGCTTGGAAAGAAGCAAATCGGCCATTCTACGCACGTCCCCTACTCTAGGAGGAAGTCCTCGCTTGTCTATTGAAAGAATCCAACCTAGAAGCCCTTTTTCTTCGCTATCAGTGAGTTTGCGCGTCGGTGTCCGCGTCGTGATGGGCGGCCGGCTATGCTAGACGAGCGCGAAGGGTAGAGCAGTGGATGTCGTACAAACGCGCTGCGCTAATGCTTGAAATTTTGGTATTTTTATATGACTGAATTGCTAATAGAATTTTACCTTCCTTACTTTGATCGTGTTCGGCCATGGTTGCTACGTTATAAACAACTGAAGTGTGTGTCGCGGAAAAAATGAAGCAGCGATCCGTTAGGTTCCCGATCAGCCCCCTCGGCCCCTCGGACGTTCCTTATCAACCTTTCCACACATAGGCTATTCCTTATCTAACCCTTATCACAACTGCTGATTCGGCTTGTGGTGGTGTATGGGGGGCATGCCATTGTACATGTACATAGGAGATTCATTTAAAGTAAACCGACCATTCTTCTTTGGGACTAGTGTACAGCATACGGTGGTATCAAAACCTCAATGGCGATACGTAGATCCCCGCTAAGCCGTTGCAGTTTTATACGCCATCGGCTTAGCGACACTCGACTTAATGAAAACGAAATGTTTGTAATAAGGCGGATTTTTTTGCAAGAAAACAATTGGCTTAAAGAGGTTATCGCTTACATCGAATGTGGGCTTAACTGCTTCTTGCTGTAGTGTTCTTCAACTCTTCCTCATCAGCTTCATTACGTCCAAAAGTGCATCCTTCCATTGTATGGTGCAGTCAGTTTAGTCCCCAAAACACTTTATTTTGGGACATAACTTAAAGTCGGATTCTCTCAAACATATTCCAGTCTCAAGCGGACGTGCCTGTGGTGGATAGAGCAAAGGGAAGCTCCTGTAGTAACGTCGTTGTGTCTGACAGAGAACGGCAAGAGTTCTGGAGCCGCGCCTCAGGTATTTCGGACCGTCGAGGACCTGAATGCGCAGAAACAGAGTTATGTTGATGCCTTCAACACATAACGGAGACAGGAGCATGGTCCTTAATCCACAGGCTCAGGATTCGAAGCCTCGACAGCGCAGAGTGGGGCCCGATTGGCTTACCATCACGTATTTGGTCGCATGCCTCAACTGCAATGTTTGTGTCTCCACACTTCAAAGCTTGAAGGATATCTTTCACGATGAGGTTTAGCACGTGAGCTAAGCGGCTAATAAAGCTCTCGTGACCTTGAAATCGCACGTCGTCGGCTTCTTCTTTCAGCTTGAGGCTAAGACCCTCATCAAAGGTGCGATTGTTACTCGCATTATCTGCAGTTATAGTGATCAACTTTTTCGTGAGCCCGAGCTCTTTCAACATACTGTACACCATCTCTGCCATGTTGTCGCCAGTATGCACACCAATTACCTCTCTAAACTCTAAAACCCTTTCTTTATATTCGAATTCCCCCGTCAACCAATGCCCAACTACTCCAAGGATTGCGATGTGATTCTGGCTAGTCCAGACATCGAGGGAACGGGCAACTGTATGACAAGTTTTATCCAGTTCTTCCTTCAACATTGCACGGCAAGCCTCGAACTCCACATCTATTCTCTGTCGTAATGTCTTGCGAGTGGTAAATGGCATGTCCACACCTGGAAGCGACGCTCAATGACAGTAAATGGCTGTCTGGTAAGCACGACCCAGCGAATAAGATTCCTCTCTAACAATTCTGTGACGTTTATGGTCTGTTTTTGGTTCCACATCGTCATGATCGCTGGCAGATTAGTATTCTTGGTATCATTGCTTACACCCCAACCATGAGCTCTCTGATAGGACATGTTAGTTGTCGATGTCGATCTAGCAGAGTCAATAGACAAATTCCGACAGTGCTAGCAAGTTATCAGCTGATCGTTCCTAAGCTTTTTGGATCGCTTAGGCTTCCACTGTTGGTTTAGAGTTGTAACTTCAAACTGCTCCCAGAGCCAGTGATTCACAGTCCCACGTGTAGGTTGAGAAGAAATCACATCGTCCGTGAGGACTAGTGAGATACCTTGCGCTTCCTCAGTCAAGTTCCTAGACAATGGTCGATCGACAATCTGGCTAATAGAATCCTCCGGCCCTAGCTCAAAGGAGCTCTCAATTGGTGACTTTAGGCGGCTGGCGCGCGAGACGTTCTCCATCGGCTCCTCCCTTCCTACCCATCATTCAATAGCAGGTAACCTATAGCCAGCTGGCGACGAGGACGTGTATAAGGCTCCATGTCGAAGGCGTCAATGCAGTAATGAATAGTAACTTCTGATTGTTATAATATTTCAGAGGACGAGGACAAACGAGGGTTCCTCGGCAGGGGGTTATAACCCTACCTTCCTAATTAGGAATACGATTACTATACGATTTCAAACTATGCTATACGATTACTTTACGATTAAAACTTAGTTTTTGCGATTAACTTTACGAATAATCTCAAAAGTTGACGGTACCGTAATCGTACCCACCCCTACTTGTAATAACAGAATCCAAGAAATTATTGAGCAGAAGACCCTGGGGGCGGGGGGGGGGGGGGGAGGGGGGGGGGGTTACCTCTTATGCATATGTGAAGACTAGACTTGTAGTACCTGACAAGATGGGATAAGGATCTAGCATCTTAATAGTATAAGTATTATACAGGCCTTACTGATGAGACTTGGAGACAGCCCGGACTGTAAGCCTTTACTAAGGATTACTACAGATCTTATAGTCTAGTTTCAAGATTTTACTGGTTAATAACACCTATAAGGCAAATTATTTTAATATGCCCATTATTAATATTGTCAGAGTGACCACAATTAATGTCTTTTTTGTGGGCTTTTGCTTCTTTGACAGCAAGAATACAGAAAGCTTCAAGTAGGTCCTAGAAACTCTGTAAGCTTATAATAACGTAAGTCGTGGCGTAAGTGGCCGAATGGCGTAAATGCTCTATTTGCCGAGAACTCCCCCTCAAAAACTTACATTATTCAACAATGGTCCGTCGCTTGGATGTCTCAATCTTCGTCCTAATCTCCAAGCGCACGAACAACTCCTCGTTGGACCCTAGGACACTGAGTTCCTGTGTCCTGTCAATGGCCCGCCGGTTTACGGTTTTCCCGGCTCGATATAGGGTGCCGGAAGACGAAGTCAAAATCTCTCTTGAGCGCTCCATGACTCCCTTCAACTCGAGATGTTGTGCTTATTCCGAAGTTCGTGTGGTTTCGAATATGCATTTCGGTCCGCGTTCACACTGGCCATTTTCCCACCACTGACTTAGAAAATAGCCTACTGCTGCAGCCGGAAAGTCACTCTTTAGTTCTTCCAACGACTTTGCCTAGGACTCTCTATCCACCGAACTGACAATGGCCTTAATTGCGCCCATGAAGCGTCGAAGTCCGCAACATTGTTGAAATACTTGCGACAGTTCTTGAGAATATTCTGTTCGATGTGCCATCGGCAGACCTGGTTTACCGCTGTCGGGAACACTATAGACAAAGCGTTCATGAGGGCCCGATCGGAGTCTGTAATTATCACCCTGGGAGCTTCATCCGGAAACACGATGGCCTCTGTTATAGTGGTTAGGTTCGATACCGCGCATTCCTATGGCTCTACTTACTCAGTTGCTCAAGGGCCCAGGTGTACGCACTTTTGTGCTCGCTGGTGACAAAGCAAAAGAGGAATGGTTGGTTTACTCTCCATGAATCTCCTTAATTTATAAAAAATGTGAACTCAAGTCGACTTAACTCAAATATGGATTAAGTCGCCTTAACTCGACTTGTGAGGTTGAGTAAGTCAACTTAAGTTTTCCGGTGGTCTCGACTTAAACTTAACTGAACTTGCACTGTAAGTTAAGTTGAGTTAAGTTTACCCATCTCTACAAACAGAACGGTACAGTCGTGGTGGTGAGCTCTTTGTGGTATAGTTCATACTGGACGTATTTCTGGGCCCTAACAATTCACGCGCGCGTGTTTGTTGATTGAGAGCTCCGTCACAGGTAGGCCAACTTCAAATCTAGGCATTATTCTAGCCCAGCGTTTCTTAATATTCGTCGGACCCAACTTCGTCTATCAGATATTATCAGTGTATTCTTCACGGGCAGGTAAATAACCCTTTTGACCAGGATTAGTTTTCTGCTGACAGCAGCAATCACATTAGCCGGCCACTATGTTAGAAGAACAGCCAATCGCCCTACCCCAATTACGTGCTTCTGTGCAGATGGGTGTGCCGCCACAACCTGGAGAGCCTCCGTCTGATCAAGATTTGGCCGCTGCAAGGACATATTGTGGTTGCCTGGGAGTGCTACGAGATGGCAAGGAGTCCCGATTTGAATGTGATATAAACTTCAAAGAACTGACTTCAATGAAGATGGGGGATTGACTGATGATAAACGTCCGACTTCTGAGGAGTTTAGGGATGCCTTCCGTTATTTGGATGAAGTGAAAGAAAGAACAATGGCTGCCCGTACGTATCCTGTGTAACACTTAACACTTGTTGCAGCTATTAACTACTATAATCACAAGGAGGAGATCCCTTACAAGAAGTACTTCGAGGAATTCGAGAAATTCAAGACGATATGCGGCAAGTTCGAAGGGACATTCGTCGAATGCAAGAAGCACAAACTCGAATGCAAGAGACACAAACTGATATGTCGCGTCGTTTGGACACTGTTGTACGGGTGCAAAACCTACCTTTAATTGGACCTCGTCGTGTACGCGTCAGTGACAGCTTGAACTTCTGAGTCTGCTTGTAACATTGTGCAATAGGAAGAAAATAGGGCTGCGGATGGTGAACATGTACTATTCAGAATCGTCCCTTTCAATGATGGATCTATGCCGACGGAGCATCCGGTAAGCAGAAGACAGCTTCAATTAACAATGGGTTTGGCTTATATTACATTTAGAACAATCTGCCACCTCTCTACACATTGGCTGCCATTGAAGGGCTCAACTTCGACCAGCTGAGAGCATACTGCGCTGGTTATGAGGTTGGTGCCGGAAATACGGTTCAAATGAGGGTCAAAGTACGCGCGGCAATAGGGAGGCGAGAGTAGAGACCCATAACCTGTTTTATTAGTTTAGTATAACCTCATTAAAAGTGCCGCCTGCTCCTTTTTGTGAGTCTCTGCGGTTTCATACATATTTGAAACGCATGGAATCGTCAATAAATTGTTCATTTGAAATAAAATCTTCCATTGATTTGTTCTAGAAAATGGTGCTGTGGATGTTGTCGTTTGTGGCGCGGCAAATGCTGACATTGATTTTGAAGCGTCCGAGGCTGGTGCAGTACCGCTCCCGGCTCGTGTAGTGCTTGCGGGAGCAGCTGAAGTATCTGGCTTAGCCGAAAATAACGTCGACGTCAACGTTGTGGTAGCGGTAGCCGGGCCCGATGCCGTGACGGCTTGTTAGCCTCGAACGATATTATTTGCCTAATTGCTGCGAGAGCATCGCGAATGTTGAATGCCTGTCCCAGTCATAACCACGGCGCCACCTGCTTTCCGGGTTTGGAGTGTCTGGGCTGGCCCTACGGTGCGCGAGTTTTATGCGGCTGTTGATGCGGTTGTTGAGGAGCGAAAACACCCGATTCAGTATCCACGAGCCAACGTTGAGAATGAAAGAGGTGAGACATGCCAGCTACTCGCATGGGGCAGCCCTTCGGGAGTCCTGTGTACCCGAAGTGAAAATGATGAAATGAATGCGATCAGGTTTGTCACGCCGCGCAGCAATAAGTAGTGCCTCCCTATCCATTGTGCACCTTCTTGCATCGGAATTGATGTCGATGATGGATTCCAACTGTGAGTCTGAGAAGAGCAGAGACAGATGCGGATTGCGGAAGGTGGTGGTAATCTTGCTCTCTAGGATGAGTTTGAAAACGCGACTGCTCGAGGAATTTCCATGGATTAGCAGTAACGATGGGAGGTCTCCTGAGCCCGCCGAGCGGAGAGCAAGTCGGCCAAAGCTTGTGCCGACGTAGATGAGCTCAGTCATAGTTGGAGATTTTTATGGTTTATTTCACTTGGTTACCAACAAAAAGTTGCAGGACTTTATGTTGTTGTATAGAATGAGAAATGAATCTCGGCGCCCCAAGCGACAATCATCCACTCGAGATGAACCAGCTCACAAACCGGAGATAAGCTACCCTTGGCCCATAACTTCCACTCAGTCGGGCAATTGTCACATCTGATTCCTTGATTTGCTTCCTTCCTTGCAGTATAACGGGGAACTTTGATTCTGAAACCCTGAACAGTCTTTCATCACTATCCTCAATTTTATTAAAGATTTCTGGAAAATGGCCAACTACGCCGTCTTCGATGCCACTGGAAACTGTGGCAGCTCCCTCATTGACGTGCTCCTCAAATCCCCGAACAAAAAGATTCACGCCTACTGCCGCAACAAGGAAAAGCTCATACGCATGATTCCTGTAGCTGCTGAGAACAAAGGCTTGCAAGTCTTTGAAGGGCAGATCGACAATGTAGACGTGTTCGCTTGCTGCATTCGGCGCTGTAAAGCTGCCTTTCTTACTGTTTCCATGAACGATAATGTACCCGACTTCCGTGTTGCTGAAGATACAACTCTCACACTCCTATCTGCCTGAAGCAGCTCAAAGCGGAGGAACATTCGAATGCAAAGATGCCAAAGGTCGCCGTGCTCTCCTCCTGTAGCCTAGAAGATAAACTTTGTCGCAATCTCCCGAGGTGGTTTCATTGGGCTGTAGTGCGGGCCAACTCTAAAATTTAAGAGTACAAAGGCATATGTTACGCGCCCAGGGTGGATCTCTTTTATTTTCATAAAACCGGCGGCCTATATGTCGACAAGCAGAGGGACCACAAGCTGGATTAAGAGCTACAGGAGACCTTCGTCTCATACCTCGACTTGTCGGCGGCAATGGTTGAAGCAGCCGACGATCCTGATAATCGCTATGATATGAAGGATGTTACTGTTCACAATACTGCAGGAAGTGCGAAATTTCCAGTGTGGTTACCACCATTGGCTTTTTGCGGTATTCGAAGGCATTTCTTCCCGTGGCTACACCCCTATCTCCCGCTCTTGGGATGATAGAGCACATTGGAGGCCAATTGGCCAATTGGCCAACTGTTAAGAACTGGATAGTGGATACGCTGTCATTCTTATTCATGGGACTTTGTCGATTTCGGCCCGAGTCAGCTGTCATTAATGCCTAGCGGCCTGGAGTTACGCCTTCTTCCAACTGTGGGTTTGTGTTGGGCTTCGGCCACCTGGGAAGCAGGCGCTTAAAGAGCAAGGTGGATGGAAAATATGTTCTATGATGGATGAAAAGACTGGACCTCTCAATAGTGTGGTAATGCGGAGTGCCAATAGTTTCTTTTACGCACTATGCAAACAGGGAGGGTTAGTTGAATAGTGATCGGAATGTCATTTGTGAATAGCTCAATCCTTCTTATTTCATACCGACACTGAAGTCCTGGCTATAGAGAATAATACTAGTTTCAGGGTTTTAAGGTTTGCGTATATATTCAGCGGATTACAGCCAATTTCTGCTGCGCGGGGTTTATGCTTGTTACACTTGGGGGTTTTGTACCGTTTTGTCCCAGCTCGCCACGGGGCTATAAATTCACCAGCCCTGGCATCTGCATTCCTCTCGCCATGCGGATAATTACGTCTAATCTTCCTCATCCCGTGTGGTCCCGCCTCCCAATCGTAACACAATCGCGAAGAAAACAGTAGAAACCCGAGCATGTAAGTTTACTTGTGCGTTAGACCAATGGATATCTTTACAAAACCCTGAAACCCTGCATAGCCGCTTTTGAGCCTTCGGATCTGGGGCCCCACAAGCTGTGATTTGTGGTAGTCAGTCATCTGAAGGGCCGCCGAGCTGGAAATTCCACCCATATTGCACTCCAGCTCAATGGATTTCTTTTCTCGACCGTCTAATCTCTTCCTCATCTCGCCTACTACTTTGAGTGATTCGTTACACTATGTCGCCACTTCTTGGCTTCGTGGCGTAGGATCAACGCTCATAAGACATAAAATCAGCATTCCACAGCAGTTATAGACTGTCTGTTGGAAGTTGTAGAAGGTGCTAGGCAACTTTCGTAGATTCTAAAACGTTCTAAAGAGGACAGTAATGTGGTGGTGATACCGCGAATATAAAATTGACCTGGTATCACCAAGTACAAATATACAATAATAAGAGAATTCCTCGTTTGCAACACTGTCAAAACCATGTTTCGTCATTCGCTGCTCCGACATCGATCTTGGGCTCCGATAAGAAATAATAAAGGACATTACCCAGTACTACAAAGAACTGCGCCGGAGAATAGGCATCCAATAAACCAGTCGCGGAGGAAAGCACCGAGGTAGATATAAAAAGCGCTGGACTCTTTGACGAACCTGATACAGCTTCCGATGACACGGATAATTCGAGCAGAATCCTTGCTAAGTCTTAGGAAGCTTATCTGGCGACCTGCTCTGGGGAAGGGCAACTCAAGTATCATCAGTCTACCTCAGGTAAGAGTCCCAGATACGGAGAAGCAAAAGCCTCGGGACATTCAAAGTATCCTACACGACATCAGGTAAATAAATGTATTCCGGATGTCCCTTATCTCCTTGAGTCAAACTACCTAGCCCCTCCTTGCAAGTTCTCATCTTTACCACGGCAGGACCCCGCCATCCACGTCAAGCATTCCGTTCTTCTCGAAATCAACGTCCCTCTTCCCCAAGACGATATCGACCAGCACATCAGCAGCTTCTTTGGCGGGCCGTGCACCCCTCTTGATTCGCATCTGCCGGCCCTTCTCACCCGTGAGGTTGGTGACGCAGAAACCCGGGTTGAAGGCGCAGACCTTGCAGCCCCACTCCTTGTAGGAGTATCTCTGGCATGCCGACATCATGTTGAAGGCAGACTTGCTAGCCCGGTAGTGCTCCCCAGGTGTCGCGGCGCCAGGATTTGTCGGGTCCAGCTTCCTGGTGATGGAGCCCTGATCCGAGGAGACGTTGATGATGAGAGGCGAGGCCGACTTCTTGAGGAGTGGCTCAAAGACCTCGGTCAGGACCCAGGGAGCAAAGACATTGGTCTCGAAGGTCGCGCGAAGGAGTTCGAGTCGGTCCATGGGCTCAATGATTAGGATGGCCGCGTTGTTCACGAGCACGTCCAGCTTGCCGTACGACTTGTCGACGGCGTCCCTGGCGGCATTGATTGATTCCCGGCTCGTGACGTCAAGCTGGAGAACCGAGATGTAGCTCTTCAGCGAGGAGGTGCGGGTGGTCTTGATCTCGTTCAGCGCATTGTTGCCTTTCTCCAAGGAACGGGCACAAAGAAGGATGTGGTAGTCCGCCGAGGCTTGAGCAAAGCTGACGACGGCCTCGAGGCCAATGCCACTGTTGGCACCTGCGAAGTGGTCAGGGTTAGCTTCTTGATAACAAAGAGATCTCGGTTGACGTACCCGTGATGAGGATCACCTTCTTGTCCGATGCCATGGTGGAAGATGTTTTTTCTTGACTGCGATGAGGCTTCGTGTGAGGGGAATGGTGATGGGAGTGATGAGGGGAATGATTGGTGGGACTGATGATGGGAATGATGAAGTCGATCAGGGTGGATTCAAGCGGATTTTATTCGACAAAATGGCGGATGGCGGATGGCAGATGGCGGATGGCAGATAGAGTCAGATTTGGCGGATATCCGCATTCTAACCAGCCCTAAAATGGAGATAACCGGATTTATGCAATGGCCGACCAGCCGAAGGGTTAAGACATTATATCCCTCATATTCGCCTGCTATCGGTGACTGGTCGGAGTCCGATTTATCACAAGGGCAGTGAAGTTTAGTAATTGTAACACTTGACCTCAACACATCCTCAATGTGATATATACCAGTACTAGCGGCAGCATGTTGACCGACTGCTCTGAGCAATCAATCAACCAAAACTCTTAATTTCCCGCCGAATGACGTCTCTACTATGGGTCTTCCAAGAGCTCTCTTTGATTCGGCCTATACTCAGGAGCTAGCTTCGATCTTAACGGCAATGTCCTATAGATGTAAGCTGGCGTTCAGGGGGCTGAACCAGGTATTGAAAGTATGAAATCCCATACTAATGAGCCGCACATTCGGCGACAATTTTCATACTTGGTTCAGGGGTAGTGGTTCTATAGAAGTAACCTGGGTTTCAGGGGGCTGAAGCCGGTATGAAAGTATGAAATCCCATAATAATGAGCCGCACAGCCGGCGGCAATTTCATACCTGTTTCAGGGGTGGTGTTGCGGTATAAAACAAAACTATGAAATTATGAAATTGTGGATTACCCTGAAAGCAGGCTCAATCGAGTCGTTGATTTTTCTAAAAGTTTTAGTAATTTAGGTGAGATTTTTAGCAAGCAAATTGGGCGAGTTATTATTTCATGTAGTTCTGCATGTTTGTGAGAGGGTTAGGGGTAGAGTATGAAAAGTCGGGTGACACACATGGGCGCAGATATGAAATTTCAGTGACAGACTTGCGTGTATAAAATAGGGTGACACGTCTGGACCGCGCGGAATTGGGGTGACACATCTAGACGGCATGAAACTGGGGTATTGGGGTGACTCTCGGGGTCAGAGACCGCTGGGTGTGAGCGCCAAAGTGAGGAGATGCCAGGAATGGGAAGTACTTATACCTTGGCTGGTCCAGAGGGTAGCAGCAAATACCCATGCCCTAAATGTGATAGAGAAACTGCTTCCCTGAGCGCTCTTAGGCGCCACATGGCTCATAGTTGTCAAAGCCCACGTATAGCACGAGAAGGTTAGGGTTATCCAATATACCCGTCAGGAATGCAGAACTTACTTGTATTAGACGGCCGACCAGACCTCGGGGCATACCCGTTAACAAAGCAAATACAACAGAAGGTCTGGTGGTGGACGCCCTGCCATGGGTCACAAGTATTCAAGTAACAACGCACAACCCTCGCCCAAAGGACGAGAACCGTGCTCGCATATGTATGTATATATTCATATACATATACATAGACATCGACTTGCGGCCGAAATTATATGGAGAAGACGCCGTCTCCAAGGCGTTGAGCAAAATCTGTAGGACCCCAAGACGCGTCGTTGTGGTTGAAGAACGCGTCCGCTGTGTTTTTGTTTTCTCTTACACCAGGCAAAGTGTTGGTACTGAGCACGTCCGGCCGTCCGGACGGCCTAATTCGACTTCAGAGTTTGGGCACGACCTTCTACTATCTGCACCAAACTTTTGTGGCTTATTAGGACGCCGTGCTAAGCCCAGCGCCCCCGCAAGTCAGCAGACCGGGCCAGCTCCCGAAGTCTGCCCAGACACAATCCCAGAGGTAGCTGTTGCACATGTAAGTGAAGGTGTGTTTTCATGATTATTTTAATCCTTGTTTATGCGCTGGATTAAGGTAATCAATGATGCGACTATTGGCGTAGCGGAGAAAGTTATGGACAGGGAAACGAAAGAAGTGTGCACTCCACACAGTAAGAACTTAAGAGGGAAGATGGAACAAGCGAACATGTGTTTGCTGGAATTCTGCACTCAGTCTTCTTAGATCTTCTTGTGGCTCCAAGGAAATTCTAGCCATAAATATAAACAAATAAACAAGGAATATAGGTAAGGTTCAGGGTTTCTTCCGCGATTCCACGTGTCCGCTCGCCGGCCTCGTCACGCAGTATCGCGAAAGTACTCGTAGCATTGGAAACCACTGGATATAATTTAGCTGTCTCCATTAGTCTTAATTTATTGTGGTTCGTTGCATTAATCCGCCACATCTCACAACTCAAGAATTTGCCTTCCGAACCTCCTCCAAGTCCTCCCCACTCCACCCCGCAGCCACCAAAATCTTCCACAGAATCTCATTCTTTGCCATTGCATACTCCCCAATATTAGCAAATTCCCGCTCTTCTAGCTGCTTCTTCACACGTCCATACTCCTCCCTCAACCCCTCATCACTCAACAACACCCGCTTAATATCCATATGGTTCCGCAAAGCCACCCCCCCTTCGATCATGGCGTAAGTGTTCCTCCTCATCTCCCCATCGCTATGACCCCACGCTGCGTCTTTCTGGCCATAACCTGGTTGCCGAAATGCGAACCGTCCAGGTACATTCATCTCCCCGCAATCGAAGTAGCCAGCGGACACAAGTGCCGCTCGGACTGAAGGGAGTGTCTCCGGGGTAACGATAATGTCGATATCGAGGACGGGCTTTGCTGGGAGTCCTGGGATAGAGGTGCTGCCTACGTGCTCAATGGAGCGAATTGGAATGTCTTCCAGGACCTTTTCCAGTGAGAATTTCGTTTGTTGGAATTCGATCGCCCAAGCGGGATTGTGGGGTTCAATTTTGACTTTCATGTTGCAGAGATTTGTTCTAGCTAATTCATTGGCAGCAATCTGGCTACAAAGCTACAGAATAGGAGCAGGGGCAATGGAAATCTTGTATTTAATAAGGAGATTCATGGAGCAACCATTCCTCTTTGGGACTAGCGTAAGATGATGTCGGTACCCATTTCAGGGCGTTTGGGGGTGGGTTAGGGTGCCAAACACAACTCCAGTTTTCGGTCGACAGCCAAAAAAAAATTTTTCAGCATGGGCCGCGTTATTTTCTGCACGGCACAAGTTGCAACAGCGCGGCGGTGCTCCATCCAACATGCACACAACTAACGATGCTTACTTATCTACACTGCATCACTCCAGGGACCCACCAGGCCATAACGGCATAACCACCAGTTCTGGGCACATCATTCCTGCTTATTTCGGTACAATCGGTAACGAAAATGGAAGGATAACCCTTGCCCTGACATCTTCGGTAGGTACTGTTATTCGTACTGTATCGTAGTACTTCAGGTCACTTCTTCGCACTATTCCGTTTTTGCTCTAGCCTAAAAACCTAACAAATAGACTGAAGCAACCATAATATGATTCGTCGGACGTGTAGCTCTCCTAACCCTTGCCCTACAGAAGTTACATGCGGTCCAGGGGGCCAAACCATGCGTTTGTCAGAGGGTTAGGGTCTGTGCACGAAAATACTGCTCCATCCACGAAATTGGGAAGGGTTAGGGACCTCTGAACTAACTGTGCACGAAAATCCGGCAGTTTGTGAGAGGGTTAGGACACTGTGCGCGAAAATTTTTAGCTGTGCATGAAATTGGGTGACACCTAGGCCACTGACAGCCAGACCGGATAGCATGCGCGGCAAGGAAACGATAGTGGGTTAGGCTAAATTTACATACAGTACTACCAATACCAGAACAGGCAATGAACAATTGCAAGGTGCCCGGCCAAGTAGCCGTAAGGAGCACTGTCCAAAAGGTCAAAAAAAGAGTAGACTTTGCATGCAGTAGAAAATATAATTTATTTTGCGTTTTCAAAGGCTTAAATTAAAGACAGCGAGGAAGGTGATCCGATTCAGATTCAGATTCCTCATAAACCCGAGAGACTTTCTAGCAGACTGGACTTACGGCCTCGACTCCGACTTCGAACGCGAAGGAGTTACCGCCTTATGGAGATCCGGCCAACCTGTCGTCTGAGGGACCGAATCTCGAAAGCTCGAGTTTAATGAAGATGTGTCTGCAGCTAGTTTCAGCATCGACGAGGAACTGCTAGCAATGGCGACCGGTGTTGAATGACATGCGAGGGAATCGCCGACAGAAGAGTGTGAATGTTGTCAACGAATACTTTGGCGGAATCCATTGTGGTCGGTCGCGATGGTTGTCAGCGCAGATGTGCTATAGTGGATAACGTATGTATGAGTGCTTATTGTATTCACCTCTTCTGGCCGGCGGAATCCTTCCCTTATATATTACAAGACCGGTCCCTGTAAATATGCAAATGGAATACAAAAGAAAATATGTACATGCTACAAGAACTATGTAGAACTTTGTAGACTTCTGAAGAAACAACTTGACCTTGCCAGAACCTTCTGAGGTTGACGTCACTGAACTCTAAACTCAGGAGATTTGCATTGGTCGCGAACCTTGTCCGACTTGGTGAAAACTCTATTACTTTCAACAACCGGCAAAGAAATCCGAGTCTTCGGGCTAAACACAC
Organism: Lipomyces starkeyi; assembly: GCA_018804115.1. Lineage (NCBI taxonomy): Eukaryota > Fungi > Ascomycota > Lipomycetes > Lipomycetales > Lipomycetaceae > Lipomyces > Lipomyces starkeyi. The sequence goes on from JAGJTG010000010.1 coordinate 916,673, forward strand.
TCGACCTGAAACAGGTGCTCAGAGGCCATACGCACAAAATCCACAGTGTGAAGTTTTGTCCGGTTAGCCCCGATGGTGACGGATATGTCCTCGTTTCATCGTCAGTTTCAGACAGTGGGCGGGATAGTATGATTATTATCTGGATGCTCGATGAGCAGGGGAAGGATAGGCATGATGTGGAGGAGCCTGTGAATATTAAGGATCTCGCCGCAAAAGCGACCGAAGCAGCGATGCAGGAGCTTGTCAGGGGTCACGGGTGGATGAGAGACGAGGCTGAGTCGGACAAGCTCAGGGAAGAAATGAAGGAGATCGTATGGAGAGCCGATGCTCGTCACGCTATCAGAGATAACACAGTACTTTGCGGAGGCCTGGTGGGCGAGGGGTCTAGCCCATTTATCGATGATGGCAGGTCGCTTGTATACATTACAGAACATCTTGCTTCATCGCCTGGTGCAGCCATGACGTCTACGATAGTGGTTTGGGACATGGAGAAGAGAGAAGAAAGACTTTCGTTGGAGGGGCACACGGATAGAATTACGTGGGTCGGCATTAGTCCTGATAAAGCCACGTTGGCATCTGCAAGCTAGGATGAGACCCTTAAGCTATGGGACGTTTCGACTGGACAACTGAAGGGTGATATAATACCAAGCGGGGCTCAGAACTCGACAGCTGCATTTTCACCGGACTCGAAAGCCATTGCTGTCGTTGACGGATCGCCAATTATGCGCATTCATAACGTGGCTGAGGGTAGTTTAATCTCTAAGATAGAGGCTCCGTTAGGCATTGTAAGGTCGCTCGCATGGAGTCCCGGCGGACATAGTTTGGGATGGCTTTTAAAGGATCGGAGGGCGGTGCCAATGTTTATGATATTGTGCAGAATAATAAATGGAGATCTGATGCAAAGAGAGGTGATATGACAATAATGGCCAACCCAGATTTGTTGTTTTACTTGCGAAGTGCAAGACAGCTTGTATCGGTGGATAGTGACCAGACAGTGCGATTTTGGTCACTAAATTAAGGTATCAGCCTTTCTGTGATTGAAATCTTTGAATTAGGCAGGGAATGGAATGAGACGAAGTGAAACGTAGCTGAACCACTTGCAACATCTGAGCAGTATTAGAGATATTTTTGCTTGGATACGGATACGGATTTGGATAACAACAAATAGGCCTAAATATTATCCGTGCCGATCCCACCTTTGTGCTTGACCATGGCATCACTCGAGCCATTGGACTTAACGGAAAAACCCGCCGCCTTCTTCCATCCTATCAGACATCACTTGTGTATAACTTCTATATGACTCTTAAATAACTTGATTGTCAGTATACATTAATAAACCAAGCAGAAGTCGAACGTAACGACCCCACGTGCTACCTCATAGTTCGTTGTGGCAAAATAAATATAACTAGGCTGCTTCTGCCTCACTGACTAACTATGTAACCCATGTAATTCTCACTGCTCTAGCACGCCCCGTCATTTCCCCACGTAAATACACATTCTGAACAGTATAGTACCCACCATTGCGACTTCAAATCCGATCATAGTTAACCTTATCGGCCTTCGGCTTTCGGCTTTCGGCTTTCGGAGACTGCTTACTGTGGAAGTACGGAAAATTAAGTGTTTGGAGGACCCTAGCCCAGGACAAAACAGGCAGAAATCGCCGGATTCCCACTACTTTTCGGAGCGATTGTGAAGGTACGCCTAGACTTTTTGTCCGTAAGTTGGCATTGCCAAAATCACCCTGACCCATTGACGATTCAATGCCGCGTCACATTGATAAACAAAGCCCCCATCTATGTTCTGCAAAATCGCGCGCCGATTTGGCCTGTCTGTATGACGTAGGTAGATGGTAATTAAGTCACGACTCCGACACTAAAGATCCTCAGGAAATGTTATAAATGTGATAGTCTTCCACGTTGGACCCTTAGTCCCTCAAACCTGGTTACAGAAGTCTTACTAAAATATGGCAGCAGAATTATTCAAAGCCGCTCCAGAGCCTCCCACAGAGCTTGGTCGCTACCGTATCCTCTCTTCGACGGCGGGCATTCGCGTGTCACCACTTCAGCTCGGCGCAATGTCCATCGGTGATGCCTGGTCCCACTTCATGGGCAGCATGGACAGAGCGGAGTCCTTCAAGCTCCTTGACGCCTACTATGAAGCCGGCGGTAACTTCATTGACACGGCTAATAACTACCAAAATCAGCAATCAGAGACTTGGATCGGCGAATGGATGTCTGAGCGTAAAAACCGCGACCAGCTTGTTATCGCCACGAAATTCACAATAGACTATATGGCCTACAAATTGGGAAAAGGGAAAACGCCGAATCATTGTGGCAACCACAAGCGAAGTCTTCACATGAGTATTCGTGATTCATTAAACAAGTTGCGGACGGATTGGATCGATATCCTCTATCTCCACTGGTGGGACTACACTACATCAATAGAAGAGATAATGGACAGTCTACACATCCTCGTTGAACAAGGAAAAGTCCTCTACCTCGGGGTTTCGGATACCCCTGCGTGGGTTGTCAGCGCAGCAAACATTTATGCACGAGACCACGGCAAGACCCAATTCAGTATCTACCAGGGTCGATGGAATGTTCTGTTGCGTGACTTTGAACGTGATATTATCCCCATGGCGCGTCATTTCGGAATGGCTCTTGCGCCGTGGGATGTACTGGGCGGTGGCAAATTCCAGACCAAGAAGGCGGTCGAAGAGCGCAAGAAGAGAGGCGAAGGACTTCGCAGTCTCCGAGGTGCAGATCAGAGCGAGGATGAAGTGAAAATGAGCGAGGCACTCGCCAAAGTCGCGTCCGAACACAACGTTGAATCTATTACGGCGATAGCACTCGCATACGTCCTTGCCAAAGCTCCAAATGTGTTTCCTGTTGTTGGTGGAAGGAAAATCGAGCATCTGCAGGATAACATTCAAGCGTTGAAGATCAAATTGACAAACGAGCAAATCGAATACTTGGAAAGCGTCAAACCCTTTGATGTAGGATTTCCGACTAATTTTATTGGCGAGGATCCGAAGATCACGGGCAAAGCTGGCCGTCTTCTCGCAGCGTCTGCGCCTTTGTCATTCGAAAAATATTCGAAACCGATGGGACAGGACTAGATATCCGTGGTCAGACTCCGGAACAGGGTTAGAAAGCCGTTAGACAGCTCAATGAAAATCGGGGGTACATTAGTCCTTAACTATAGGAGCATGACAATTATGGCCGGGCACACTAGGAGGCCAGCTGTCATCATTAATAAAAATCATGTCATCTCACTCACCCCACCAAGTACCTTGGAAATGGGCGACCGAGTGATTACACACCATATAGTTGCCTGCACCTTCGGTCTCAGAATAACATAATTGCTCTTGCTATCGAGATTCGGCACCTGTGTATCTAGAGCATTGGTCTGGATCTCAGGTTGTGCCCAGCCATTGGTTGGATTCTCACGGCGCCAATGGGCATGGAAGTACAAGGTGTCTTTGCTCAGTGGTTCGCCGTCCTTGCGTAATGTCTCTATGTACCTAGCACAAGATTGTGATATAAAATGAGCGAGAGTGTGGATGTGGGCGCAGAATAGGATGTGAACAACAGAAGGGAGGCTTGAGAGTCTGATCTCGATGATGACCAGTCTCTCGACTTTTCAAGTCTAAATATACGCGAACAACACCTCTAACTGAGGTGACAACAAAGCAACGACTAACTCAGAACTCCCCGCTCGCCCTCCAATGCCGCCGAATGAACTAGCATCTGACAATGCCAGCAAAGTTATCTTTGATAAAATGTAGAGGTCAGGTCGAATTGTCAACAAGCGCCTGTTCAATGAGGCCATGATTTGTGACCAAGTTGATTGTCACATTTACATCACCTATCGAGGGAATGATATTAATTACATAATCCACAAATTTTCAAGGCAGGTTTTTATAGCACGCTATAGAGATCCCATGAATAGTTTATCGTCCAATGTGCAATTAAACCACCCACCCGCAATTACATATGTACATGCTGCAGGTCTCAGGTGTATGTACATCGATTGACTGTCTTGCCGCTTACAGCAAAATCCTCATCTTCAATTTGTCTCCCTCCAAAATCTCATTCCGCTTCGAGACCAGTTCAGGCAGATCCCAGTTGCCTTACACCTTGGAACTTCCCTCCCCTGACTTCGATAACCCTGTATTCGCCAGCCTGTTCGTCGGAGACTGTGAAAGGGCGTGTGTCATGAGAACGATTGGCCTTTGTTAGATCCATCTTCTTCCGGGGTATAAGCAGATGTTTTTGGAATTTTGAAGAGCCCTTACCAAGATGGATGACATAACAAGGTTTAAGCGGACCTTCGGAGTCAAACGGAGATTTAGGGTTGGATCGACTGGTAACGCTTGCTGGTCTGCCGATACCGTCGATGGGTCAAAGGCAAGGGGTGCGCGATATAACTTCAAGTGACCGCGTTTGACTTCCTTGTTGCAGACTCGCTCATACTCTTGGACTGTCATGGAAAATTCTCGGCCGTCGCGGACAATTAAACCGCTTTGCAAAATTCTGAGTGCCAGCTGTGCCTGTTTTTCGCTCTTGAAATTCCTTTGCACCTTCCGTAGACCACCACACTCACAGACAATGCGCGAGTTCGGCAGGGTAGCTTTCATTAATTATCGATTAAGTGTACCCTAAACCTCGCTCGGTACCTGGTCTGTGGCATTTTTGATATTTGCCCTTATTATTATTGGAGCTGGCAGTTCTTTGTTTAATTAATTAGTTCACATGTCCGATCTGTGCTACCCACGCCCATGTTGCGCTGACACAAGCGGAAACGGGCGAAAACGCGTGACTCCCAAAATATTTGTTTGTAGTGTCACGCGTGCGCGTGTTTCCACCGCATCGACGCGTCCCTCCATTCGGCAATACATCCGCAATTCGCGATGTATTATTATTATTATTATGAAAACATCCACAATGGTCCGGCGATACACACGTTTAGAGCCGACGTCTCTGTACTCTAGTGAGTGGCTGACGTCAAGTAGCAACCGGATTCGGAACTGTCCACTGCGAGATAATCACGCTCCGACGGAGATTCGCGCTGAAACAAACCTCGGCTATTCGCGCGAATTAATTAATCAATATTCGTATTCGGACCGATGACTGTCTTGCCAAGACTCTGGGGTTACACAGATCGAATGCTGTCGCGCGCTCGCCGACGCGTCCCGTCGCAGCGTTTTCGTTGACAATGACATACCGGCCCGAGAGCCACTCCTTTCGGTCCTGCGTCACCACGTCACCCCGGACGTGGTTCTGGGCATCATCTTCACGCCAGCTGAGCCGCGCTAGCGTCTTATGCTTTAGGAAGGTTTAATGCGCTTCATTCATCGTTCGTGCATTTGTCATCACGGCAACAGCTCTCAAGGCTTTCTTTCAACGTCTGATATGTTGAATTCCACCGTGCGCTGACATTGTATTGAATTATTTTCTCAGGAAGCTCCTCCAGCCTGCATAGCTTCTTCCATCGGTTACGTCGTTGCGGACTTCGGTCTATCCAAAGGACAATTATGTTCATCTGAAAATGCGGTACTTGTCTGACTCACTTCAAGGCGGCGACGAGAACGGGATCGTGGACTTTCGTCAGAGTCGCCTTCACTATCAGTGCCGGTATTCGGCGCATGATAATCAAGACGCTTCGCTTTAGACAGGCGCTGTTGTGTACTCTGAGATCGAGAACCTTGAACTCTTATTTTGGGAGACGACAATGAACCAATAGCTTTGCTTTATCACTGTCAAGATGCAAGATTTGGAGATAATCGATGCACGTGAGACCAGAGAGACAAGAGGTAAGAAGTGATAATACAACAGGAGAAGGAGATCTTGACCATATGAATTTGTCGGGCTTCTCGCCGTCCTATATATTACAGACTTTTCATTAACTATACTGCAGAAGGAAGTAATTTTACATCGCTTAAAAGTTTTGAACATTGAAGGAGTTATTACTTATTCTAGCTTATTTCCGACCAGTTAAACCAATTACAGGATTGGGATCCAACCTATGGCGAATTCAAAGGGAGAAAGGAACAGAACACAAGGGGAATACATATGCAAGATCCGCTTGTGGGACCAAGAGAAGAGCCAATAGAAATCCACGACGGAGACCACATCTCCGGTTATGGTCAGTCAAAATGGCAAAAACCGTTATTGCGCAAAGAACATAACAGAAAAATACATATGCAAGATCCACTTTGGTACCATAGCGATAGGTAAGGTGGAGCGAATATTAATCAGCCACCGATAAGTCACATCGCCGGATCCGATCAGTCGATGCTGCGGCTCAGAAGCTGCGTTACGAATGCTGGACGACATTACTACGTTCCTCGAAAAACTACGCGTAAACCTGGTTGCTCCTAATGACTGTTTATTCCCGACACAGCCGAATTACCTCTGTCGATAATAATTTGCGTAATAACTTTAATTATGTGTTTCATGATTTTATCCGGGGATACTATCCACGGATATGACTAATCAAGATTGCTTTATCCGTATCCGTATCCGTATTTTTATGACGGATATCCGCGCGCGCGGATATATCCGTTATCCGTGTATCCGTGTCGATCCCTAGCGAGAATAGCCCCAAAGGCAAACTACTGACCACTCCCACAAATAATAATGATCCGGCAATCAGAATACTGAAACTCATATGAATAGATACTCAGTGCTGGGCACAGAGTTACGGTATGTAGTTCGTCGCTTAGTTCGGCCGACGTAAGGCCGGGTAATTCAAGGATCCAACTTCCAAACTCGGGGCCGGCGGCCGACGTCGATCCGCCAAAACAATCGTTTGTTCATACTGCTTTGACATCGATTCTTGTCATGATTCGGGCATCTTTCTCTTCTTCGTCTTGTATTTAAATAATCGACCTTCTAGATGCCAGAGAACAGGTCCCTCATTCGAAATGTTCACCTTTTCGATGGTTCGAAGCCAGATGATCCTCCTCTCGGAGGATTATATTTGAATCCATCTGTGACTAAGAAAAAATTCCATCGTATGCTGAAGATCGTCATCGCTGCCGATTGTCCATATAGGGTGCGACTTCGAGAGACTGAAGTCCCGCTTTCTCCTGACGATGATGAGCCTCTCGAATCGGGTCATTATGATATAGTAACTGACACTCCTGGAGGTAAGCTCTATTTGTTACGAAATGCTTGTGATATATGCGCTAATGCAGCGTTAGGTCGGATATGGCTCACTGATGAGCGCTGCATTGCAAGATCATTTTCACGCACGGTTAGTAAAAGAGATCGCCGTTTCAGGGAGCAAGTTCGACAAAGGGATGGAAAATGCGTCATAACAGGATTAGTCAACCGCGCCGCTTTCGTAGATGAATGGACAAGCTTCGAAACCGCTCACATTTTTCCACTTTCGCATGAAGAGCTCTTCAGAAGTCTGGGTTATCCGCAGTATGTTACTAATAGATGTGATGACAGTCCTACGGGGATAAACTCCTGTCAGAATGGACTTCTTATGCGGTCTAATATCCATCAACAATTCGACTCCTTTAATTTTGCTATTGACCCCGATGATGATTACAAAGTAACGTGCTTCAGGATCGATCTGGACGGGATAGATGGCAGGACGCTGGACCCAGTGTGCAGGGACCCAAATGACGAGAAAAGAGTTATAGATGAGTTTTTGCGTTGGCATTTCCGTCAGACTGTTCTAGCGAACATGAAGGCGAATGGCGAGCCAATATTTGAGTTTGATTTTCCTGACGGATCCGACATGGTGGGGGAGATTCTCAGCGGACCGCGAGCAGCAGAGAGAATGGAGGCTGAATTATTTTCGCGACTGCCAAGCGTATCTCCTATTTCATAGTAGTGGTATTATTGTAATTAATGGTTACAGGCGCTAGGTTTTATAGTATCAATTTATTGCAATACTTCTCTTTTCCTCCGAGGCATGAGTTTACCAGATCCCCACGCAAGGACTGATTAGCATCCCGGCCTTGATTCTGGGGATGCAATTTTCGTGGAAAGTATTCACCATTGTGCATAATCATTACCTAAGCCTCGCAATTGGAATTTTTCGTTATAAACCACAACTTGCAAATTGTCTAATCGGCTGGCTGGTCACGGCATGACACGGTCTCTCGTGGTTCACAGTGAAATATTGGAATCAACTTCGTCAATTAAGGAATATACTCGCGAATTTCGACGAGTTTAACCAGGTTGGTCTCGATCGCTAAGCCGCAGCTGAGTTTCTCGATAGCCTTGTACTACGAGTTAGAAGAGCTCTTTCAAGATGCGTGAACAATGACGGACTATTCAAAGATACTGACCCTGTGTTGGTAAGAGCTGTTGATGCCGGACTAAAAAAGTATGAAAAGTACTTTGGTTTCGTTGACGAAGTCAATATTCACTATATTGCAATGATATTGGACCCTCGATTCAAGTGCGAACTCTTGAAACAAGAGCTTGAGGATGAAGCTGGCCGCATCTTTCCTCATTGAACCACTGAGAGCGCTTCTCCATAAGCTTTATCCGCCGGAACACAAGCCGCAGCCGCAGCAATCGTTTGCCCAACCGTCAGACAATGCAAACTCATCCACAGAATTGCGCCTGTTACAAAAAGTACAGGCGCAGTCAAGGCATGTGTCCGACATCGATCGGTACTTTGACGATACTGTCATTAGTGTCGCAAATACTGATGGTAACGAAAGCTGGCTGTTTGAGTGGTGGAACTCTCATAAAGGTGAATATCCCCAAATTCGCGATTTCCTCCCCCTCCCTGCTTCTGAAGTTGCATGTGAGCGGTTGTTCAGTCAGGGGAAAGATCTGCTTGGATTGCGCCGGCATAGAATGAATGGGGAGACGATGAGGCTGTTGACTCTGTTAAAGAGTTCATATATGTCGCAATAAAATCCGTTTGTATTTGTTTCCTTCTTTTAATAGTACTGCGCTAGATCTCCTTAATATTATATTCATGCTTTAATTATTATTGATAACTTATTTTTTTAAGTATTATTTTTATTTTATTTCGTATTTCTTAATTAATTATAAATCTGATAAATAAATTTTAGTTCTTGTGACCCAGATATGGCAGTCGATCAGAGCAATTATAGAATCGGGCACGAAATGTGGAAACCGTAACAATAACATGAATATAAACCGATCCATTACGTATATTAGACCAGCTCATTTGCAGAGTGAGGTGAGCAGGGTTCATATGTATGGATCGAAGGATCGATCTTAAAGATTATACGACTGTCATACTGACTCATAAGCTCAAGAAGACGTTTTTAGCCCAGTTGAATGGTATTTTTCATATTAGTGGTGGTTGTAATATCTTTCATTGATATTTTCGTCATTCCTACGTGGATATCCACGGATATCCACGGATATGACGGATACGGATACGGATAAGTCCATTTCTTCTGGATATGGATTCGGATACGGATAATTATATGAATGCCTGGATACAGATACGGATATGGATAACGAAAATCCTTATCCGTGCCGATTCCTATGATTGATCATTTGACAATTCATGTCGTAACTGCTGATCTTTAACTAGTAATGATTTTCAATTACTTCAGCAGATGGTGTTTCCGTGCAAGTATCAGGTAATGATGATCAATCATCAGACACTTGCTGACGTCAGTCAGAAGGAGAATGGAGTCTCATGTCCAAGAGCATATTATCATGAGACCACGGTGGTAACTAACTGTATTATCCCATCGTTCTGCAGAATTGTCTCGGTCAATATTTGTAAGCCCGTGGCCATTCTTACGATGGTGCGGCTCGAATGTGGTTCAGAGTTCGTTAGGCTTCAAAAGCCTAACTCGTGCTTTCCCACAAGTCTGTTCAAGATTTAGCCACATCCATCAGCAAAACTTCGATCGTCAGATCTGTCTTTGCCGCACCGAGTTATTTATTTGATCTCTGCAGGGAGTTACTTTTCCTTATGTGCATCTATTACTCTATTGAGCATATAATTGTTATTTCAATAGTTCTCTTTACGATTAGCTTTTCGAAAGTAGATGGTACCGTAATCGTATCTCACTCGTACGTGCGGTCCACGAAGGAGTGCCTAACAATGAGTGAACGTAACGGCAATTATCGATTCCCCGCAAGTCTACCGCCGACTGTATGACCACCTGCCGGTCCTTAGCACTTTTCGTGGCGGTTACTATCGACAACCGATTTTTCGAACTAAACAGCCGAGGATCTCGCCAAATAACGTACGAAATACACATTGAGACAAGTATATATGAGCGCGGCGCATTTTGGAATATCGGCAGTCACTAACGAGAAAAAGAGCTTCATCCCAGCAAGACCCGACAGGTCAAAAGATCGCTCTGTTAAACTTCAGTCCTAGACATCTGCATCATCAAACCTTGTTATCTGATTAATTCCTCATAGAGCAACTCGCTTCTAATATCATTTATTGGGTCTGTGTCCTGCTCTACATAATCTGCTTGGAAAACCGCAGCTTGGCAAAGTCTTTAGTCAGAGTTAAAGGTTCCACTGCAAGACAGAACAGAAAACAAAATGTTAATGTGAGATACGATAGATCTCACGCAGGATCATCATTTAATGCACATCGTAAGCAATGAAAGAGCTACGTCCTATCTAATATATATTCGCCAGTTTTGCGACGATGTTCATTTCTCTTCTCTCGTAATGCTCTGCACTCGCAGGGTAGCGATCACTTTATTAATAAGGATCCTTGTGCCCGCATAACATCACCCAGCCTACCTAACAACTTAAATTCCATGCGCTCGGCAGGAGCAGGGCCACTGAGTATAGCATCCATAGTATCAGAGCCGGGAGGGATATCTTCATCAAATATTGGTTCGCCCGCCCGTCTCATGTTGGCCAGAACGGCCTGCTGAAAGTGCCAAAAGAGAATATTGTCATTAACGTGGTGCGGATGGTTAATGTCTCTGCATATAGGATCCAGCTGTCGTCCTGCTAGCCCTAAGATATCATCAAAGAAGCAGACTATGCGATAATCATCCTAAATCAAGTTAGAGTGCCGACTGTTCTCGACATCTGCGGTTCACTTTGTCTCCATACATTCGGGTTGATCGAGATTTCATACTGGTCAAACAGAGCATGCACATTCTTCTGCAGGAGAAGTCCATTCTGGGGAGAATTGACACTACCATCACGTTCGTCTAGGACGACTAATTCCCCGAAATTGTAATTATGAAAGATAGACTCGAGAGCCACAGGAAATATGTGCGCTGCGTCATATATTGTCCAGCGCCGCAGCAAGGGCTCACGTTGCGAGACTGGAATCCCCGTAATTACGCATCTGCGATCACGGTCTCGAACTGCGGCCGGAAATGACCTAACTCTACCGGATGCAGAGAGAGAAGACATGGCAGAAGTAGTCCGTTTGTAGTACGGCGCGTCTGTGACTTCGATGTGTCCTTGATAAGATGTAAATTTGCTATCTTTCTAAATGTCCCGCACCCCCGTCACTCTCAACCTCATACTCAGAGGGTCTTGAGTTCGGTGAATTTGTACACGGCCATCATTAATCTTGCAGACACGAAGCGGCAAGTCATGTGTGATCAGCGCGTCCAACGCGTCTAGAAATGTCGTTTTCGTGAAAGTCGGGTTAGTGAAGCCGCCTCCAATGCTGACGGTGGGATCTGTGGCGAAGTAGATGACAATGTCCCGACCAAGATTTCTGTTTGCTGCCATGACTACAGGGTTGTTACGCACGATTCAAGCCGAACCAATAGTGTATACAGTGGTCTTGCAAGGGATAAGTCGTAGTAGCGTGGCCTCTCGAAGTTGTTTATTGTGATCGAGGCATCGATCGTTCAACACGTAACCACGCACCATCATTAACTATCTGTGGTGTGTGTAGGGTTGGGGTCCATTTGGACTCTGCTCGAAATTAACTAGCGTGACGTAAGGTCACGACTGACACTTAGTCAGCACCACGACACCCTCAATTTTCAACATTATGTCTCCTTCGAGGACTTCTATCAATCCAGAGAGCAAGTATCCGAAGCCTTGCCATTGCTTCGTGATTCTCGAAGGCCCGCGGATCTCGATTGCTCATACTGTCACAAGCAGCACGAGCCTCTTCAGAATCGCCGGACTTTAATGCTCGAAGGATATCCTTGACAATCAAATTGAGTATATGCGCTAAACAACGAATACAGCTCTCCAAACCCCGGAAGCGAAGGGTACTGCCATGCCTTTTTGCAGCTTTCGTATAGTGTTGAAACATAGTCTCATAGTCTCATTATTGCTAGCGTTATCTCCAGTGATAGTAATCAACTTGCGCCCCAGGTCTAGCTCCGCGAGTGTAGCTTCCACAGCAGCTGCCAGATTCTCTCCGCTGTGTGAGCCAGGGAGCTCCTTGAAGTCAAATACTTTCGCTTGATATTGGAATTCTTCGGTAAGCCAGTGTCCGATGATTCCCAGGATTGGGAGATTATTCCTACTTGTCCACATGTCTAGAGAAAGAGCTATTGTTCTGCACGTCTGTACTAACTCTTCCTTCAACTGGAGAAATTGTGACGTGAAGTTATCCACCAGTCGCTGGCGAACTGTATGGCGAGAGCTAAAAGGAAGTGTAATCCCTGGGATATCATGAAATTTTTGACGGAATGCGGGCTTCTCGGTGACGATCCATTGAAGAATGTTTTTTTCTAAAAGTTGTTCCTGTGAGAGTTTCTCTCTCCCGCCAAAGTAGGTCAATATAGTGGGCTTTGCCTTCTTCGCGGACTCAGGCCGGTCTTGTGCCTCAATAGAATGCCAGGGTCACTATGGAAAGAGGCTGGCTCTTCGAATGATGGCGACTGAACCAGGATGAGTGGCGAGACAATGAGAAAGTTGATGTTGTTGAGAGCAGTTTATAAGGGTTGGCAGGCCAGGGAGGCATGATTTCATATTGCATTTGTTTTAAAAAGTTTACGAATATTACGAATAATTTACGAATAAAAGTTATTTTATTCGTATTCGCATTAGTAAGCAAGAAATCAAATATTCGTACGAATACGAATATATTCGTTATTCGTGTCCACCCCTAAGCCATCGTGAAATCATACAGTAGAAAATCGTATATTATGTCTGTATCACTAAGGATCACGAAATCGCGTAAGCAACGATCAAACTAGTTAGCATGCCCATGCCAACCAGAATATAGAAAAAAAAACAATCACGAACTATCGTAAGTTCAAATTCCAAGACCGAAGTCTTGCCAGGAAATGACTAAAAACACAGCCATTTGCGACTCCTCTTCCTCTGAGTAATAACATATCCCTCCTCGCGAACGTTGTTGTCTGTCACGACATTCAGAAACACTTGGTCAAGAGTCGTAGCGCCAACACTATAAAATTCGAGACCCAGTATTTCCTTGTTTGCCTCCAGAAGCGAAAACAATGCACCAATTCCGCTCCCCTGTTTTTCAACGTCACCACTCGTGGTCACAACGGAGTTTGGCTTCTCAGATGGATCCTGAAAGTTATCCAGTTCTCCCTCTCTGAACCCAACTGGAACAGAGAATCTAATTTGACCATGGCTGCTTCCATGAGACTCGAATTTGACGCCAACCAAAAATCGCGAAATCCATTGCTTCACCATTTCCATCTCATTTGTCGTCGATATGGGCGCTGTCTTGAGTGACAGATGGATGTGATACACGTTGCCGTACTTCTTCCGGAGATAGTCGGTCGTTCCTAGAGCAAGGATGCGTCTGGCAATAATGCCGGCACGTGTAGCAAGAGCGTCAGCTTCCTCCATCGAGTGCGTCTAGAAAACTATCAGAAAATTTCGAAAATGTCAGAAAATCCCAGCGAAACAAACCGTAAGAATCAAAGAGCGGCCAGCGGTAACCTCAGTAAGAGTCTTCCACATGATACGCTTAGATGCTGCGTCCATAGATGAGCTAGGCTCGTCCAGAATCAAAACAGTAGGGTTTCCTGTCTCAGTTAGTAATGAATGAATATACCACAGCGAGCTCCACGTACCAATAAGTGCGATAGCCAGACTGAGCTTGCGCTTGTTACCACCGGAGAGCTCCGAGGCGAGACGGTTCCCATATTCCTCTAATCCTACCTTACCAATGACAGCATCCACATCTTGCGCTACCGTCTTGACACCCTTGGCGCGCGCATAGAACTCTAGGTGCTCGCGAGTTGTCATCAAATCCAAGGCATCGAACTGAGGACAGACTATGGACATTAGTCGAGATCACACGTAGAGCAGGATAACTTACGCCCAAGATATTGTCTCGCAGAGCGCATATTCTTGACGATATCCTCGCCCTCCAAAAGAACGGTACCGTGGTTAGGGAGCAGCTCACCACGCATCATGTTGATCAATGTCGACTTACCGGCACCGTTAGGGCCAAGTAGAGCAAATATTTCTCCCGGACTCACGCCAAACGAGACGTTGTCGACCGCGACATTAGATCCGAACCTCTTCGTCAAATGTAGAACGCGTAAGAAATCGGAGTCAGACTCCTCTACACGCTTCCTTTCGTGTTCAACATCGTCGGTCACGAAATGCGTCTCGTGCTCCGTGTCGTCGGCTAGATGGGCCCGGCGAAAGAAGCGTGGGAAGTAGCCGCCTTCTAATAGAAGTATTAACCCAAAGAGGACAAAGATCTGAATGCAGAGATACAAGATAGGCCCGCCGTAAGCATATATGGATCCGCCGCTAGAAATATACTGATTGTTGCGACAGTTCACCTGGTAGAGGTTAAAACCAACAATAAAGGAACGAGTGACATTGCCGACTGGAAATATGATATTGAGTGCAAACGTAATTGCATCAACGGCCATCTGTAACTGGCCAGTCGGGATATAGTTTTCCGTGAGCTATGACAATTAACATAAGCATAATATAGGGCAACTCAATACGTACAACGAATGCCATGAGAGATAGTAAGAACATGACCGCCTGGGTACCTGCAGCCAATGCGAAAGCAGCGAGCTGGGAACTCGAAACCAGCGAAACAGCATACACAAACAAAATTGACGCCAATCCATAGAGGGCAAAAACTGGAAACAAATATGCAGCACCAAACCACCATTGTGCTTGCTGAGATATGACGGCTGTGCAGACAGCTGCAATCGGGAGGACAATGAGAAAATCAAATAGAGCATATGCAAACCATAATGGCGCAGCACGGACTCCATTGGAGTATTCCAGAGCTCGGACTTTATGAAGTTTTTCACGGGTGGGGTAGAGAGCGAAAAATGCCGGATATACTGCATAGGCAAGGCAGCAGTACTAGATATATCAGTACAGGGATATAGCTTCATTATCCGAGTGGATATACATACAGCAATGTATTGAATGCTATTTCCGGCCCCAGCCTAATGAAGTTAGTTACCTAGGTTTTTTGGAGAACAGCTGATCTCTTACAGAATATAATGAGTCAAACGGCGTGTTGTATACAGCCACACGAAGACCAGACCGAATTTGTGTCCAAAGGTTCTGCATGAGCATTGCGGGCAAGATACCAAAATCCCCGGCATAAGCATAGGTTGGGGTGCTCATGTTAGTCATCATATAGAGTGCACCTGGTGTGACATTGGTGAAGAGAGTCGCGACATGGTGTTGGAAACTGGCGAAACTATCCTCAAATAAGAACTGATTCGTGTAGTTGGAAAAATTCAAGCCGTATCCAACCGGAAATTGCGTTACAACTTTGTATAATGTTTCGTTGATTGCGTCCGGACCAGCCACAAGTTGCAAATTACCAGTTTGTTGTGCGTCATACATGATGTTGATCGGTTGCGCTTTGTTGGGGTCCACAAAGGAGGCACCAGAGCATTGCGGGGCGTTGTACCCTTGGAGCAACGACTGCACACCTGGAGTCACGGCAATGGGCATGACCAGAGCGATGAGATAAGGTAGCCAGTTTCGCACGAGGACCGTGAAGCGCTTGTGAAATAATATCTGAGTCTGGCGAAAAAAGGAGATATCTTGGCCAGAAGACAACTTCATGTCGCTCTCATTCAAAGAGCTATCAGTAATTTGCGTACTGAATTTCTCATGGGGTCCGTGGAATGCAGAATGGTTGTCAGGAAAGTCTTGCACGACTTGTAGAAACACATTTTCGACGGTTGGCCCGTTCACGAAGACATTTGTATAACCCTTGGACTCCAGACTAGAAAGGAGTATTGCGGCCTCGGAAGAGTCTGTTGTGTTGTACACAGTCTCATCCTTATAACACCTTGTCGGAAATCTCAAGTCCGGACCATTCGGAATGCCAGGAAGATGGACTTCGTATCCGCCCCCCAGTCTTGTCTTTAGGACCACGGCGGAACCCTCGCATTTCAAATGACCATGAGACATGATTGCAATATGATCAGAGAGGACATCTGCTTCATCCAGAAAGTGAGTGGTCAGAATCATCGTTCTCTTAGATCTCTCTGCAAGTATAATATTCCATATTACACGTCGAGATAGCGGGTCCTTGTAGAAGTGTAAGAACAGAGCCTGTTAAATCAAGGGCCATCCCTCTTACCAGTCCTGAGCTGACTTCATCCATCAGACAAACAGTACTACCACCCACATACATGCAGGCCAGTTGCAGTTTACGCTTTTGGCCACCACTCAGAGTCTCGCTGCGGGCATTCTTTTTCAATGATAAGTCGCAGGCTTCAATAAGACTGTCCAGGGCTGACTTGTCATCCTGCGAGTACTTGATCTCATTCCATATGTCGACGTGCTCCTCGACCGTGAGCTCGTCCCATAAAACATTGCGTTGCGGACAGATACCTGGAATTAGCTTATACCGACGATCAAGGGTCAAAAGGATTCTCACCAATCTGTGACGGCAGAACATTAATGTGAATAGAGCCTTGCGTGAGATTCTGAAGGCCGCCAATCATATCCAACGTAGTCGTCTTTCCGCTTCCATTCGCGCCAAGCAAACATAAAATATGACCCTTAAGGGCAACTAGGTCCAGGCTACTAACTGCAATAACATCGCTCACCTTTCCGAGGGAGAACCACCGCTTGAGCAGTCTCGGTCGATAAACCTTGCTGAGTCCCGAAACTTCAATGACATTCATGGAGTCCTCTGTACCAGGGCGAATCCCGGTAGTTCTATTTCTGGAACTGGCTCCATGAATTACTTTCTCAGCAAAATACGCCAAAACTGGATATACCAGAATTTGAATCCACAAAAACACAAAGAGTTCAAGCCCATTAACGCTCGACGTACTATTCTGGTCTGAAGTGGCCTTTGGAGCATGAACCAGGTTGGCAGCTAAATCTTGACGCTCATAGCGGCTGATAAATCCGCTGAAGAAAATATAATTCATGCTGGGGAAAATAAGCGACAGGACAGCGACTACAGCAGTAGAAGGGGTACCACGATCAAGGATCATGCCAATCACTCCAATAATAAGAAAACCCACAGTGCAATAGACACCGGACAGTTGAGCGCGGTTGAAAAACATGGCTGCAAACACAGTCGCGCTCGTAAGTGCCATGCCAGTGAAAACCTGCCAGAAAATGGAAATAGCCATGTTCGATTTTGGATACACCTCAACACCGTACACTGGTTCGGGTCAGTAAGGCTTGCCGACTCTGTAACCAAAATTTGCTCACCAATTCCGATCACAATCCAGGAAGGCAGATATACAATGTTGAAGGCAAGAATATAACTGCAGATGCGGCTCGCTGCCGAACCGCCCATGGCATCAATCAGCTGCGTCATGCCTGACTCTCGATCGGTTGATATCATGCCGGCAAGATGATAGATTGAGGAGACAATGGTAATAAAAAAAACTATCCCATACGTAGATATAATTAGGCCCTGAAAAAGTTTGCGGACGTTGTCACTCGCGGTACTCTGGGAGATCGTGGTAAACATATATTCATTTGGAATAATTGACGAGTTGGTGATAGCATTGTCAATTGCCACTTGCAGTGGGAGGATGACTCGCTGTTGATCATTATTTTGATGATTGACTTGGAATGTTGAACCATCCAGCGCCGAGTCGGTGCGAATTGTATAGTTCCAAATTCCACTATTTCCAGTCGTCAAAGGCGAGTCATTGAACACCACTGCAGCAAAGCAGTCCGAGACGCCTTGCAAGCTCTCTTTACATGTCGTAATCAGATCTTCAACTTGTGTTAGATAAACCAGCGTTTTATTGGCGGCACGTAAGGGAACCGAGAGCTTCTCAACCACAGTGGAGACGTCCGACCCTAGACCCCGGGTCTGGACAAATACTAGCTTCTCATTCTGCGGCACATTGCTGAGAAGGCTTTGCACGGGTAGTGGACTACCGATGCCGTATCCGTTACTTGGGGCAAGAAAGTTCTTCAGGTTGGCCAGCAGGACCATGAACGCAATTGGAAGAAGCACTGCACGAATGAGCGTCGTGTACCAGCGCCTGACAACCACGATGAGAAGAGTCTTCTTTGCCAGGGCCCATGTCTGCCTGAAAAAGATGTCGACAACCGGCATCCCCATGACTGCAACTGATTCAAATAACAAAGCGAGGGCATAATGCCAAGAGCTGGGGTTTGACACTTAAGTACAGCTTCATCCGAGGACGCAAAGTAGGTGTGGCGAAAGTGCTCTCCGCTGGAGAGAATTTCATTCTCCGTTCATTTGCTTCCTCGCTGCGAAATCGCTTGCCGGTCGATATATTAAAATAGTGGGTCAGGCGCCTAAGCAAACCCAAACGGCGCAAATTAATGCGATTTCGGAGACGACAGCACCCTGGTCCCCCATACGCAACTCCAGCAGCACAGCCACCAGCAAAGTATTCAGTAACTGAGTAAGCGCGCCGCAAAACGTCATAGTATTTTCTGCAGGGCAGATTAAGGTATCGGTATCATACCACAATGATGACAACTTGGTGACCGCAGAACGGGATGCAGATGCAGCAAAGTAACTAAATAGAGATATTTTGCCACCAAGTTCTTTGCCTGAATGCCCCTATTAGGGCAGCACCGCCACGCTCAAGTGTCACCTAGGAACAACTCGGCCCCAAAAACTCCCTTATGTTACGGAACTTCTCGGACGTAGACAATAGAGATATTTTGCCACCGAGTTCCTTTAAACTTTCGTATCGCTGAATGTTCCGATGCAGGTGGTCCCCCCAATAATACTTCGGCTTCAAAATGCCCTGAGTTAACCGACAACGCCAAACAAGGGCCGCAGCGGCGGCGGTGGCTACCTGCATGTCCGTCACAGTAATGTTTCAGCTTTATGTTCTTCTTTTACAGTACATTTTACTTGCCCGGACGGCTGAAGGGACCCGTCGCCGCCAAGCGATGACATACTCTACTATTTTATTCGACTTCGATAGCATCGACGACGAGGACGCCATATTTCGATTTAGATTTCCCTAAGAACAAATTATTCAATGGCCCCGTGGCTATCGTCCTACACCTCTTGCCGCGTTTTGTATTCTCCTACGGCGGCTGGCATACCCTGAGAGGTGGGGCTCAATGATGAACGACTTTGGACGGTCGCGGTCATATCTATGTTCCGTGACTCGGGATGTGGTTTTGGATCTGGTTCATAGGTATGAGCCAAGCTCGAATGGGACGGTCGTCGCCTAACGCCTGCGACGCTTTCGCGATATGCGAACGCTGTAGAGCAAAAGTGTAGGTATCCCAATATCTGGGGCTTCATCGATGGCACGTTCAGGCCCACCACGCTTCGGACGGAGAATCAAAGGCTTCTATATTCGGGATACAAGCTGGTGCATGGGATCAAAGTAGTAGGGACTTACGCAGCAGGCAACTTCACTGGCTGTCTTTTATCTGGGTTCTGTCCTGCTCACGAACATTCAGACCTGCCTTGAGCAAGGAACGAAGTCTCCCTGGCTGCACTCGGCCTTCTGTAGAGGACTATCTGAGGCTGGTTTGCTGGTTTGCAATTTATTACAGCAGTAAATATTAACAACAGAGCAATGCAGGCTTGTGGGACTCCCAATTAACGCGAAACGAAACCCGACCTTATTCCTTTATTTCTCTAGCAGCTTTCTAATGTCATTGTGAAGAGAGGAATATGTTTCGATAACGGTTTTGGATAATTCGTCGACCTTTTTATCGACTTCGCGGAGTTGGATTTCCAACTCAGCTATACTGTCAAATTTTGTCTCGTCATTTGTGTCTGTGTCAGTGTCACCGGGGTTGCAAGGCCACTGCTAAACGTGACATCCCAGAGCTGTTTACATCGCATTATTTTGGTAAGGAGTCTTATTACAAGACCTTCAAATATTGTCAACATTTCGTACCTAGTCGTACCTCAGCAAAAATTCCCAAATAAACTTTTCGCTAAACTGACAGTAGACTCACAACAAAGTCAAACGCCGCCATCAACAGCACCACACAAACTATTTAAATTAACCCAAAAAAAATGAAAAAAAATGAAAAAGACCAAAAATGAAATAACGACATATGAACATATTAAAGATCGCAAATGGAATCAAAATAATAACTATCCGATAGAGCGCAACAGCGATCCAATTCTAATCGGCGTATAACTATCTGCAGTCCACCCGATCACTGTCTACTTCATATCTGGTCTAAAATACCGTCATGATAATTTTGTCTCCGCTACTATACTCACCGATCCGACGTGCGGCTGCTTACTTTCAATGACGGTTCAGGCCCCTGAACTGCCGGCTATATGTTCAGGGTTTCACGCCTTTTTCCAAAGTTGGCTAGAGCTATGGTGATCCCATTGCCAATCTTGGTTAGACCCCGGGGGATATCCCTATCGACGCCCGGGCCGCTATCGGACTCCGAGTCGCAGTTGGATTTAACTTTGGCCTGTCTTTTCGGGTATAGCAGTTCGTGGACATCGGTACTCATGGCATTCGTAATCCTGCGGGGGCTTTGCTAGCATTCTTTATATGTTAATAGTTTAAATTTAGATTGCGACTCTTGTACGGGCAGGATATAAATAAAGATGCGATCCGCTCTCTAAGATCAGATGCATTTTCCGGTCCTTCTAAGTCGATTTATAGAAACGCTTGCCAGCTTTGAGCCCAATCGTTTCCTTGCTTGTCTCCTAAAGACTTTCGATTTGCATCAAGCTACATCCTACGAGTCGTGACAATGGGGTATCCAGGTGCACCAAATTCTGCTGCCGCTATCCTTTTCAGTATTTTATTCATCTTGGTCACGTCGGCGCATACTTATCAGCTGCTACGTACGCGCATATGGTGGTTTATTCCGTTTGTCGTGGGCGGTTATTGTGAGTTCCTACGTCTGCTTTATACTTTATTTAGTTGCTGACATATCCTGTAGTAGAATGCATAGGCTTTCTTTGTCGTGCGATCGTTTCCTATAAGGACCCCAATTCGACATCGGTCAGAACCCCAAACATTATCAATACGGTTTTCATTCTCGTTGCACCCGTCTGGTTTGCCGCATCCATCTACATGTTGTTCGGACGGATAATACTTCTCCTTCAGGCGAATCATCTGGCCATCATTAAACAAAAGTGGCTAACTGGGATTTTTGTTACTGGGGATGTCCTTTCCTTGGTTATACAAGTTGCTGGTGAATAAGTGTTACCTCCCATCTAAGAAGAGAATTCTAACAACAAATCTCATTAGGTGCCGTGATGCTGACCGGAAACAATTCCAACACCCAAACCCAAAGCAACCTTAATACCGCAAAAATCGTCATCGATATCGGTCTTTCCGCCCAAATAGTCTCGTTTGGCTTTTTCATTGTGACAGCGATAGTCCTTCACCGGCGAATCCTGAAGCAACCCACAATCCCTTCCAAAGTACCATGGAAAAAGCATTTTTACACTGTCTATCTCACCAGCACCGTTATAATGTGTCGATGCATCTTCAGGCTTGTCGAGTATCTTCTCGGTACCAATGGGCCTATCTGGGGACACGAAGCATACCAATATGGTTTCGACTCGACATTGATGTTTTTTGTAATGGTTGCTTTCGCCGTGATTCATCCCAGTGAGGTTCACGCCATGCTCAAAGGTGGCGGGCTGGTCGCAAATGGCTTACAAACGAAGTTGCATGAGGGATCCATTGACTCTCCAATTTATTCGGGGATAGATAGAACGGAAGAACAGCCATACGATGTGAAATTGGAACCAGGCCAATATGTTGGCTGATTTCGTATTGATGTGGACGGAAGACATCCATTCCTTCCGTCATTTTTACATCTCTGTCCGATGTTTATTCTTTCCATTTCTGTCTCTTTTTGGGTGCAATTACATAGAATTCACCTTTGCAGTAACTAGTACGTGACCGAACTTGATGTAATAAAGTGTATACGAGGAGTGAATGGACTGAATTGAAAAATGGAGAGATTAGTACAAAATTCCATAAGAAGAAAATAAACTCACTATAATAAAGCGTGAACCACCACGCGCCGAGAAGTTCCAATCTGTCACCAATTCTGTGAACAATTTTGATCGTTTCGATCGATGCCTCAAGAGCAACCTCCATACTGTTCACTTCAAACCCCAACGAAAATTGTCTCAAGGTATCTACATTCTGGCATTGCAAGTCGAAAATACAATCAAGGCAATTGGAAATTGCTTGGCGATGCAGTAAGCTGCGTGCATTATAGTACCGCAATGAAAGTATAATGCTCTGTCGTTGGGAAATGCTGCTCTCGTTATTCACAAATGGAATGTCAAGGGCAGTTCGGATCTTCAACACAGAAGGATTAGATGATCTCCATTCAGAAAGCATCCCTTTAAATTTGGCTATTTTAGAAGCAATTTCATAAGAGGAGCTTCGGGCCCTCCTCCGAAGTTTCTACAATACACCTCATCAATCACCTTACCCAGAATGCCATATGAGTGACTGCGTTTAATTAGAAAACCAAAAATACCAACAACAGATAGTTTGGAAAGGACCGTACATAGTCCTTATATAAAAGCCCAACGGCGTGGGTGATGATGACTGCTCAGGCGCTAAAAGGTCAGCAGGGCTAAGCTGTAGCACACTATCCTGAACATCAAGAGGAAGATCTAAATTATGAACCTCAATTGTGTGACTCTTTTCGTCCTTAAATATAGTCCAGCAGTCAGTCACGCCGAAGATCACGTTGGCCCCTTGGAACGCAGCTACGAGGCTGTTAAGGTCGTTGAAGTCCGCTTGCATTTTCCACGCCCTTAGACTGCCAGGTCCTTGCAGCTTAATACGAATATGGTCCATTTCTGCAAATATTCGTATTCGGAACAGCCCTGCCTATTTCATAACCCCGTAGCGTCGGCTAATTTTCAAGCCACAGTTTGACTTATTCTCTCATTGCGCTTCTTCGGATACGCAATTGTTTGCGGAGAGTGCTTGATTTTAACAACGTGCAATGGTTTTTGTCCAAGAATATACCACATATCCGCCAAATCCGACAATCCGCCGATCCGCCTATCCGCCTACAGCTCTGAAGTTCGGTTCTCAACTACGGGAGAAATTGTCGGGTTAATCGGACTACACGGGCTATTAAGGTATTGGAGATATGCTATTTAGTCGTGAAAACAACTCAGCCTCCATTCTCTCAGCCGCCCTTGGTCCACTCAAAATCTCGCCCATCATGTCCGACTCATCAGGAAAGTCTGACTCAAAAATTGGCTCGAAATTGCCCTTCATATTCGCCAGAACAGCCTGACGAAAGTGTCAACGCAGAAACTCATCTACCACCCTTCCTTCGTCCTCCGGATTCCTGCAAACAGGATCAAGCGACCTCCCATCACCCCCATCCAGGTCTTCATTGAAACACGTTATTCTATAATTATCGTCCGGATCGATAGCAAAACTAAATGAGTCAAATTGCTTATGGATGTGAGACCGCATGAGAAGCCCATTCTGACAAGAACTTACCCCCGTGTCTGCGCCTTCCGACCTATTTGTAACATACTGGGGGAAATTCAAACATATGAAGAGGTCCTCGTGAGCAAGCGGAAAATATGAGTAGCCTCGAAGCTTGTCCAGTCATTTCTGTAGGCAGCCGGATTGACAAGTCCTGTTATCACGCACTTTCCGTCCCTACTTCGTACTTGCTCCCGAAAACGGCGATCTCGACGACTGACAGTACGCGAAAACGATCTCGCAATACATCGCTCATCGGTCAGCCATATTGTACCTAATACTACATTAGTCAAACTTTCTCAATTAGAAAATGATTGAGATTACCTCCAGGAATGTCGCACACTATGTCATAATGTTCCTGACTCAACAGGATCGTCCGTAGCCGCGAGCGGAACTTCATTGCCACGAAGCCAAATACTATATAAACCATTCGTACGGACAAGTGACTCTAGCATACGAAGAAATTTCTTCTTAGTCACAGATGGATTCAAATATAATCCTCCCAGAGGCTCGGATGGTCGAGGCGTGTCGTAAAAGTGAACATTTCGCATGACACCTCTGTTCGCTGACATTTATGAAGCTAAGAACTTGGAATACAACTCCAAATCACATGAGCCAGTGAAAGCTAAAACAAATTACGGACATAGACCAGCTTGATCCGCAATTGTGGAAATGATGACTGGTGGTACAGTTCACAGATATTTGCACAACTGGACTCGAATCTGGTTTAACTTGAATGGCAGAAACACATGTCAACCCATGGAATTAGAGAGGTTCACGGTACTAACTCGCAACTGTTTACAAACATAAGTCCAACCTTAGCGGTATTCCCCTAAACCTGGCAGTGAGCCAGGAGTTAGGTACCTACCGCACAGGGTGCTGTCAGGCGCTGACACATAGTTAACTTCCGGTCAACAAAGTAACTAAATCCTGCATTAACTTCTAATGTCTTCATTAATTATTCTATTAAGCTACTATGGCGTCACAACTATGGCCATATCTCCGCGCAGTCCTAAGATACCTGTCCATGCCAAATATTCAATTGGACAACGCCAGTAAAGAGCACGCGTCGGCCACGCGTTTGTGCGAGCGACAAGCGGACAAGCAAATTAAAAAAAATGTCTAGAGTCGCGTCGCGGCTACAACTCTTCAACAGTCACCAAAAGCACGTCAATTTCTTTCAATATTAAACGACTCCATACTCATACACATCTAAGGATTTAGTAAAGTGGCTCAACCAGTAGTTATGAGTTTATCTAGTGCCAGCGTCGGCGCTCAGAGGACAGCACGCAAAACATGGAGGGTTCTCTTAGCCTCCTCAACTTTCGGCTATTGGTTCACACAACAGAATGAAATATTTTTGCATAATACACAGATGCAGGCTGTCCGACAGAAGTATCTCTTCGTCCAGTAGGGACGTCCCAAGCCTATGAGCCGATTCAGCGTCGCTTTACTGTAAGTGAATGTGGATTCAAACACTGTTGAGATAGCAGCGCGCTCGCTGCACAACTTCAGCAATGGTGCGACGAACGCCAGTTTGTTGATGGGCAACTGGCGACTGAGTCCAAGCTCATTGGATTTTTACAGACCGAGCTGATTGAGAAGGGCTCTCGAAATCGGCAAAAGAGTCGTATTTCGCGACCACCTTAAAACTTCATGTTACTGCCATCACAGATTTGTGGAAGTAGCAAGTTGACTTCGCCATAAATCCGCATCCAAGTCTCCGCACAGCGAACGTACAGGCACATAGTGCACATCAAAGCTACGCGGATCGAGGTGCGGGTTCTATCTTTGACGGTTGCACCGCGGTCGAACTGCATGATCTGCTCAAGGACGCTTCGGAACGCAAAGAAACTTCCAAAAGCCTGGATGAGAATCTTGCTTTGGCCGTCAAGGAAGGTATGAAAAAGTTTCAGAAATATTATACTTTCATGGATATGGCGGACACGTACTACACGGCGCTTGTTCTAGGTCCTCGGGTAAAAGGTGATTTACTTCTAGCGGAGCTCGAAGATGAAGCGCTGGGCAAGGGATTGTCGATGTCCGTGAAAACATTCATCATGTTTACCCAGTCCCTGCGATAGAACCTAGTCTACAACCGGCACTGCAATCTCCAGGTCGCAGTACCGATTTTAATGACGTAGAAGCCCGGATGTTGTAGAGGCTGCAGCCTCTGAATCAGCCTCTACGCTCCGATATTGATAACTATTTTGACAGCCCCCCAGTCGGCGTAAATGACACCAAGGATCCGAACTGGCTGTGCAAATGGTGGCGGGCTCATAAAAATGAGTTTCCCCGGATGGCAGCCGCTGCCCGGAACTATTTAGCAGCCCCGGCTTCAGAGATGTCAGTGGAAAGAATGTTCAATGCAGGGAGGGATATATTGGCGGTGCGGTAACAAACTAGTCTAACTGGTTAATTCCGAGTATGATATCTCGCAGCATGAAGCAATTTCTACAACGGTGGATTTAAGCAATAAGTCCTGTTTCACAGGGACGCTATCCGCAACCTGGGCTTCGCAACCCTCTCTAGAAATCCTTTTTTCGGCCATGGTGACGGCGACGTTAAAGGCATTCTGTGTGCTGGCGACGGAGGCGAGGTTCTTTCCCGCAATGTCGAACGCGGTTCCGTGAGCGGGTGTTGCTACCGGGATAGGAAGACCACCCTGGACCGTCACGCCCCCGTCGAACGAAAGTAGTTTCATGGCGATCTGACCCTGGTCGTGATACATTGTGACTATGCCATCGAAGTGCTCTCGCTTAAGGAAGATGGTGTCGCCCGGAAATGGGCCCTGGACGTCGATACCTTTCTCCCGAGCAGCCGCAACTGCGGGGCGTATGTGGTCAATCTCTTGACGACCGAAAGCTCCGTTCTCGCCATTGTGGGGGTTCAATGCGCAGACTCCTAGGCGGGGGGATTCGATGCCGGACTCCCACCTGCGTCCGATTCACGTCAGTATTAACCTTGTGACCCTAACTGGCCAGTGCGTACCTCAACCTATGTAGTAGTTCAATGGCTCTCAGAGTGGAGTCTTTGGTGATGCGACCAGCGATGTCCTCGAGCCCAATGTGGCTCGTCACTCTCCCTGTCCACAGCGGCCCCGCAATATTGATCTCGCTCGTAGTGCCTTTGAAGTCCAGCTGGTTTGCAAACCACCTCAGCTCATCCTCCTCAGTCATGCCTGCTTTCTTCAAGGAACTCTTGTTCAACGGCGCAAAAACGATAGCATCGATTTCGCCGTCCTTCACCATCTTAAGGGCACGCTTCAGCTGGTGCATGCAGCGGGCCCCACCGGCTTCCGAGACCTCGGCGCGGAAGGAGGAGAATTGGGATGCTGTGTTGTCCTCGAGAACTTGAATTCCATGAGGGCCAGAAGGACCGTCTGATACGGCAACTTCAACACCGCCGGCATCGGCAATGGCTGAATTGAGCTCGAGCTGGTCTGCCAGGAGCACGATGTCGGCTCTCTGGCGGTTGGCAGGGTCGCTGAGCAGCTTTGCTATGAGCTCTGGGCCAACACCCGCCGGATCTCCCAACGTCACGGCGATGCGCGCCCGTCGTGGTTCTGAGTGTTGATGCATATCTGTTGCAGATACCGTGGTGGTAGATCTAGAATGTGACTATGACGGATAGAAGAGGGCGTGCAAAGAGAACCTTGACCCCGAAGGCTGGGTGCTACCACGGCTTCCTCGCAAACACTTTTATAATCTTCCCAGGAGAGCGGCCACCGGTGAGAGTATCCACGAAGGAGTACCGGGGTTAGGGCTACCTGTTGGCAGAGAGGGTCATCGGCGGTTTGGCCGAGACCTTCTACTCCGACTCGCTGATTTTAGCGATCTACCGCAATCCCCGCAGCTCCACTAGAGAGCCGATTAGCAGCTAAGTTAGCGCAGGCCGTGGGACGGTGCTTTCGCCGATACCATCTGAACACGAGATCCCCACAATGTTCAGGCCGGGGCCCCGTGGGGAACTTGGAGATAGCCAGTCCATCGGCGGTCTGATCTTTGGAGACTCCAAAGACTTCTATGCATATTATGATGGTACGCTCAGTATCAAGGTGTATCGCGGTGTCTCTCGGTGCCTCACTATATCAACTCCTCCTTCATCGCCCTCGATAGGCCTGACCAAGCCTATACACTAAAAGTGGCTAATATTGAAGACAAAGACCTCGACCAACGAGTAGAGCATGTCACCTCTGGTGTGTCAGTCAAGTCCGGTGACAGTGCGAACAACAAAGATGCTGCTACTGTCGATGCTCTCCACGCACAGCAGATCGCTGCTCAGGTAGGCACTTTTCGTTCTTTATTCGGATTCCTTCTGGCAGACAGACCGTTGGGACAACCCCGTGCTCGAGCCGCGTCTTAATCGACGCCTTCAGGCATATGATTCGCGAGCTTCTGTGTGAACTGATCGACGCCTACCCAACCAGAAATGCTGACTTCAAGCTACTATAGTGGGTAGATGGCACGACGGAGGAAAGGAGATTGCTTCGCAAACTTGACTGGCGCATTCTCCCATGTTGCTGGGTTCTATATCTTCTTGGTTACCTTGACAGAGCCAATGTTGGGTGTGTGAGCTCTAAGAGGGTATCGGTACGGGTCATCCGACTAACTTCTCGGCAGCAATGCCAAAACTGGCGGCATGGAGGACGACTTCAACCTTACCTCCGAGCAATATTCGATTATTGTCCTCCTCTTTTTCGTCTCCTATCTCGTCGCCGAAGTCCCCGCTAATATGATCCTAACGCGGGTCCGGCCACACGTGTTCCTGCCCGGGCTTGGTGTCATTTGGGGAACATTCGCTGCGCTGATGGGCGCGACGCAGAACTGGAGCCAGCTGGCCGGTATTCGGTTCCTCCTCGGTGTTGCTGAGGTGCGTAAACATATCCTGTTTGCCTTGTCTCGTTCCATTCTCTGACAAACCCAACAGGCAGGTTTTGCCCCAGGATGTGCGTTCTACCTTTCGACTTGGTACCGGCGATATGAGTTGGCCACTCGCTACGCCTTTCTATACACATCTGTGCCGCTCGCAGGTGCGGTTTCTGGCCTTCTCGCCGGAGTGATCACGAAGAACATGGACGGTGCCGGTGGTCTTCCCGGCTGGAGATGGCTATTTGTAAGTGTACCTCGTCGTGCTGCTTTCGCGAATCCAACTAACTTCTATAGATCCTCGAAGGTGTTGGATCCGTCGTTGCCGCCATCGTCATCTTCTTCTTCATGCCAGATTACCCTTCCAATAGCAACCGATTCCTCGACGAGGAGGAGACCCTCATTGCCTGCAACAGATTGGCCGTCGATGGTATCGATATGGCTCAAAGTGCGGGAAGTGAGAAGCTGTCTCATTGGACCGTGTTCAAGATGACTGTCAAGGACTGGAGAGTCTGGGCGCAATGCCTGCTCTTTGTGTTGGTTACCGGATCCCAGACGATGCAGTACTTTATCCCGACCCTGGTAGGGAGCTTTGGCTGGGAAGGACATGAGGGCCAATGTAAGTCCCATCGACTCAATCCATGAGAACGGCATTCGCCTAACACTCTGTTAGATCACACGATTCCGGCCTACATGGCCGCTCTTGTCTACGTTGTCCTGTGCTGCTGGCTCGCAGACAAGTACAAGACCAAGTGGCCGTTCATCTGTGCCCTGTCCGCCATTGGCACCATTCTGTTCATTGCGGTCACATCAACGGGAGACAGGATAGCACAATACGTCCTCACCATCTTCGCATTCGGCACGATCTACGGCTGTTCACCGCTGGTGAAGACCTGGGTTTCCGATGTCATCCCTCAGCCAGCAGCTAAGAGGGCGGTCGCCATTGCGCTGATCAACTCGATCGGCAATGCCTCGTCTATCTACTCGTCCTGGCTCTGGCCTGATAAGGATGCCCCCCGTTACATCCCAGGTTTTGCAACCACCACTACTTGGCTGGGTGTTCTCTGCGTATTGAGTGCCGTGTTTGCGTACTTCTTCAAGAAGTACCCTGTCGAAAGAATGGACCATGCTAAAGTCATGGCTGCTGAGTTGAGGGCTCAGAGGCAGGCGGGTGAGAAAGGTACAAAAGCATGAATGACGAGCGGAGGACTATAGGCAGGCTGTTGACGGTGGTCAGCCGCATGTATCGCAAGTTGTAACTACTTGTGTTGGTTGTTGTTGTTGGGCAGAACTAGTACCGTAGCCGCATTTTGCGTATAAAGTCGAATTTAAGAAACTTGCCGCCGCAATCTCCATGTATACACAACTTCTGCATTCACAGGCACGATATTGGAGCGTATAAACACTGTGTTGCTATCCGCACCGGGAAAGTGCCGTCGAGAACAACGGCATGCTAGCCTCCATGTACTCAAAATTCCGAGTTCCGATCGGAGAAAGAAAGTGTCTTTAGATAACAAAGTCTCCGTCCGAGTTGCTACAAATAGCCTAAAAGCCTCTTCGCTTGCATCATCAATATGGAAAGGGGCTATGACAGCTGTGGCATAGTGATATTCTTGATTCATGTACAATATATATTGTGTACGTCTCAAAGACATGGACGTGCAGGTCTTGTATGCTAATACAAAACTTCCCAACGAGGCATTCGAGACCTATATGTATGGTACTTCAGCATCGATTCCCCAAAGGAAGCTATCATTGAATCGCCAATCTAGATCACCCATGAGATCAAAGGGATCTTGTGGCTGATCCAATGAGCCAAATTGGGTGCCTTCGTTTGCCTGGTTCGTAAGTGTATCGGGATACGAGTTATTGAACCCGGAACTGTCCCGCTGCACTATGGCATCGTTTTCAGATCCCGCGGGAAAGCTTTGGTTGAGTGCTGTGACTGCTAAGACTGAAGACTCCATGCCACTCGACCGTGAGTACAAAAAGTCACCGCTTTCGGGGCTGGTCGAGAACCTTTGTAAAAGCTCTTTCAAGCCCGTGACGACTTGCCTAGCGACATGCCGCTGACTTGCGTTGTCTGCCACCGAAGTAAGAGAGCTGACTAGGCTCTCCACATTGTTCAGGGCGGTCCGCGTATGAAAATTCAAGCCGTATTTCGAGAGGTCCGCAGGTAAGTGCAGAGTGTTATCGTTCCTCGTGTCCAACTCGCCAAACACGACCGCCATCTTGAGGAGAAACGATGCACACACTGCGATCATGGCATGAGTGAAGATAGGCATCCCGACAAGCGCCTTTCGGAGATCACCGTCTTCGACAATGAGTCTCACAGTGCTTGCTGCAGCTGCTATAGCGCTGTTCGCAGCTTCCTGTCTATCCCAGTTCATATCAGGTCCTGAGGTCTCCTGGGATGCCCTCCGCGCAGAGATACCTCGTAGCGACACCGAGTTAAGCTGGAACCGCGCCAGGTGGTAATAGAGCGTGGTGCCCTTGAAGGGGGTTAAGCTATCCCTCGATAGATCTACATCCTTCGTCTGATGGTCGAGGCGCCATTGGTCGATAGTCAAGTTGAACGACTGGAGCATCTCGAAGTCTTGTCCCCCAAGCTCAAGATCGGGATCACAGCCATACATGAAGTACGCACCGGCTAAGATTCGGAACAACTTGACTTGTGCTACCAGCCTTCGGTCGCCCTTCGACGATAGGCCGCATGTTAGTAGTTTGTCGGCGTTTCGGATGGCGGCATCCTCGTGCATCAGCGGTGGGCGGCCGTATGCGAGTGCGAATTGATGATCGCATACGTAAAGCACGTACCAGAGTCGCACGCGTTCGAAGGACTCGAATGAGCCCCGGGCGAACTGCAGTGACGACTTGTGAAGATTCATCTCGGTCGCCACCCGGACGGCCCTGCTGCAGAGAGCCCAACTGAGGCTCGTCAGATAGAACGCGCCTATGCACAGACCTCGAATGTCGTCAAGGTTCTGACTGTGCAGCAGGCACGAGCCTCTCATCAAGGCAACAAAGGCGTCGTAGGTGGCATGTACGGACTGCTCCCTGTTCGGGATATGCAGTGCGGCCACTATAAGCACTGTTGCCACGAGCAGGGAGGACGACTGCCTCGCCTCGCTTAGCGACTTGTGCGAGCACAGGATGCCATCCCACAGCAGCGGGTTGATGCGGTCACGGAAGTGGTCGAACAGAAACTCGGCTTCCGCGACGGGTACAACTCCACGGCTGATGAAATCCGGCCCGTTAACGTCGGCAGGGTCGACGCGAATGAGTCGGGAATTGCCGGGATCAGTGAGGCTGTACAGGTTGTTCATCGGCAAGGGAACCGGATCGGAATCATCCTCCTGATGATTGGCCGATGGACCTTCCGACACGAAGTTGCCTGCAGCGACGCTATTCGATGAGTGGTTCGGCGTCGAGGGCGACACCGTGCGCAGGATGGGTTGAGCGCCGTCATATTTGGACAGGTCCGGAAGATTGTTAATCTGCAGCAGGTGCTCGACAGCAGCCTGGAACTGATCGAGTGTTGTCGTCGTCTGCGCCTTCCAGCTGCTGCGTGGTCAGAGAACCGTCGGCAAAGCAGGGAGGTATGCTACTTGCGCTGCATCGTCGTCGATGAACTTCTGTGCGAAGTTGTGAGGCACGCAGTGGATGCCGCTCCTCAGGCACTTGTTGCACGCCGTCTGGTCTGGCTGCACGAAGCACTTGATCTTGTGCTTCTTGCACTCTGCACCTGCGCAATCTCCGTTAGCTCTCTGAGCTGGCATAATTTACAGCCGTGTCGAGACGAGACGGGAGATATATACAAGCACGGGTCAGCTGTGGCTTCGAGACGCCATTGGTCTTAGTGCGATTCCGACCTTCGGAGCCAGTGCGGTCGTAGTCGAGTCTTGCGCGCTTGTTGCCATTCATATTTGCTGAAGCATCCAAGTTGGTTGTTTGCATGAAGCCGCCGCCGAAGCTGCTTGTGGTGGCAGTTGTGCTTTGAACCTCTTGAACTGTTTGCGCTGGAGTTAAATGTGGAGAATAGCCCCTCAGAGGCGCTTGTGGCTTGGGCTTCTCGGCTCCAACCTCCTGGGTTACCCGCCTGGGCGGAGTCTTTACCAGCGATCGTCCTCAAGATTCCCCCAACCCTGGCAAACCCGGTAAACTCTCTCTACTTCTTGTCCTCCGGTCTTCGCTGATCTCTTTCCTACATACCCTTAGATAACTACTTACCTCAGCCAGCATCGATCGAGATACAGAACGGGTGCACCACTACACAACTATGCTGCTGCTCTAACAATTAGTCGACCCCGCGATTGCCCGCCCAGTCATTTTGGACCCTGAACGACGTCCAGAGTTGAAAGACACCCATCTAGGGCCCTCTCTGGCCCTCTCCCGTAATCCCTCCACCTCGACAGTCACACACAAGAACGAGAAGCTGGTCCCGCTGGTCCCGCCGGGCTCGTCTGGCACGCCAACACCCACTAATAACGCCATCGGTACCGGTACCGGTTTTCCCATCCTGTCCCATTCCATCCCGTCCGCGTCCCTCAAGCTAACCCTTCGTCTCCGCAAACTGCCGCTTCCGAACATCTCGTACAAGAGCCCGTCATCAAGTCACCCTCCACGACGGCCAGGGCTTCGCCCTACCAGAGCAAGCCCGCAATGCCTTCAGCTCGCAACATGCGGGGGCTCCATGTCCACCGGCAATGCCCTGGGCACTGCTGGTTCCGTCCGGCCGGGCTCCTCCCAACGACCGGCCGTGGGTTCCTACACCAAGCCTTCTCCGGCATCCCATCCAACCCCGGCCGCATCTCCAGCTGTCAGGATCCTACGATAAGGAAGAGTAAATGTGTACCGATTGCTAGATAAACTGCCTAAAAGATATAGTATCGACAAAGAGAAAAGGAAAAGAAGGAAAGAAAGGAGTGAACACAAACGAATGACGACACTCCCTGCCGGGTAATCCTGACAGGATAAAGATGAGATAAAAAGATAGTTGTAACGTGCGTTAGCACTAGGGGTATTTCAGGAGGAATCACGATAGTAGTTCAGAGTATCAAGTAGGTGGTGGGTATTAATTCAATTAATTAACTGAAGCAATAGTTACTTTTTTCCAGCTGAAGCCTGCTTCATCTATAGGCAGTTTAAGCGGGTCTTTATACCCTAATCTTCCTTCTTCCGCTACCCATCTACTTTGGAACAAGGATTCACAGTAAAGCTGTCAACACACACAAGTAAAGGTATCCCCTTGTTGCATATACAAGAGTATCTTTCTTGTCACATATACAACTGTCTGACTCCAGCCCTGTTGATCTCACACGAGTCCGGGGTTGTTCCAACTACCTCCCCCTCAAGAGCTTGCGTCCTCGAAAGCATTTATGCATAAAGTCTTGCGCGATATATGCAGGGATACGAGAGAAGAAGGTGTCGATGTTATCGACGAATACCTTTGTGGACTCCATGGAATTTGTGGGACGATTACTGAATGACTTGATAGATAGACCCCCCAACTGGCAGGTCATTTCATCCTCTATTTATACTACACTTGTCTCCGATATCTCCTGTTCTCCCCGATATCTCCTACCCTCCCCGATATCTCCTATCCTCTCCGATATCTTCTATCCTCTGTACATTAAGTCCTTCCTTATTTCCATTAGGAAAAAACTTTCTCTTCAACATAAACACACGCATTTGCCATTTTGTTGTTTCTTAAAATCTCCTATCTTCTTGCCATTCTTACTTCCCTTCATCAGGGTTGTAAGAGGCCGCGCAAGGCTGGAATATCCGTTTATAAAGCGCCTGTAAAAATTGCAAAATTCTAGTAAGACCTGGACATCTCTAAACGATTCAGGTGGACACTTCTTCCAGTCTGAAATGATCTTCACACGGCTAGGTCCATCTTGACTCCTTCTGAATTGAGAATGAAGCCGAGGAGCGAGGAATTCCATTTCTTCCTGATAGAACTAGCACTTTGAAGTCTTAGCATAGAGCTCAGCCTGCCGGAGTCTTTCACAGATCTGACGAAGGTGGTCTGTGTGCTCTTGCTCTGTTTGAGAAAAAAAACTAGAATATCATCAAGATACACGATACAAAAAATTTCCACCAGTCCCCGCAGGGCATGGTTGATGTAGGCCTGGAATGCCGCGGGTGCGTTCGTTAACCCGAATGGCATCACTAAATATTCAAAATGGCCGTATCGTGTGCGGAATGCAGTCTTCCACTCGTCTCCGGGTTTAATCCGAATACGATAATATGCGTCCTTGAGATCAATCTTGCTGAATATTCTGGCGCCGTTCACTCGGTCGAAGATCTCCCCAATTAAGGGTAAAGGATACCTGTTCCTGACCGTGACGCTATTCAAGCCTCTGTACCCTGAAGTGCCATCCTTTTTCGGTATAAATAATATTGGAGACCCCGCAGGGCTCTTCGAGGGCCTGATAAACCCCTTTGCTAAATTCTCTTCTAGATACCGACGCAAAACTTCCAGCTCTGACCGTGACAATGGATAGAGTGGGCCGAATGGAGGTTCCTTGCACTCCTGTAATTCAATGGCCATATCTACTCCATCTCGACTCGGTGCCAATGTGGCAGCATTGTGCTGTGAAAAGACACTTTTAAAACTGTTGAAAGTAATAGAGTTTTCATCAAGTCGGACAAGGTTCGGGACCAATGCACAGCTCCTGAGTTTAGAGTTCAGTGAAGTTGGCTGCCCCATGACGCTTAATTTCCATTCCTTACGTACGAACTTTTCCAGGTACGACTACGACCGATTCAGCATGATATTGCAGGGTAAGACTGAGCTCAATGATGTTAATTAATGGACGCTTTTGGACTGGCTGACCCGCTGTTGCAGCGTTGTGAACTCAAGATGAGCGGCTTGGTTTATGGCTCTGGCAGTCTGTGACTTTCTTGTTTTGTGTTTGCTAATTTAATTACATAGGAGGCAATGAATGCGAGTTTGACTTAGTATGGTGCGTCTACCTCAGTCCAGCAACAAACGACCTGAAGAGGGGCACGGCAAAAGCCCATACGGCAGTGGCTTACATACATAATATCCATTACACCAACACTGCCGCAAGAGACACTCGGCGTGGATACGATTACGGTACCGTCAAAATTTTATACTACTCGTAAAGTTAATCGCAAAATTGAGAACGCAATCGTAAAGGAATCGTATAGTCTACCGCAAATTCGTATAGTAGTGGTATAGTAAGCGTATTCCTAATTAGGTATGGCGTGAACAAAATTAACCCTGACAAGGCGTGGAACGGGGCCTTGCCTCGCGCCAACCTACAGGGATACGTCGTGCGGGGAACCCCGGCCTTTGGCAATCTAACGATCACTTTGCTAGCCTTAAACGGACTATAATGCGCGTCTCCGTTTGCACCTTACGCCATTAAATTGAAGCTTCACACCTTCGGCTGCCGAGGACATCTCCTCGACTCGAATCATCGGCTTCAATCATCAATAAAATTCTGTCGAAAGTTACATGCAGTCTATAGAAATAACTAGAGATCGGGCGGAGCGATTACTGTATCAAGGTCGCTCTCCAAGATTTATGGGCCTAACCCACCTGAGTGTCGTCATAATTGTCTCCCGGCAGGCTAAACCTCTAAACGCTTGACAAGGATCATCTAGACAAGAAATGACTAACAGATGACAGCGCCGCGCCAATTTGTCATGATACATTGTCATCAAAGTAGAGGTAACCTACTGGGAATATGACTGATAGTTATGTTCCTACTAGTTGGCACAAACCTCGTAAAGAGTTGTGATGTCACGATGATAGTCGTCATGACGCAACTGATCATATGTCTTAATATAAGCTGAAGAACAATATCTGCAGTAAGTAAAGTAACCCTCAATTCAGAAGAATAATAACTACATCGGGTAGTTTATCTTCTGCCAGCATACGTCATGAGGATATGATACAATGAAGACTAGAGAACAAGGATTCAGGAACTAGTAAATTAATAGAAGTCACAATTACTATGGAGACGATGTCAATTGATTCAAGTCAACTGCGTCGGATATCCACCAACTATTCCTTTACCAAAGTTGTAAACGAACTTTCATCTTTCACTGCTATTAAAATCATCTAATTTTTCGTCTTTCCCCTCTATCGGGGGCGCAGGTACGTCACTGAAGTAATGCTATGTAGAATAGTACTGATAAGAAATAAGCAGAATGAAATTGGGAATCGCAGCAACTGTTGTCTTGGCTTTGCTGGTAGCACGGACTCAGGCTGACGTCTGGTACTGGTGCACCGGTAGTGGGGAGTGTAACTTCGATGAACAAGGAATTGGTCCCACTTACACCTGCGGAGAGTTTTTGTTTGATTATTACGACTCGGGGTGGAAACAGTGGCTCGACTATGATCCTGGGTTGACGGAGGACTTATGGGCGAGCTTTTATGATTGTTGTCATGCTTCGACAAGGGCGCCTGCTTTGATATAATGTGAAGGAACCTAACCCTTGGTGACTGCCAGTCAAAAACTGTGGGTCACTTGGGCGCTGATGATACTTTAACTCTTCTTCACAGCTTCCTGGCTTCCTTCTCCTCGCCAATTGCCTTAAACCAGCTTTCACATAACCGGTTCGTTCACGGTATGTTCTTGGCAAGTCGCCTGATCCGATCGCATGATGGGTCACTGCCATTACCGTCGAGTGACCAGACTGCACCTCGTGTGCCATGTTTTGGCGGAAACTGGTCAGCCTTAGCGTGGGACCTTCGTGGTGGTCCAAAAATGCCACTAACGCTTGGCGGAGGTCTTGGACCGTAACAAGCTCGAATGCAGAGCGGTCGACAGGCAGGCATCTAGCAGGTAAAATACGCGTTCGCGTCCAACTGTGGTCTGTTGCCGTGCATCGATACCCTAGCCCTACCACGACTGATATGTGGCTGCTCGGCTGTGCCCACATCGCCCTAGTCCCTTGACGCCCTCAGCATGTACCCGAACCCTGGCCATATCCTGACCTACTTAGCGCGACCTTCCTGCCCCTAGTATATATATATATATATATATATATATATATGTTGTAATCTAGTCACAATAAAAATTATATTCTCTTTCCAATCGACTAATTATATTTTTGATGATGTTTTTGTGTCCCAGCTCATTGGTTGGATTGATCCGGATTGTATGGTGGACCACGACCCTGCTCAAATGCGGCTCATTACTATGAGACGGAAGCCTGATAGATCCACGCGTGGTTCAGGGCGGCTGAGCTTCTACAGCCGCGATTAGAGTTCAAAAACTCAAATTGAGAAAATGACCTTTGTCTCTCCTGAGCGGCCTGAAATAAACTTTGTCTCCCGTAAAATCAGCACGATGCCCTTTAGACAACTTTACCCCGCCTCTAGGCGATCAAGGCCCGCACCTGCCTGCAGGAGTTTTTAAATAAAAATGGAAGGGCAAAAATAAAATACGCCATGACTAGGGCTCAGAAAGGGCCGAATAACCCAGCTAAGTGCTGTAGAATGTAAGTATCAAGCGCTAACTGCTAGACGACCTTGGTAAAATGTAGCCTCATCAAAGATGACTTTGCCAGACAGAAAGAATAACTTTCTTGTGAATCATATAGCGGATAACAGCGCTACGTCGTAAGATGTTTGAATGATGGCATGAGTCGATCGAGGTGAGAAGACTGCTCATCAGCCGCTGAGCGCCACTTGCTCACAAACGCCAGCATGTTCTATCACTCCTCCTAGTCGGCGGTATCGACAAAAAGAATAATCTGTTCACTCTGACGGCTGGAACGAAGCGCAAGTCTGTGAAATGAGTGAAAACAGAGAACCAATCCGACTCACCGGGTTAAGGTTCACTACAAACGATCGCCATGACACAATATACTGTAAGGTGGAGAATGATCGATCTCTCACAATCTTTGTTAGACATTGTCAACGCTCCAGCTATCCAACAGACTGGATCACCTGCGGATGACAACTTATGGCCGGACCAAGCACTATATAAAAAGCACTGCGCTTAGACAAATTCTTCCCTCATCATCGGTTAGCCCTTCCATCTCTAATAGCACAAATTTGACTTTTAGCAATATCCTGAGGTAAATTATCTATTAAAATGAATGCAAAATTAGACAATAACTAACTCAAATTTAAGGTCGTTCCTGATAATTTGAACTATAATGCGGGGGTATCATATTCCAAAGGGCCATATTTTTCTCATTATCTTGGGATTGCTCTTCTTCGTAGAGCAAGTCTCAGCGTATATACATGGTATACTGTGCGTTAGCCCAGCGTTTCATACATATGACACTTATTTTGAAGGTAGCATCCAGTCAGTAGTAGAAGAAGATGGCTTAGTGGTATACCAAGAAGGTGTCGACCTTACACAAGTGCTGGTGCCTAATGATTTACTGAATACTGATCTGGATGGGTCGGCTGATGTCACCACAATCTTTAAGGTTGGCAAACACACCTGCAGACTTCATGGACAATGGTCTTCGCAAGGTGATTACCCTCCGAACCAACCGCACGTTACCTCTATTACTTGTCATGACCGAGTTTGGACAATAACTTCGTCAGATACGCAATATAGATCCCTTATCGTAACTGGCGATCTACATCCACCCAATCCTATGGATTACTCTGTGAATTTCTATAACATGTACGGAAAGTATTGTGGAGCGTATTAAAGTGATGGCAAGAAAGGGTTTAAGGGTCACACTTCAGGGATAAGTTCGAACTTCGCTGTATTTGTCTTCATGATTTGTAGCTTATATAATTCGCTCCGCAAAACCCACAACGAATATGTTTTATTATGATTTTATGTATATAATTTCACGGTTGTAAATAAGCTATAAACGAAGAAAACAAACTTTCGAGAGGGTTCAGGGTTCAGGGGCTGAGAGGTTCAGGATCCAGAAAGCTGTCGACTGGAAAGAGCTGATCAAGAAAACAATGACTGAATCTGGGTGTTGGTTTAAGAAACAATGTCGATACTAGCAAGCAATGCCCATCTATATAAAGAGCTATCAGGAGGCTTTCTAATATTTTTGGCGGAATATACCTGCAAAACCGGTGGAACCGGTCTTAAGTGATTCCAGACCAAACTGCTTGTCGGGTCGTAACAGCGCTCTATTTTTCAAAGTGGATGAGTTCTTGCAAGATAAAAGAGTTATTAATAAGCCCTTATTACTTTGCTTATTCTTCAGTGTGTGTAATGTCCACTATTTAGCGTATACTAAATATTTTTGTCGATTTGCCCGCATTTGATGCACCTACTCCATAGAATAGGCCTT
The DNA here is from genome assembly GCA_018804115.1 of Lipomyces starkeyi. Classification (NCBI taxonomy): domain Eukaryota; kingdom Fungi; phylum Ascomycota; class Lipomycetes; order Lipomycetales; family Lipomycetaceae; genus Lipomyces; species Lipomyces starkeyi. The sequence continues at coordinate 956,585 of JAGJTG010000010.1, forward strand.
CAAGTCAGTTGCTTTAGTTATCTTACGTCTTTCTCTCACTGGCTGGGGTTATAGGTGTTGAATGACATGCGAGGGAATCGCCGACAGAAGAGTGTGAATGTTGTCAACGAATACTTTGGCGGAATCATTGTGGTTGGTCGCGATGGTTGTTAGCGCAGATGTGCTAAAGTGGATAACGTATGTATGAGTGCTTGTTGTATTCACCTCTTCTGGCCGACGGGATCCTTCCCTTATATGCTACAAGACCGGTCCCTGTACATATGCGAATGGAATACTAAAGAAATATGTACATGCTACAAGAACTATGTAGAACTTTGTAGACCTCTGAAGAAACAACTTGACCTTGCCAGAACCTTCTCGTGTTGGTGACTAAACTATGAACTCAGGAGCTGCGTATTGGTCCGATGAGACCCGAACCTGCCCGACTAGGTGAAAACTCAATTGCTTTCAACATCAACTAGTTAGTAGATGTTGGACAGAATATAAAAGGTAAAAAGGACAGTTTTGTCCTCGCTGTTTGGCCAAGCACGAAGTCCTTAGCATTTTTTGAATAAAGATTACTTGTTACATCATATCTAGTTCCCCAATGCCGGGTAGGGTTCAGTCCAGTCGGTCGTCGTTACAATATGTGTTTCAGTTTTCTCAAAATAGAGCAAATATTACAGTAACAAAAGAAACAATGGAGACTTTCAAAAACGGTGTTTATATTATCATATATAACTTGACACAATGCCTGGGAGCAGAACGGTCGTGTGCGGCATGAAGAAGCAGGGCAGTGGTTGCGGTTTTGGCACCATTTTGACGAGTACCACCTGTCATAAGATGAATTTGTGACAATAACGCCAGAGAAAGGATGAGTGACCAGGACAGAACGATGAATGAAGTCGTTTTCAGCTTGGCGACGCATCGGTCACCCCTGAACCTGAAAGCGCGAGTTGAGACAGAGAGTCTTACAGCTAACTATAGATATAGGAATTGAAAAACAAAACACACCTCCATGCGTCCCTGATATTATTATTGGTCATGTTTTAACAACACACAGGACAAGCATGGGGCGTAGACCGGAAAATACATTGAAACGAAATAGAATTGTCGAAATCTCATCATTTCACTATCCCCAGTTCCAACCGATTGTGTCACTGTGCCCTCGATGCTAGATTACATATACTAGTATATCGCCTGGTTAGCCCGGACCCCCCATGATTTCCCTCATTGCATACTCAGCTCATTGGCGTGGTGACATACTTCTTACTCACCACAACCCCCCGAGACCTGCTGCGGTCCGGCATTAGAGGGTGGATCTCAAATGTCTTGATGTGGTCTGGCGCGTGCGCCCGGTCAAGAAACGGTCGGCGTGGGCCTTGTTTTCGAATTCCATGAGAACGACAGCATCAAAAGGGAAGTCTGACTCCTGACCAACCACGACATCAGCCGCTTCGGATGGCTTGAAGTAAATGCGCGTGTGAGCCAAGGGGAAATGCTCGCCGCCGATTTTTTTGAGAACGGGGACCTCTTTTTTCGAAATGGTCCTGAAAGTCCTGAAGACTCGCGCCAGGCTTGCGCTGAATCAGCGCGACAATAGAATAAGACATGACGTTCTTTGAATCGGTGGCAAAACTCCTGATTTGAACATTAGTGCTCAGGTCTTGTTTAGTTGCGATTAGTTGGGGGTGGGTCTGAAACGATTTGACGACAAGACAAGATAAATACATACCGAGATATATATCGAAACTTGAACAGGAGGAGTCTATGACTGGTTCTGGTTTCAAACATATTGCAAATGCCCCCAAGCATCACTTTAAGGTGGCCTTTTCACTAAAATTCACAAGGACAAGCATTATCTCTGCATGACTGGTAAACTCCGATGAACATCGATGCTTTTCTTACTCCTTACCACGTAATACTAAGATCCCAGGGCATATGATTGGATGTGTACAGGCTGGTTATAGTGTGTCCAGACGTCAGGCGACTTAGTTGGATTGACTAGGATGAATCGGAGTATTTCCCAAAAACTCCGAATGTACTCCATACATTTGATTACTTGCACTCAGCCCCGGTAGCAACAAAGTCCGGATAGCTGATAGCTGCCGGAAGGGTACTCGACTCATCGATTAACGTAACGGCCCCTCGTTCTCTTTTTTTTCTCCCCACCAAACTCCACCCTATATTAATGGAGATTCATGGAGAGTAACCCCCATTCCTCTTTTTGGGAAACCAGGAGGCTTTTCCAGGAAAGATTCGCTAAGCCTCGAGGGAGCCCCGAGGCATTTTCAATCTCAAGAGGAATAAGAGGTTATAGGAGATGTCCGCTTTCGCATCCAAAGGACGTGATGTCCGGAATCAACGGTTTCTTATCCTAACCTCATCTTAGATATATAATCCCGTTTCTGGGGAAGTGTCTTCGCATCAGTCCTTATCTAGCACTAGCCACCGCAAAACGACAACATTTTCCTCAACATGTTGGGAATTCGTATTTTCAACTTCTTCGCTTTCTACTCCTACATCGCAGTCTACGCTCTGCCAGCTGTCTGCCTGCCGGAGTTATCACTACATATTCTCTATGTCGCTCTCCAGAGCCGAGGTATCCTAACTCTCTCATTTGACCCCTCTAAATCGGTCCAAACAAGTCTTGAAATTCTAGACACCAACACGGACGCGGGCTTCACGCCAGGCTGGCTCAAGGACGGCGGCGACAGGATTTATTCTGTTTCGAGGACGCACTTTCCAATGAATGCGTCCGTGTCTGGCGGTGTCTTTTCTTTCCAGAAACATCGAGCTCAGTGTGGACAAGAATGGTGACCAGGCGCCTACGGGCTGGAGCTGCTGAGCAAAGTAACCAGTGGAGGATTGGGGGCCGTATACTGTGACGTCAGTAGAGGTAGACGCACCGTCGGCGTTCAAACATCGATGGGTCAACTGTGTCCGTTCACCCCCTGACAGAGAACGGCATTATCGGAGAAGCATCCTATCTCTTCAAATACAACCTGTCGCATCCTGGTCCTGGGACAAATGGTAGTCAGATCCAGAGTAATCCACATGAGGCTATTTTCGATCCCTCTGGCCAATACATGTTTGTGAACGACCGTGGGGCTGACTTAATTTATGTCTACCACGTCGATGGCCCGTACAATGTGACACAAATATCAACCGTGGTGCTGCCACCTGGTACAGGTCCTCGACATACTACATTCCGAGTCTTCAACTCCACAAGGACTTTCATGTACTTGGTCAGCGAGCTGGACAACACGGTACGCGTCTTTTCCTTAGATGGCGTCTCTAACAACCTCGAGAGGGAGCCAACGGCGCACCCGCCGAGCCTCAATATCATGCTAAGACAAACTGCATCCACCCTCGCGCCGGGCAGCAGCCGCACCTCGCCGAACGACACATTTTTAGCGTCCGAGGTTGCCTTGTCGAATGACGGCAAGTTCGCGTATGTCTCAAACCGGGCAACCAAGACACTCGCTAGCGACACTCTCGCCATCTACTCCGTCCATCCGAACATTGGGAACGATTCTGCTCACCTGGTGTATCTTGGCCAGAATAACACTTTCGGCAAGATCCCTAGACATTTCTCTCTGTCGCCCGACGCTGAGACGCGATACGTAGCGGTCGCGAACGAGGTATCGCAAACCTGGTGATCCTGGAGCGCGACGGGACGGGATTTATGACGGGAATCAAAGGGAATATAAGCTTTGGCACCTTCGACGTGACGCAGAACCTGGGACCAGCGGCCGTGATTTGGGATAGAGGATATGATTGCGAAAGCGAGTGGGCGGGCTGAAATGAAACTCGAGGGTTGAGAGAAGGGGACTTACGATATGGCGTTGACTCCATATATGCGACTCCATAAGCCCATCGTAATATTTGTGCGTAAAGTATAGATAATAGCGCAGTTCAGCCTTAGTGACTCCTTCCCAGTGTGTGCAGTAGTATGAGTCATATTGTAATACATATTACCATATATGATATCATATCATATGGGTTTGATATGATATGATATGAGTTTGCACGGACCCATATGATATGATACCATATGGCCTGTGGTGATATGACCATATATGACCATATAAGACTTAGAGACCCTTAACCTTATCGGAGGTTCAACGTTAAGAAACCTTGATTTGTATGGCTATGAAGATGAAAGAAGCCTCACATACGGACATCAGATTATATATCAACGTGATTATCAATCTCACCAACCCCCATTCATAACAATCCATATACAGAATTTGCAAAAATGACTTCGCAGGCCTCAGACATCCTCTCGCAACTTGACAGCGAGTTATTGGAGATCCCCGATTCACCTGTTGATCAATTACCGTCGTCCCTGTCTCAGGCTATGTCAACAGCTACGGCTACGAAACCCAAGCGGTATTCTAAAGTTTGGCTGCATACGCCCGTAGGTCGCAATGACGTTATTCTCAACAAAGAGGGTAAATCAATTTGGCGCTGTAAGTATTGCACAACAGAATATCGAGAATCTGGCGGAACAACCGTCATTGCAAATCACTTGAAAGAGCATCACAATGTCAACATATCCTCTGCTCAAGAAGCTCGAACTACATTGATGCAGGCCAATATCGCCGAGGCCTTTAAGAATGCCCAACAAGCTCCTGGGTACAAACGTCGCCGCCTCTCAGGGGGTGAATTGGACCCCGCTCTCGTCGAACAACTCTACGTGAGATGGATTACGACCTGTGGCATCTCATTTCGCATGGCCACATTGCCAGAGTTTAGGGCCTTGCTTCATTATCTGAATCCAGAGATTGATAATTGGCTGCCTAATTCTATAACGACAATACGAGCCTGGACGTTACGGAATTACAACGCTCAAAAGGAACTTATCAAAAGTGAAATTCAACTGGCGCTCTCGAAGATTCACTTTACAGTAGATATTTGGACTTCCCCAAATTCTCTTGCGATTCTCGGAATAATTTCACACTATATATCAGAGTCTGGCGGACTACAGCAGTCCGTTCTAGCCATAAAAGAGCTAGATGGCAAGCATTCAGGGGATAATCTAGCTGCTTGCATAATGACTGTCATCAACGATTATGGCATTGCTACAAAAGTTGGATATTTTATGATGGATAATGCAAGTAACAACGATACAATGATGCAAGCTCTTTCAGAATGTTCGTATAAAGTCTTTACATTAACCTTATCATTGACTGATTTAACTTAGTGCTTTTCGACCAATATGAAATTTTATACAAGCCTCAACATTACAGACTTCGTTGTAATGGGCATATTATCAACTTGGCAGCTCAATCCTTCTTATTTCCCACCGACCCTGAATCCCTTGCCTTGGAGAATAATACAGGTCTATTAACAACACCAACAGAACTGGAAATGAAACAATGGCGAGAAAAAGGTCCTCTAGGCAAGCTGCACAATATCGTAGTGCATATTCAGCGGAGCACCCTACGGTTAGCTAATTTTAGAGAGATTAGTGGTGGCCGTAACCTTGTACGAGATAATTCTACACGGTGGAACTCTTGGTATATGATGATTAGTACAGCAACGAAGCTTAAGACGGCTATCACCATATTTTGTCATCAATATCGAGAGAATGATGAGGACTTATTGTCAGAAAAGGACTGGCAAGATTTGCAAAAGATGCAGGACTTCCTTTTATTTTTTCATGATGCCACATTGGCAACAGAAGGACGTAGTGCTACTATTGACAGAGTACTACCAACAATGGACTTCTTACTTGAACAATTTGAGACAGCAAAGTGTACCTATATTAATGATCCTTTTATGAGTCCTTGCTGCAACTCTGGTTGGGCTAAGCTGGATAAATACTATAGTTTGACGGAGAGATCACCGGTGTATATTGCAGCGTTAGTATTGTCGCCGCAATGGAAATGGGATTATATTGACAGCAACTGGCCCAAAGAGTGGCATGAGCCCTGCCGGAAACAAATGCTCGACTTCTGGCTTGAGGAATATAAGTCCACTGCAATCTCAGCTCCTACCCAGTCCTCAGAATCAGCTAGTCGGGCTAAGAACTCCTTCCAGGAGTGGGCTGAGAAGAAGAAAGCCTCTAGCCTCGAGCAAGATGAATATACAAAGTATCTGCTTGCTCCTGTCTTGCCTGAAGTCACAGATCCGAAATCGTGGTGGTTAGAACCCACTCAAATGAAGTCCTATCCAGCACTCTCGATCATGGCGTTAGATGTTTTATCGATTCCTGCGATGTCTGCAGAGCCGGAGCGCTTGTTTTCAAGCGCAAAAATTACAATTACGGACCGCAGGAATCGACTAGGGATCGACACCATTGAGGCAATTGAGTGTCTCAAATCGTGGTTAGGTAAAGATGGCACTGTGGCTTTTGCTGATGGTGCTGTTGATATGAGCTCGTCTGACAGTAACGAAGAGCGTATTTGAGTCCGGCGACTCCGTAATTTTGGTGTTTTGGATCGAAGTATATTTATTTGTCGGTGACTTTATTTCATTTCTATCTTTCGTCTTGTTGTGAGCGTCTTTGGTTTATGAGGCTTATGCCTTTGCCTTTTCTTGAGCTATTGTTTTTGCAGTAATATATAACAGGCCTGTGTTTTTTATCAAAATAGTGGATCACGTGTTTCATATGGTCATATATTTACCATATATGATATCATATGATATCAGTCTCATATTATATGAGGTCGTCTGAACTCATATAATATACGTATTGGTTTGACAGAATGAAGTCATATATGGTAATATCACACTACTGCACACACTGCTCCTTCCAGAGACCGCGTTCTTCCAAAATTGTCCGAATCCCCTTTTGCTAGCCAGCTTTGACATGATCTTGTGGATATACAATGTCTTGCATAATTCGCTGGTCTTCATTCATATAGACTCCTTGTCTTATGGGAAGCTTATTTGCTGGAAAGGCGTCGTGACAAGAAGCCGCAATAAATTGACTATTATCGGCTGTATATAGCCCCTTTTTGCTTCTACGATATCGGAACTTAACATTCAATATTGAATTCATTAATGTAGGCATTATGCCTCGTATTTGGCAGTTGGGGACGTAGAAGCTTTGAAGGCAGCGTTCGAGTCAGCAGGCCGCTGGATGGATCACGTGCGAAATAGCCCTTACCCGACATTTCAGGATCATATTAGTGAGGTGTAATACGGCGGGGTTAGGGCGAAGAGCAACAACGAGTGTCTCTAACGCACGAACTTCTCTCGAATCGATCGTTGTCAATGCATATACCGGTTGGCGCACAAGCATCTGCGTACTGCTCGATGTCATCCAAAGTGAATAGCTGACGAAATACCCGATCCAAAGAGACGGTGGCGATGATCTCTTGGCTAGTTTCCTATGCTGAAGCCCACTTCCTGATATTCGTGGGAATGGATCTCTGACTTGAAATAGTGACCGCACGCATCTAGCGGCGCAAGATGCGAAGCGAGCTGACCGTGTTAAACGACGACTGAAGTCCATGAGACTTGGGAGATTGCGATGGTGCGGCTCTGTGTGGTGCGAACACTGCCACTTGCAGAGCGGAATCTGGTTTTCGAAGACGGCAGCCTGGCAGAAGCCTGGTCATTAACGAGTTGAACTAAATATGAAAGAATTCTCGATAACTCACAAGATTCCATGCTGCTCTGGCGAGACCCACCCAAGGTCGTTACTCCGTCTGCTCAGCGACCTGAGCTCTTGAACTTTTTGTTGAGCGATGATAGCTGGGATGCGGGACAGATAGGTGTCAACATTGTCGACGAAAACTCTGGTAGACTCCATAATCTATTGGATGCTTTTTTCCACTCCTTAACTACTAGCCGGTCGGTGGGACAGACACCTCTATTTATGTCCGACCGGCTGCAACAAGAACATGCCACTGTGAGAAAGTGGCAGCAACGAAAAAACAAAGGCAAAGGAACCAAAAAGAGAAAGAAACGACGACATCCGAGAGGAAGCCGAGAGAACGACATCGGAGAGGAAACCGAGAGGAAACCGAGAGGACGACATCCGAGAGGAAACCGAGAGGACGACATCCGAGAGGAAACCGAGAGGACGACATCCGAGAGGAAACCGAGAGGACGACATCCGAGAGGAAACCGAGAAGAGAAGAGGCGACGACAACTTAGACGGAACCGAGAGGAGAAGAAGAAACCAAAGATCACGAGAATGACCGGATTTGGTTGCGCAAATCCGGATATGGCATATTCTCAGGGGTAGGCCACCTCGGCAGGCGGCTAGGTGAAACCCTAACCTTGTTCAACAGAATCAAGGATTACTCGAGTTGACGCCATTGTTCCAATTGAAAACCCAGACTCGTCCATGTTGTATATGTTCTCTTTCTTGATTTTTTGTGTTGAAACGATCTCCCGATACGCTTCAAACAACGCTGTAAGCACTGGTTTTGTTGCCCCGTCCATTCGTGCGGACTCAATTCGAGTGTCTTTAAATGTGGATGACGTTGGATAAATCGTGGAACCCAGTCCAGGCCAAGTGGGAGGTGTGGTTGAGGTTGGAGTTGGTTAGGTGACGCGTCATCTAAATTGCGAGATCGATTTGTACGATCTTCCTCAGCCATTTCCTTCAACAACTGATGCCCAGGAGAATAGACACTAATAGATCAATTGTTTAATCCACTTAAGGAGAACGCTCTCCTGTGCTGGGGATAATATCTGTTGTTCCTGGCGTGCTTGAGAACGCGATAACAACCCATTGACGCGACGCGTCACAGTATCCCTGCTAAGCCCTAACAGTTTTGCAGCTTCGTACGAGGACTTATACCTCCCGGATCCTAAAACCGCTTCAGTAACTCGAGAATCGAGATCTTCAGCGATTAAGCTTCGGCGTACCATTTATACGGTTGTCCTCGGTAAAGCGTCCTACTACGCCATCCGTCCTACTACGCCACGACTTACGTTAGTCGGAAGGAGACCGGCGAGTTCGCTTTCTTGCTGATCACTTATTACATTGCCCAAATATTTTGATTACTATTTCGAGATGTATATTAAACAAGTCATGGCAACGGTTCAGTCTGAACTGTGTAACTCGTAGCTGGCTGAGGACAAGGCCCCAATTGAAGCACGTGTCCCAGTGTCATACACGGCAGTGTTGGTTTAACACAGTTGTTTTGCCAGAGAGATTACTGTTATTGCCCGGCGAGCAAAGGATTGAATGTTCTAGTTCGTGATCAATAGCCGATCGGTGCGGTTGAAACCTGCTCTTCCACAACCCACTCTTCCACCTCTTGCAGTTGGCACACGTATAGGACATTGAGTCTAAATCAAAATGCAACTGTCTGCCGCGAAGCAACAAGTATACAAAAGCGCAGAAAACGTCTGTTATCGATCATCTTATAACTGATCCATCATGAGTAGCGCGCCTGCGATTCCCACGGCACTTAGGCATGGAATCGATCCATGCCTAACTACAGTCGATCCTATCGCAGCCTCGCAGGCGAAAGGCAGTAAATTAACGGGGGTGTCTTCGAGGTTGAGGGGAAGTAATCACGTGGGACAATAATTTGTTTCGTATTTATTTGAGGCGGGGCGTACAAGTGCTTTTCGGTTGTTATTCTGTTCTTCTAGGTTTTTAATTCGATAATCAAGAACTATCATTAACTTATCATGAACAGGTTTTTACTTTTGGACAGGACATAAAAACCATCATTATGAGGAGTGGTTTGCTTTCAACTTTTTCGTCAGCAAGAGTTTCTTCTAAAATAGGCAAAAGTTAGGACTCCACCGATTCATTCTTCGCCCGGTCATTGAGAGACGGTGTGGTGATGTTTCATCAATAATTTATACAGATCGACCCGCGAGGCGATTCAATCCTCACCTATGAAGCGATTGAAACGCGACACCGCAGTATCATGACTGCCCGATGCCATCATGTTGCGAACAAAATTTATTCCAAGCTGTACGCGTTCATCTTGTATGACTCGAATTGCCTCTTCGTTCGGCGGGAATACATCTCCAATATTAAGACCGATGTCTAGACTGCCGCCTTGTACGACCATGTGGCCATGTTGCACTACGAGCTATTGTTGAGTTGATCAGTACAGGTTAATTTTCGAGGCTATAAACTTGCTACTCACATATGTCCCAGTGCTATTGACGGTGCCGGTGTTTTGATCTCGTTTGAATACCTCAAGGACGGCCGTGTCCAGGGTTCCGAACCACGTATGCTCTCTGTAACGATATGGTCCAAAAGGACTAGTTCGCCCGACCTGGTTCATTGGCTCGACAAACGCTGGACGCTCATTGGTCGAATATGCGTCTGCGTCCTCGGGAAATCTAAATTTTGGAGACTCTTTATTATAAGAGGATAGCAGTGCGGCAGTGAAACTCGTTCATCCACAGCATGATGTCGGCGTTGAGCTGCGTATACCCTTCTGAGACTCCTGATGGTCAATACCGTGCCCCCGTCATAATAGTATTTGAGTCTGGCATCGGGAGTTTTTGTCGATCGTCTACCTTGCTCATCCACCGAGCTGTAAGTAGATTCTCCGACGGCAACGATGCGTTCGAATAGCCCTTGTTTGCGATGCTGTACTAGTACGTTGTATACGGCAAAGCTGATGGCCCGTTCTAAGGTGACTGCTGAAGAACCATGCAGCGCTGTTGGGGCCGTGTAGATAGTGACCCTCGAGTCAGTGGCAGAGTATTCAACACGGGGATATATATTGCTGGTTAGTCATACTCACAACAACAGCATTGCTTGGTCTTTGCTCATATACTTTTCGTCGCCATAGAGTGCAAGTGCTTGCTCTTCAAGGGCTTGGAAGGATTTGTAAGAAAGGTGTATATCGAGTCTTTTTTCTGGGTCGTTCGCCGTTAGGAAATTCATTGCATGCTGTAAGACTCTTTGTTCATTGTCGCTTGTAGCCATTTCCGAAGAAATGGATTTTGGCACCGTAAGAGGAGCAGGTACCACACTTGTCTGTGCCCATGACTGTGTCAGTCCTTTATACTCTCTGTTTGCAGATTTTGCGGTCACCTCGACTGAGGTAGTCGCTGGAGGGGCACGTGCCATGATGATCGCTGTTGTGACAACATTCCTAGCGCGTGGTCTGCATCCGTCCTCGCCATCGTAGAGACTCATTTTGGGTGCTGTTAACAAAAATGTTCAAGCCAGATCAGTATTATGTGGTGGGAACAGCGGTGAGGGAAGCAAGTCATTGTGGTTCAGGCAGCAAGCAAACGTCGAGAATTGATTTTTAATAACCAGCAAGCATAAATGTAAACACATAGCATCATATCGTGCCAATGGACAACTTCTTGCCACCAAGGTAAACCACATTTGTAGTTTACGTCGGGCGACATCGCAAATCAAACCATCGAAACAGCGTCGATTTTACATGCAAAGGCTATAGATTATCGTCATTATCCGAGTTTACGTTCTTAGTCGCAGCCCTCGATAAATAGCCCTTACCCGATGTTGCGAAGCGTCCTGGACTGTGTGCGGTGATAATCACCCTAACCGTGACATAAATGCATGCATAAGTTTGGTTCATGCCATTATTACCAAGGAAGGTTCTTAAACAATTCAACATCCTTCATGGCGATATTGCAAAACAGCTGTAATAGGAATAGTATCCAATGGTAACTATACAAATAAGCTCATAATGAATTTGTCCTGGGGTGGTCTAGACATAAGTTGACGACGCGTACAAGGTCGCCGGTTAATAAAGTGTTCGCGGTCCACTGCGTTTCCTTTGTTCTTAGTATCCATTTTTTGAGGATCAAAAATGCGGATAGAAACGGAGTAACGCAGTGATAACGACGTGCCGTAGATTAATCGTATGCTTTCAAAGTTTTCAAAATAAAAACGTGCAATTCTGTCGGTACAGACAGGCTATTAAATCGCTGAATAGCGGTAAGTGATCGAAGGGTTGGTCAAGAATTATCTGAGATCGGCATGGAAGAAGTGCGATCCAGAACACCGCAACCGGAAACCATAGCGTTTGAATCTAGTGGTACCAAAAGGCGGTGCGGTAGAGCGATATCGGTTCAGGGTTGTAGTTATGAAGGGAAGTAATCATGTGAATTATACTGTCTCGCCCTGACGCTCAGCGCGAGCCACACACATATTATCAACTGGGTTCACTGTTCGCACCTGATGAGTCGTTCCTAAGACGAAATCTGGCACGCCCGCTAAGTGTGTCTAGTGGTGTTCTTTCGAAAGGCTTTCTATTCGATCGTTTACATTTTGAACCCTGAACCTTGGGTCACAGGATTTCTCTCGCTGAAGGACAGGAACGCGATGCTTCATGCTTGTGCGATCGAGATGATTAAGCCCGCACGAAATTGGGTCAAGTATTGGATATGCAAGAATTTCTTGCCTCTGCATGCTTACATGATGCTAAACTTATATAATTACGAGGAGTATTGCTTAGAGAGCGGTAGAGCTGGGCACGAATTGCGAACGGACACGGCACTGCAATTACGTACATATCTCAAAAATGCTATGATACCCAGTTCTTGAGATACTTTTCGTCCTAATACATGTTACTTATGGCTCATCAACACGCATGACTGAAATCACCAAATAGACTAGCCTACGATTGCAGCTTGTAGAATATTCTGGTCAAAAGTTGAGGATGACGCAATGAGGTGCCTGGAAGATTCTACTTTGTGTGTCTAGAATTTCCTGAAGTCGTAGGGGCCGCTATGGTTGAGCTAATCAAGAAGCGGTTTCTCTGCTGTATTCAATATACTATAATATGGGGGAATAGCGTTGAGCCTTCTCGGAGAGGACAGACAAGAACGGCACCCCCAGTATCCACTCCTTGTCAATTGGTAACTCACTTTACCGCCCAAGCCGGGATTCACAGATATACAAGCCTCTCTACTGCCATCTCAGACGCTGCGATTGTCAAATAGCGTCTTACTGCGGCGGCGCAGGAATGCATCTCGATGACTCTCCACCATTCGACGTGCCAGTATTTTCCATAGTCATAGACTCATTAACCATCAAAACCCATTTTCGAAAGGCTTATCGACGCCAGAGAAGTCAGGCGGTGCAACTTCTGTAATACTCAAGCTTTACTGTGTTCTGTGATATCAAGTCCTTCCAGTGTGTAAAGTAGTATGATATTACCATATGTGAGTCGATTTATCTTAATACATATATGATATGAAGTTAATATCATATGATGCCATATATGGTAATATGTATTATAACATGAATCACGCGGTCAAACGTGGTCAATTTATACACTTTTGTACTTGATAAAGAAATTGCAACCAAGTTATTGCCATAACGTAAGTCGTGGCGTAAGTGGCCGAATGGCGTAAATGCTCTAACTGCCGAGAACTCCCCCTCAAAAACTTACATTATTCAACAATGGTCCGTCGAAAAAGTTTAAACGCGCTTGAACTTGATACTAAAGTTGCTGAAGCAGTTTTAGGAGTCCAACAAGGCTTATATAAGTCTTCGTACGCAGCTGCAAAAGCGCTAGGGCTAAATAAGAACACTGTGCTTAAACGCGTCTCTGGAGGTCCGACACGTTCTCAAGCGCGCCAACAACAACAGAAACTTTCATACGCACAGGAGAATGTACTTCTTAAGTGGATCAAAGAATTAACAATCAGTGGCTATTCTCCAGGGCATCGATTGTTGAAGGAAATAGCTGAGGATATTCGTACGACTCGATCTCGTGATTTAGACGACGCGTCACCTCCTCTTTTGGAACTCCACGCACGTCTCCCACTTGGCCAAGATTGGGTTCCACGATTTATTAAACGACATCCACACCTCGCAGTTGTCATTGGACGTCGAATTGAGTCTGTACGAATGGACGGAGCAACAAAACCAGTGCTTGACGCGTGGTTTGACGCTTATCGCATGGTCATTCAAGAGTATAAAATCATGCAAGAGAACACATACAATATGGATGAATCTGGATTCTCGATTGGAACAATGGAATCAACTCGAATTATTCTCGATTCCACATTTCGTACGAAACATCAAGCTCATCCAGGCCGTCAAGAATGGGTTTCTATGATTGAGTGTATTTGCGCAGACGGAACTATTCTTCCACCACTTGGGATATTCAAAGGGAAGAACGTTCTTCAGAATTAGATCCCGAACGAAGTCCTTGATAAATGATTCTTTTCGGCGAATACAAAGGGTTGGACGAGTAATCTTCATGGGTTAGAGTGGTTACAACGCGTCTTCGAGCCTGCGACACGAGCAAAAGCGAATGGTCAACAACGCCTCCTCATCTGCGATGGTCACGATAGCCATATTAGTGGAAGCTTTATAGCTCACTGCCTTCAAAATCGAATTACGCTTCTTATCTTTCCACCTCATACATCGCATTTACTCCAGCCGCTTGATGTTGCAATATTCGGTCCATTGAAGAAGCGATTGACCGCTGCGCGCTCGCACCTCAACCAAGCACAGCTCGTACGAATACAAAAGATTGAATGGATGGAGGCATATATTCAAGCTCGATCGGAGGCTTGTACGCAACAAAATATTGAATCAGCATGGCGTGGGGCTGGTCTTTTTCCATTTAATCCACAGCGAGCACTTCGTACGATGGTTTTGGACACAACCCCGGAGCTAGAAAGACCCAGAACACCAACAGAATTTGATATATTTGATCAAGTTGTTGTAAATAGCTCACCTCCGGATGCTACAAGCTTACGGTCAGCAAATGAGCTCCTCAATTCAGCAATTAATAGTGATGCAATTCCAACAACTCCGGTCCGCCGATATATCCGAAAGTTGACAGCTGGGGCTGGGCAACTTCAAGCACGGAGTATTGTCCACCAACACGATGCTAACAACTTGCGCTCTATCATAAAGAAGCATACGAACCGTACAAAGGGAAAGAGAGTGGTTTTAACCATGTTTCTACACAAGAGTTGTGCGATGCAGTGGCAGCTGCCGAAAAAGATAGCAAAACACGTGCAAGCAAAAGGAGAAAAAAGAAGGGCAAGGGTATTTCTTACGAGACTGAGAGTGAGGGGGATATTGAAGAAGGAACCCAGGATGAATTTGAGAGCGATACAGAGGATTGTATTATAGTTGATGTGGAGTAATATGAGTTTTTGAGAGAGAGTTCTCGGCAAATAGAGCATTTACGCCATTCGGCCACTTACGCCACGACTTACGTTTCAGATGAGAATTTCCAGTTGACGCCATTTTGCAAATAAGTCTAACAATCCTTTCCTGGCCTCACTTTACTCCCACTCGCAGACTGTAGGCCACCACTACCGAAGTCTATTAAATAAATCAACACCATAGGACTACAGCTCTTGTCGGCCAATAGAAATCTCCGAACTAGGTACATGTGAGGGAACGACATCAAGGAGCAGATTGATCGGCAGAATCAGCGGATCGCCAGTGACTTGCTGAGTATTGTTGTCATATGTCACGAGTTGTACGTTCTCTGGCACAAAGAGGCTCCCCGAGCGAGTCTTTCTTGGTGGAGGCGATGTAGCACGTTGCCATCGCTCAATTGTCAGAGTCGCCGCTGCGATATTGAGAAAAATGAGTAAAACAACTTTCGTTTCTCCATTGGTTTTCTCCAGCCACAAACGTGCATCCTGCCGGAGTTGAAGCAATGACTGAGATACTCCAACTTCCACAATAAAAGATGGGAAGTGATCTGGGCCTTTTCTGAAGCATCCGGATCCTTACTGAGCTCATTTGAGAAATGATATCTTCCTGAACCTGTAGGAATAAATATGTTTCTTGGCAATCCCAATCTTGCTCGTTCTCCAAGAAATATTTCTCCAAAGATCCAAGTCGCCACCTCGTAAGGGATTCCAGGCATCAATTTAGTAATCGTCGTCTTGTTCTCTTCATCAAGGAGCACCCTGAATCCCGGTAGCTCTCTTCGTAAACCAGAACTCTCCAACTTCAGGAGAGCAACTTCGGTGAAGCTTAGGATAGCTAGATACTGTGGTCCATTTCCATTAATAAGAGCAGCAGCCCTTTCTTCAAGGAAATCTTTAAGATTGTCGACGTTTGTAAATTCATGTCGTGATGGATGCGATACATGATACGCACGTATCATATTGCCGAAGCCTTCATATGATGGAGTTGCACTTGGCGTCGCGAGTATTTTGCACAACTGATGGATGACAACATGTCTCGAGAAGATGAAATGAAAGACTGGTTAGGTGAATATGAAATAAATTATTTTAGATAGCGAGATATAAGGACCTGATGGTGGACGAGAAACCACGCAGACGAGTTGATTGATAGAGGAAGACTAACTACTGAGCTATGTATGGAAGGAGGTCTTCACTGGGTGCGCGCATGCAAGTGAACCCTAGCCCTTGTCAAGCCGTCTGTGGCCCTAAGAGCAACCGATTATGGCGGCCCGCTAACTGACTGATGGTTTACTACCGTTAGGACCGGTCCGGGCACTCCACTGTCCAGTCGGGTCGGGTAGGAGGTATATATCTCAACATCCTGATCTAGCCATAATAGTAATTTTTGCCCCCTGAAAGTAGGCGTAAGGCGTCCTGGCTCTGCAGACAGAAATGTGCAATTACACCAAGATTTGCAAGAGGGTATGGAGAGGTTCAAAGGTCTACTGTAAAATGAACCTTAGAGAGAGGCAAATTGAACCTCACGTTTGATCTGTTATTTCCAGCAAATAATAAGGGATGAATACTGCAAATATCTGGAATAGCTACGGGAAATTTCTATCTAACAACAGAAATGGCTTCTAGGTTAAAAATGAATCAAAAGGAGAAATAAAGGTTACGAATGAATGGCTACCACGGTACCAGCAAACGTTAGAATGTTACACATATAGGATTCAAATATCGGAAGCATGCGGATATTTTTCCGCTTAGTAGCTGACTAGAAAGTCTTTGCTAAAATATTCTCCGTTAATTTCCATAGGCGTTCAGCCTGCTGCAGGTCCTTCGCATGCGCTGCCGGATCTGCCGGCTGACAATCGTGGAGATACGATCCACTGTGGCCTTCAAAACAAGATCAGCTTTCAACTACATAAGGAGGAGGCAGAAGTTCTCACCTTCCAGCTCAGGATCTAGCGCAGCTCGCAGAGTGGTAGCACACCCTTGCTGCACAGTTTTCGGAATGGGAAGTTCAAAATCCGGAGTAGCCTTTACTCGAACAACGACTCCAGACCTATCAGAAGGATTCATAAATCTACCCAGCTCGGTGTGCACGGCTGATGAAGGAGATTAGTAGGCACCAACTGCCCAGCATATTGTACTAATGAACTCACCTCCCGGGTGAACAGAAAAGCTTGCAATCTCGCCATTTGCATACCGAGACGCAAGCGCTACCGTCATGAGAATGACTGCGGTTTTTGACTGGCCATATGCGTCCCAAGTATCATAATTATGACCGCCCTATTTTAAAACAGCATCAGAAACCGATTCCACGCTGTAAAGTGGAAGCAATCAAGCTCTGTATCAATCATAGATAACACAAGCTGTGAGGGAAATGCCGCGTACCTTGAAGCCTATGTCATCCCATCGGATACCACTAAACCTGTGTCCTGAACTAGAAACGTTGATGATTCTCGCTCCAGGAGCTGCTTTTCGGACTTTCTGCAAGATCAAGTTCGTGAACAAAAAGACCCCGACATAATTGACGACAAATTGGCTTTCCAGAATGGTTTCTCCAATTCCAGACCAGTCCAAGGGTGTATAGGGACAGGCCATAATGCCTGCGTTGTTTATTAGCACGTCAATCTTGTTGACCTTCACATCCTCTAATATGGTTGTAGCCGCTGTCTCTATCGAAGTTCGAGAGGAAAGATCCAAATGGACAAAAATAACAGAAATTGTGGGATTGATTTCCTTAATTGTCTCGATCACAGAACTTGTCTTGGACTGAGAACGTCCAGCAAGAATAATCACCGACGGTGGGGCCGGCGATGAGGCGAGAGCAATGGCAGTTGCTTCCCCAATGCCGTTCGCCGATGGTCCAGTGATAAGAACTTAGATTGTCAGTTATCATAAGGATCAGGGAAGTCAAGAGATATGCCTTACAAGTTCGGCCGCGAACTCGGTCTTGAAACGCGCGGACAAGTTCTTCTCCAGTTGATGAGGACGTCCAGGACATCTTTGACTGAATATAGTGTCGAATCAAAAAGTGACTACATCAGGTAGGATTTCATACTGGGAATATAGATATTTATAGTTAACGACTCAATTAACAGGTCGATGCCCTTGTTGAAAGGAGACGAATATCACCATTATCCCGGCAAATAAACGGAGGTAATAGACGGAGGTAATTCGAACCCTCGTTGCGATATGCTCTTTCACGCGGGTAACCCTATAGATGTAACATGGGTTTCTGGGGGCTGAAACTGGGCGACTGGGCGACTCGTCCATAGTAATGAGCCGCACGGATGAGCCAGATAGTCACCCCTGTTTCAGGGTGCGGTTTCTGTATAGTAAAAGTGGGCGACTGTGGGCGACTACGGTTAGGGTAGCAGTAAAGCAAGAGACTAGGCTGGTGGTTAGGGTCCTGAGCCGAATTTAACGCACCGCTATAACGACATATCTAACCTGGGGCTGGAAGCCCGGAGCCCGAAACATCACCAAAAATCGGCCGGTATAAATTTTTAAAAAAAGGGGCCGATTTGAATTAGAAAAATCGGGCGAGTCGGATGATATAAGTTTTATTGCTATGTCTATTGGTTCATGTATACATTAGCGGCGGTGAGAAGTTTGGCGGACAAAACATGCGGCGGTGAGGGTGACTGTAGTGGCTATGCAATGGCAGACTCCCAGCAGACTCGCGGCCGCGACTGCCAGATATGGAAGTAGGCGTGCCACCCTCATACAGCCAGGGGCAACGCTTAGCCACAACGCCGCGAAGTCCTGCATACAAAACAGACCGCAAGTTGACGGCTCCAAACTCAGAATTTTGCGATAAAAATTTAATGCAGTCGAGTTACCGTAATTCACTAAAACTTATGATATTTATTTGCTCTCTATAGTCGAAACTGAGGGTGCTGAATTTAGTGCATTCGCTAATAGTGTTCAGACACAATTTGGGTGACGGTTGGAGAGCAAAATAAAGATATGAAAGCAAATCGAGGACAACGGACGAAAGCAAATTTTAGGAAAGCAGGACGATTGTTTATAAATCCGGAAAGCACAATAGATGGGCCTTAGTGGAGTTATTGTGCTGTGGATTTCAGGGCGTTTTGCCGGGTGTGGGGTGGATAGGCCGGGGTTAGGGCGCGAAACACCACTCTAGTTTTTCGGTCCACACTTGGGCAAAAAAAAAAATTCCAGCACGGGGCCGCGTTAGTTGCAGCACGGCACAAGTCGCAACACCGCGGCCGCGCTCTCGACTTTTGGCCCACTTTCACGCACTTGCACGCACTTGCACGCACTTGCACGCACTTGCCACACACTTGCACACAACTACAAGGCTTTCTGTACTGCATCACGGCAGGCCACGACGGCATAATCCAGTTCTCGGCAGTGCGCACCTATACATTGTTCTGGCGCACATTTTTCTGTGTGTGGGTGGATACGACAGGGTTAGGGCGGCAAGAGGGGATGTGTAGGCGATGTAGGCAAGGCGACTAAGGCCACGATGCTGGAGTGGCCTTGACTGATAAGTCATGCGCTCAGCCAACCATAAGGTCATGAATGGACAGTGAAACTCAGTTTAAAATAGCACTCCAGAAATGATAAAATCTTCAATTAAAATTTTCAGGGCGTTGTTCATGGTGCGGTGTGGATACGGCAGGGTTAGGGTGATTTAGGCAAGGCGACTAAGGCCACGATGTAGAAGTGGCCTTGACTGATAATTCATGCGCTCAGCCAGCCATAAGGTCATGAATGGACAATGAAAATCAGTATAAAACAGCACTCCAGAAATGATAAAATTTTCAATTAAATTTTTCAGGGCCTTGTTCATGGTGCGATGTGGATACAGCAGGGTTAGGGCGATTTAGGCAAGGCGACTAAGGCCACGATGTAGAAGTGGCCTTGACTGATAATTCACGCGCTCAGCCAGCCATAAGGTCATGAATGGACAGTGAAAATCAGTTTAAAACAGCACTCCAAAAATGATAAAATCTTCAATTAAATTTTTCAGGGCCTTGTTCAGGGTGCGGTGTGGATACTGCAGGGTTAGGGTGATTTAGGCAAGGCGACTAAGGCCACGATGTAGAAGTGGCCTTGACTGATAATTCATGCGCTCAGCCAACCATAAGGTCATGAATGGACAGTGAAAATCAGTTTAAAATAGCACTCCAAAAATGATAAAATCTTCAATTAAATTTTTCAGGGCGTTGTTCATGGTGCGGTGTGGATACAGCAGGGTTAGGGCGATGTAGGCAAGGCAACTAAGGCCACGATGTAGAAGTGGCCTTGACTGATAATTCATGCGCTCAGCCAACCATAAGGTCATGAATGGACAGTGAAAATCAGTTTAAAACAGCACTCCAAAAATGATAAAATCTTCAATTAAATTTTTCAGGGCGTTGTTCATGGTGCCATGTGGATACAGCAGGGTTAGGGGCAAAACAGCAGGACCAATCTATAAGGCCGCCAAGTGGCCTTCACTGATCATTCATGCGCTCAACCAACCGTAAGATCATGAATAATGGACTATAAAAATCAGTTTAAAATAGCACTCCAAAAATGATAAAGCCTTTAATTAAAATTTTCAGGGCGTTGTTCATGGTGCGATGTGGACATAGCAGGGTTAGGGCGATGTAGGCATGGCGAATAAGGCCACGATGTAGAAGTGGCCTTGACTGATAATTCATGCGCTCAGCCAACCATAAGGTCATGAATGGACAGTGCAGATCAGTATAAAACAGCACTCCAGAAATGATAAAATTTTCAATTAAATTTTTCAGGGCGTTGTTCATGGTGCGGTGTGGATACAGCAGGGTTAGGGCGCAATACGAATTCAGCCAATTAAGCATATGGCATGCCAAGGCGCAGTTCCCATTTGCGCCTATGTCCACGTCTTCACTGACAATTCATGCGCTCAGCCAACCATAGGCTCGTGGATTGACAATAAAAGTCAGTTCAAAAAAAACAAAAGTGATAAATGTTTCAATTAAATGTTGCAGTGCGTTGTCGTGCTGTGGTGTGGATACGGCAGGGTTAGGGGGAAACCGCAGGACCAGGCCGCCAAGTGGCCTTCACTGATAATTTATGCGCTCAACCAACCTTAAAATCATAAATGGACTATGAAAATCAGTTTAAAGCAGCACTCCCAAAATCATAAAAATTTCAATTACAATTTTCAGGGCGTTTTTCCGGGTGGTTGGTGGATACAACAGGGTTAGGGCAAAATACAGCAGCACGGGTTCTACAGTGTAAGCGATGTAGGCGACTGAGGGCAGCGTGTAAGAGTCGCATTCGTTTAAATTCATGCCCTCAACCAACCATAAGCTCATGAATCGACAAATAAAAATTAGTTCAAAACAGCACTCCCAAAGTAATAGATGTTCCAATTAAAATTTTCAAGGCGGTTTTCCTGGTGTGGAGTGGATACGTCAGGGTTGATATTATTGCAAACAGCATCCAGCAATGGCGCAGTTCGCAACTTGCACTTTGGACTCTGCACTTTGCACCTATATTCCATTCCACGCCACACCACACCCTGGGTGACGGTTAGACTGCAAGCTTCTATGACTATAAAAACATCTCGATCTTCCTGATGACACTTGTTTGAATTGCCGTACTTGATCATAGTCCTGTTCGGTGTAGTTTTTTCTCGTTTGACGATAACTCTCAACGAATACTGCCAAAGTCAAACACTGCAATCGTCCCCGACCACCACACATCGACAGAACAATATCTCCACGCAAACCCAAAATATTGTGCTTTTCGGTTCTATAAACAACCCTCCCGGCTTTCCTAAAATTGGTTTCGTATTCTTTGTGTCTAGGTTTTCTTTCATATCTTTTTTTTTGCTGTCTAAATAAATCAATAAATTAACGCGACATTGCAAAATAATCAAAAGACGGATAATTAAAGACAAATAAGCAGGCAGTAAAGGGGTGAGGACATGCTAAGAGTCAAAGTCCAATTAGGACAGAGTTAAAATAAAAGGGCCAAAAAAATATTGCAACTAAAATTAGCAGTAGAGAAGTGAGAGGATGTCAAGAATAAAACAAATTGTTGATGGATGTGAAGCGCGCAGTAGTTTGGTGGGACGGCAAATTGTTACTTCGGCGGAAATTTCATAAGTAGTGGGTAATGGTGAGGTCGAGATACAGAATTGCGGACAAGTAGCCAGAGTCACAACCCAAATTAGACAATTACGGGCAAAATTCGGAATCAGAAAAGGTATATATAATGGAAAATATAATTAAGTAGCAAGTCGAAAGAAGAGGAACGGGGAATGATTTGTAGAGAAGGAAGATGATTGGGATGATTAAGGGAGAATGGGATTTAACCGTCGAAGTAGGAAATTGGATTGGAAACAGCAGAAATTACAAAGGCTGGAAATAATAGAAAAGTGGAACGAATTGCGAAATGAAAACAATATTATAAGCGGAATAATATAATAGAAATCCGGTCTGCGATCGTTTGAGCGCGGCTCCGTTGGCAAAGTGCACCACACCACACCACAACTGCCGCAGTCATGAACTCTCCTGCCATTGCACCATCAATCAAGCATAAAAGCAAAAGAAAAGCTTATATATTGTAAACATCTTTCAGTATATGGCTAGCATGCACTTGGTGATGGGAATCAGCAAGGTTTCAATTAATTTTTTTGAATTATTTGTGCCCAAAATATTGGGTGACGTTTGTAGCAGGGTAGCCATGGCTGAGGGACGCGGATAGCAACATGCATACTTCAGATTGCATTGATTATGAATCCGAGACCCTGCTCAGTGATCCAATGTGCCGTCAGCTACGCATAACAGCACTGGCAATAATAGCTTTTGGCCCACCAACACTGCGATGGCAGTCCATGCAAGCGATTGCCTTATCTCGCTGCCCTTGACTCTGTCACCAGTTAGCCTTCACCATGTGCGGCTGGCCAATTTCCGGAGGCACGGCCACCGGGCTGAGAAGACGCTCTGTACCAACGTTCAAGTCTAGACAAAGCACCAGCCGATTAATATGTAGGATTCAGTGTTCCAGACAAAGCACCAGCTGATTAATATGTAGGATTCAGGGTTCTAGACAAAAGTACCAGCTGATTAATATGTAGGATTCAGTGTTCTAGACAAAGCACCAGCTGATTAATATGTAGAATTCAGCGTTTATTTGCCTCGAGCTCTATTTAGTTGTAGTACTTAAAGCACGGTTTGGAACATATGCATTCTTGCTCAACGTCCTCAACTCCATCATCACTATCCACCAAAATGGCTTATTTGTCGCGCTTCTCATCTCCTATGATCTCTGTCCCGACCTTCCCATTGATTGAGGGCAACTGGTATGATAATACCAAGTTCGCTCTGGACGTTGACGGTAACTGGGAGATTGACGGTATGTTAACGAAATCATTATTGCATCCAAGGCCATTACTCTAATTTTTACTTACAGAGGAAGCTCTATTTGACATCGCCGGTAATGAGACGTCATCGAATGCCATGCGCGCCAGCATTCTTGGCAAAAACTACGTTTACAAGTGGCTGCGCGACTCAGATGCTGTTGAGGGCCCACGCTTGGATTTTACAGGGCACGTCGGTGACATTACTCTCTTTGGCTCCCGTGACCGAGTCTTCAACTTGCCTCCCTCACAGCTGTTCGACACTGTTCAGGTGCGGTTTGGAGACTGGAGAACGGCGTTCAACAGCAAGGGTGTTGAATCAGTCCCTTTTCTGATGTCCAAAACGACATTTTGTCTCTCGGATAGCCCGCAGTACAGTGTACACCTTGTGTGGGAGCCCATTGAGGTCCCACTGCAGGCATACTCGCGCGATGAGTGCCAGAAAGCCACGGCCGACGGTGCTCTTTCGCTCGTTGAAGCCAATGCGGTGGCGAATTTCATTGCAGGGCTCCTGCCAGCCGAAGATCAGGGCGGAAAGTATTCCATCAGGCGGGCTGATTGGGTTACATTTTTCCGCAACATCCGGGATAATTATGCCGAAGCAGCGGAGTTGCAAGGGCATGACTTTTTTAATATGCATGCCCCGGCAGTTTATATGACTGTGCGGTCTTCGGAGTGCATGCATATGATGGAAGAGGGAGAGGATGATGAGGATTGGAGCGACGACGAGGCGGAGAATAATGGCAACGACGACAATGAACAATTCCGAGATGCTGAGGAACCTGTCCAGCATCGTCGCTTGCAGGCTCTTCTCCCCGTCACGTCAGCTGGCCTCGAAAGGGTCCATCTTGCGTTGAGTCTTATATTGACCGACCAAGATGACCCTGGCCGAGTTCCACTCTTCTCCCGTGAATGGGTTGCGGAGGAGTTCAAGAGCAATGAAGTTGTGTTCATGCCGCTTGGATTTTCACCAGCCTTTGGCGGGTTCTCGGCGACGACTGTACCGGACTGTCTTGTTGGCATGGTCAAGTCTCTGAGGCAACGTTGCCAGCAACAAAACGGGAACGTCGACTTCCTCTCTTTTGGCTCCTGTGAGGGACTGACCATTTTTGGAGCGCCGCTGGCAGATGAGGCAACCATGCGTCGTTGCACGGTTGGTGGCTGCTTCGGAGGATCAGACCCGCGCATGAGTCTTGAGGTTGAGGAAGCAACAACAGCTGATGACGCACTTGCAGTGCGTGAGGAGTTTATTGAGGAGACCTTGGAGGACGACGCGCCTGCGGTGTTGCGCATAGCATTTAATGCCATGGTGGACATCACCCAGCTCTTGCAGGCAAACCGGCGGCTAGACGTGGTAATTTCGAATTTGATTCAGGGTGTGGAGGAAGAGGTGGAGGAGGTTGGAGGTCAGGGACTGGGGGTGTTCGGGTTTCCCAAAGAGGTGAGTAGACTTGTGGTGAGGGGAGAGGGATTGAGGAGGAGGTGATAATAATGGTCATACAGGTTGTGCGGAAGGGCGTGCTGGGACCACTGAAGGCGATCCGCGCCGCATACGATGCCATGGGCGAGCTGGAGCCGTCGAAAGTTTGCCGGGCGGAGGTGCGGGCGCTGATGATAACGCTCGGCGATATGGCGTGCGGCGTGCCTTTGGCGTGTGCGTCTGCATTGGACTTTCTCGAGAGCACGTGGAGACTAAAAGGACCAGTAACGGACCGGGGCTGGCCATTAATCCGGAACAGCATCAACATCCCGGGCGGCACGCTGTCGCTCGCCAGACACCCAACAGCCGGCGGTCTGCCGAAACTCCTTTCCGCCATCTACCTTGAGCGCTACTTTGGCCCGGAGTTTGCGGCGAACCATACCCTGAGAGTTCTGGTTGCAGCCGCGGGCAGTCATGCACGTAACGTCGATCTTGGGCTTGTCTTAAAGCGGGTTGTGTTGGAGCAGTATGTTCCGGCAGCAGTGGGTCGGCTGCGGGAGATAGTCACGTTCACGATAGGCGAGGAGGGATACATGCCTTGGGTAGTACACATGGGGAAGGACCAGCCCCTGGACGACGAGTACGTTGAACTCTTTTTTTTTTTTTTTTTGTACTCAGGGTCATTCTAACCGAGACACAGGACCCGCACCTTTCTGATGCAGACCCGCGCCGCGCAAGCTCACCCGGCGACAGTATTCTCCGCTCATGAGCGGATTTTCGGCAGTTCGAATGACTTGCTTCCTGCTGATGCTCCCTGGCATCCTTGGGCCCCCTGGGCCGACTCACGGCACCTTCTAATCAATGGCGTCGGCATGAGAATACTTGCTGACACGCTTCCGGCAGTGCTCGCACACTCGGGGGTACGTGTTCTGCCATCGTTCTCAAGCTTGGCGCCGACGAGATTCTGGGTGTTGGGTCAGGCTGTACTCGGTGGGCCACAGACGGGCGGAGCCGGGTTGGGGATGGATAGCCGGGGGCATCCGTTCCAGGGGCTCAAGCTTACCCTGCCGCTGACAGCGCTGCCGGACGCTGTAGACCGTGGCATGCAGAAACTTGAGTACTACAGCCACCGTGGCAAGACGCCTCCCAGTGTCAGGGACTACATCGCCGCGGTCCGGACCTATATCAATTCGGTCGATTTCGCCAGCCATGTCGAGTTGCGCGCGTTTGTGCTCTACAGTTACCTGCTCACCTTGCAGCCACAGGACCTCCCGAGGGCAAGCGCACAGGAAGGACATGGCATGACAGCCTATGAGCGCAGCCGAGGCAAGCGGAACAAGGACATGTGGCGGGCTGTGTTCTTGTACAAGTGCATGTTTGTGTACTTTTTCCAGCGTGAGCCAATTCCGGCTGCAAGCTTGGCCGCTTGCAAGGACTTCAATG
The DNA here is from genome assembly GCA_018804115.1 of Lipomyces starkeyi. Taxonomy (NCBI): domain Eukaryota; kingdom Fungi; phylum Ascomycota; class Lipomycetes; order Lipomycetales; family Lipomycetaceae; genus Lipomyces; species Lipomyces starkeyi. The sequence continues at coordinate 982,843 of JAGJTG010000010.1, forward strand.
AGCACTATAGTACCTACCATATCAGCGTGCTCCTGATCCAAGCCACCGGCGTGATTACAGGCCCGGCTAATTGCAGGACCGATCGCCTGGTGCTGAAGCCGCGTCAGGAGATTGAGCGTAGGCTCGATGCGGCAACTGTGTCTCTGCAGGCAGGCAGGACCACCGCTGTTCGCGAGGTATATCAGGGGTTGGGTAGAGACCAGGGGGACAACAGCGATATGCTCGTCTACGCGTTGGCCATGCTCAGAGGGGAGCTGGCCGATAATTATTGAAGGTTTTGTTTATTTAAGTGGAGCGTGCATTTGTTTTGTTTATTCGATGGGGCATGCAATTCGTTTTAGTTTCATCTTCAATAAGAGTGCTTCATATAAAGTCTAATTCTCGTATTGTAACCAAGTCTCGTATCGCTCCGCATTCATGTTAGGGCTGTGCATAATACACCGTTGGCCTACACCGGCTATTTTCAGCGCACTTAATACTCTCCCTGCGATCATATACTAACAACAAGCACACCTTCAACTCAAGACAGGTAAGTGCCAACGCCTGGTACTCTTTCGTTCCCTGGTAACGATGAGCACAGTCAGTAACTCGGGTTTTAGATGAATCGGACATCATTGCATGCCGATGTCGATAAAATCGATGCGTACCTAAGCGGCATTATCACAGGAGCTGGAGCCGCTGTCCTTGGAGCGGATGATGTCGCCGCTATTGCAGCACGGATCAAGAAGCGGCTTCGGCTGGCCGAGTCGATTTCTGCAATGAAAGAGCCCGTACAAGACTTGGTTGGTCAGGGATTGACCCTCGCCTATGAGGAGAATCGTCAGCTTGAACGCGTGATGACCAATGGAGGGAACCCGAAGGTCAGGAGCCAGGGTTTTGTCAGGTAGTGACCCACGATTGCAGTCAATCTAAATAACCCAGCTCTGAAATGGAATCTGGAGAAGAAGCCAGCCAGACTTTTCGATGGGTACATTTGCTAGCAGTACTGGCGGTGGGGCAAAAGTGAGAGAAGAGGAACATTTGCAAACGACGATCATATTGCGTTCCGACACGATCATACATTACAAAGCATTATATATTAAATATTTATTTATTAAACCGTATGCCATAAAAGTCGATCAAACTGGCCGTAACATGTAGTTATGGAAACATCAGTGCTGCAATTTACAGGCCCAGCAGCGCTGAGAACGCGCAACTTAATTAATTAGGAAGGGATTTCGTGTCTGCTTCCGCCCCACCGCCACCCGAATCGGACGTCCAACACATTTATTAGCGACCCGAAGTAATGGCATTAGTGGAAAAATCCTCGGAACCTGACAAGGTGTGCAGGTGATTAAGATTCAAATGTGATTCGACCGACACTAATGCTATCTTACACAAGCTGGCAACGATCCACCAATCACTCGCCATTGCCATCCAGTTTCTCCATGATGTGGAAGATTGGACAGCTCGGGAAGACAATTTTCCGCGCCCGGCCCAGGTAATCATGCATACCTTGCGACTACGCAAGTTTGCTGAAATCGTCGAACAGGTGGCTGAAGCCTGTACCTCTATTGAAGCAATGGCACAGTCGTACTTCGAAGATGCCAAGGTCTTGCTGAGAGAGACCCAGGGAGCAACGGTGCGATCATCATCACCACCACCACAACAGAGAACACAACAGACAAATGAACCAGTGTTAGTGCCAGTGCCAGTGCCAGTGCAACCCGTACCTCGCCCAATATCATATCTCAGGCCGCGGTTCCTGATTCTCTCCCGCCATCATCCCCGCTATCGCCACCCTCAGCGGAATCGTATCAGTTGCTTCCGCACAGCACCGTGCAGCAATACCTCAATCGAGATTTGGTCATGGCTCGGCTCAAGAACAAGGGTGGCCCCAGTCTCGAGCCAGAGCGCCCGGAACCGATGGACGCGACGATTGTTCCCGCAGCAGCGAATGGCCGTGGAGTGAGTCCGGGGCGAGCAGCCGAGGAAGAAGGAAACGAAAGTCTATCTGGAGCCGATAATGGTTTACAAACTGTTACCCATCCAGGGAAGAGAGCCAGTGCAGAGATTGGCGGAACAAAAAAAAAGAGTCATGAAGAAGCACAGGGCAGTAGGGTAGTTCTTTTCCTAATGTGCAAAGTGCTAAATATAAGCATTCTTTGTCATTTACGCCAACCGGAAGCTTTCAACCGAGATATTAGAGTTCTCGAATGCAATCAGTAAAGTAACAGGAATCGGCAGCCTATGCCGTCGCTCCTCGTACCCAATAAATTATAAAATTTCTATGAAATATATGCGAGATAAAGAAAAACTGTCGCATCTTTGATACACGTAACAAAGTGCGGCTCGAACTCACTTGCGTGAGCCGCACGGCACAGCCTCGATCGCCGGGCTTCTTTTGCTCTCCGAGCTGGGCTAGACTAGTAGAGCCAGATCTGTACGACCCCCAGATCCTTACAGAGACTGCTGGTCCACACGGTGAACCTTCAATCACAACTCATCCGTGGACATTCATTTTGGGAAGGTCACTGCAGAAGTCTACAAATATGAATGCCAATCCAGATCAAGGGTTTCCTCTCCGACACTGAGCATGACTCGGCGTCAGACTCGGACTACGACGGACGCTGCATATGAACATAAGCCCAACCAAGGTGCTCAACCAAACATTGTGCAACAGTTTTGCGATGCAGCAAGATCCTGAAAATGCCATCTCAGGTATGGGTGTTAAGAGTTTATGGTTTGCAGGCATAAACATTGATTTCTATAATGTCCTCTAGCCGCAGAATTGAATGCAGTTTTCGCCAATGACACTCGTGAAACATGGGCAAAAGACGCGAATGAACTTCTCGGCAAGCGCATGTTCTGTGACTGGGCAGCTGAAGGGCGGGAGCTTAGGGCAGATGACAGGCTCACACTGGATTTCAGACTCGACTACTTCGCTGTTGTCAGTAAACCTCGGACCCCGATCCAGGTTGCTCGGGGTCCATTATTCGAGACAATATCACTGAACCTATCCTTCTGGATGAAGAGGTACAGAGCTAGTACGCCATCGTCATTGCCATTCCCAATTGAACGGCGGACTTTTCTATCTCGGAGAATCGAACCGACTCCAATGGTTTATCGTCATGAAGCCACTTCACCAATATGTTTGGCCGCGAAGAGCTGTTGATAAGCAGAAGGAGATACGGTATGCAATGGCACACTGCTCGATGACGAAGGATAATGCCGGCAGGATGCTGAGCTTTATCGCTTCAATTTTCCAGTCGACGCCTGAGCTATCCAAGACCGGCATTGACCAACGGTATGTCAACAGTTCGGCGAATTGGAAGGACCTTGGTGCAGACAGGAAGGTTGATATTTCACGCGACCAATGGCTTTTGTTCCAACAGCTATTTTCTCAGAGCTATGAAGAATACTTTACGTACTTTAGATGAGGAGCACTTTTATCGATGCCATGAACCGACATTTCACACTTATGACTATGGCCAAGACCTGGCGTTGGGTAATGGTCCGGAGCAAGTCATTCGCCTTGAGCGTCAGCTTTCTAGAGAATTTCGCGATGGATGGGGTCGAGATGATCGGCGCTGCATTAGCTGTAAAACGTGTCTATCGAGGCTGCAAATGGAGAACATATGTCCGCACTCGTTGACTTTCGTCGCTGCGCTGCTGAATTCCCACGAACCTCAGCCAGAACGTTTTTTCCGCTCGGATTTTCGCCGCGGGTTGGGAGTGTACAAAGTCTAGAGCCACCTACTATCATGCTTACGAGTTTTCTGTCGGCGACAATCGAACAAACAAAGCAGGAGAACGGGGGTGCTGAAGTGCTTAGATCTGGGGCCATTCCAGGTCTATTCAGTGCTGAAGCAGTCTATCAGGCCAACCGCATCTGATCTACTTGTTCGACGTGGGTATTACACAGCCTCGCGGTCAGTTGACAAGGACGATGCTGGCAGGAGTGAGGCAACAGTCCCGACACCAGAAGCTGGGTGCATACACGAACCCCGCCAATCTGAATGATGATTCAGTGCCGATTAGACGGGAGGCCTCGCGGATCGCCACAGCGCAATCTAACTCGAACCGACAACATCAGGTTCGAATTCAATATGGCGTTCTTTGTTGGGAATGCGGCTGCGGACCATGCGAACTTTCATTACTTTATTGACCGCGCTTTCCGGCCTATTTCTACTGCAATGGCGGACCCTCAGATGGCGCTGGTTAGCAAGTTTGTGTGCGTGTTTATGCCAAGAGTTAGTACCCCGTCTCCTTAGCTCAACAAATCAGTGTGACTCAGCATGTCAATAGGTTTTCCCCGGTGTACCCTCGTTTCATTTTTGCGAATGCTCTACGCTGTAGAGGCAGGTCTCGCCAAATGTAGACTTCAGTCCGTTCAAGTCTGAAGCAGTGTCATGCATTGAGCGGTTGGCTCTCCTATGTGTCACTGGCGATGCCCGCTCCATCCCCCACCAAGCTCTGGAATGCACTAGGGACTACAGACGCTCTCACGCTGCGTGGGTGGCCCTACGTCAAGCCTTCATTAATTAATTTTAAGGCTGCTAGGCTCGGCTGTCAATCATGGCCGATGGAGAACAACGACCTGGTCCTGCACTCCAAAGCAGGCATATGCTTTAATTACGATATTGCGACCTACTTGCGGTTGAAGAACTACATGGTCCTTCAACACTTTGGTTCCAGGATTTTTTAACAGCATATCGGTTGTGCAGGGCTGGATTCGACGTGCCATTCGCGTCATGGAGTCAGAGCTGAGAGAATGGGTGACTGACGGTCTGCTGCACGCGGCAGGCCATCGTGAGGGCACTGAGGATGCCAATGTAGTGCGCGAATTCATGGCACATGCGCAATTCGCTTGCGGCACCTGAGTAAGTTTGACTGCAAATGTTTCACAGAAGGGGTTCAAGGGATTGCTAACATTTGTCATAATAGGCTTTATATGGCTGCAGTTAGGACTGTGAGCCAGCATATTACAGTCACTGGCTGGGACCTTGAATGAGTTTTCCGGCCATCTCTATGACATGCTTACAGCGCCGACCTCATCACCATCTCGACCGAAGCTCCCCATAATAGCTAGGCACATCTGGCATGCGAACCTCAGAGTCGCGCTCATTGCCCACCGGGGACACTGTTCAGGGAAGAAGGGCCGGAGTTCAGGAAGAGGACATTGGTGTCAATCTTGGTCGCCGAAATTCAATCCTCCGGCATGGTCTGTTTCCCGGGGCACCATCCCCCAGACACATGTCCCAACTCTAAGCCAGGTCATCGAATTATTCTCGAAAGCTAGAGCCAAGGGCGAAACGGCAGGCTATTCGTAATGTCGAAGGCAGTTTAAGTGTCTTGGGTTTGGATCCACGGTGTCAGAAATTCCTGCATGGCTGATTGACGGGATCAATGAGTGGCAACAATATGTGAATCCTGACGCAAATAGCAAATACCAAAAAGAATCAGGCCCTACCTCTCGACCTTTCAGATCATTCTCGACATTGCCGCCACGATCAACCTTGAACAGGAGCCATTTCTCAAGCTCGTCGTCATCTATACATCAATCTATCATGCCATGAGGGCACCCCCCGGTTCAATCTTGCAACAGGAACTGTCGAAGAACACCAGAGGCCAGGCGGCGTGGCAATGAGTCGGTGGGTTGCTGCTTTCTTCTTAAAGGCGCTTACTGTTAAGGTCGTGCAGTCTAGTAACGTGGAGGATAGTCCCGACTATGCGCAGGCTGTAAACGAAGTATTGTCCAGGTGCAGGATCCCCTGGGCCAGTCTCGCATGGTAGGCCTGACCAGGAGCTTGCCAGGTTGCGCCAATAGCACCAAGTGCCGGGAGTTTCATGTGCCACTCCCTGATGAGCTCGAGTCCAGGTTGCGTGAGTGTCTGACGTATGTAAATGGAAAGGACCGATCAATGTTCCAGCTAGCAATTAGAGGGAACAATGCACTTGCCAACAGGGTCTACCAGCAGGCTGAGAGGGACTCGTAGGGGACAGTGCTGGTTGAGGCTGCAGCGTGTAGGCTAGGAATTATTTGAGCCCAAATTATTTGGTGACGTTTTTGGCAGGTTAGTCGTGGCTGAGGGGCGCGGATGTGGGGCATCGGCGGATAGCAACGTACGGCCACGATCGCTGCCGGTGTAGGGCTAGGGTAGCCTTTCCTTCGCGGCCATGTCCCCGAAAGCACAGGAGCATCAATTAACACAATCAAACAGACAAAAAAGGTGAAATTAATGTTTTTTTTGATTTCATATAACGTATTCCACAAGCGAGTGAGTCGCACCTGTAGAAAAACGCGACTACCAACTTCCAATCGTCAATGCATCCACCAATTGAGATTCAATCAACGGATTCTGAAGCCAGGATATCCTTGCTATCCAAGCTAGCGATAGAGGCCAAATTCAGAGCAACCGATTAGCTGCAAAGGACGTACAAGGTCGGATCGTACGACACTCAAGTGGCGACGCGAAGGCATCACTTCACGTCGCGATTCTACACTAAATAATTTTAAAACTCACGCGTAACGAGGAAGTAGTTATTGTTCAGCCACATCCTCGACTTGGATTCGCGAGGAATTTCGCCTCGTCTAGCTAGTGTTGAAAGATATGGCCAATCAACTGCTGGCCACAGGCACCGGAGGCACGGTGGGCAAGAACTGGGCTTCAAATTTCATTAAACGTCGCCCGGAGCTTAAAACCAGACTTAATCGTATTTGGGCCGCTGAAGGAGGCGTACGGAAAACAAATCGAGGATCTTATCAGGGTTCACATCAATCACGTTACCAAGCTCAGGTAAACGACGAGAACACAACTGCAAAGACGACTACTACGAGCAAGCACAGCAATTAAAACAAGTGTCAGCAAGAAGATGGAGAATTTTTTATGGTCATAGAAATAGAGAAATATAAATCAGGGAATCAGTCCAGGACATTAGGTCAGGAACGAACAAAACGGTGAATTAATTACAACAAGCACGTAGCGGAGAGGCGTGTTAGTAGTGAAAGTAAAAGTAAAATCAAAGAGTGAAAAGAATAAAATAAGAAACAGCAGTCAGGAAGCGAAAGGATTTGAAGAGCCAAATAAATTGTTAATGGAAGTGGAAAGAGTGATTGACGTTGGCGGGAATTTTTACATGATGAGAAGTCGAAGATGCACAATTGAGGGTGGAGCAGACGTGAAGGCAACACAACCCAAAACCCGCGGGGAATAATATAGAACACACCAATATGAGTAAAATTAGTAATTATAGCAATGATATATATAGTAAATAATTAAAGAAGCATTGGAAACAAGAAGGGAGGGAATTATTTGTAAAAGAGGAAGAAGATTGGATGAAAGATTTAGATGAAGACAGGATTGATGGTAGAAATAGGAAATTTGATTGGAAACAGTAAAAATTACGGAAGCAGAAAATAGCAGAAAAGTAGTAGTAAGGCGTAAAGGAAATTGAGAAATAATAGAAAAGTTGATGGATGTATGAGGTGGATGTTGAGGATCAGGACGGCAGAAAGTGGAGTTGGGAGTTTTAGACGGGAATTTTAGACGGCGAGGAAAGTGGGGGAAGCGGACCAGGAAGGCGTGAGAAGGCAAAAATTGGGAGTGAAAGAAAAAGTGAGGTGTAGGAGGTAGCGGTGAGAGAAAGGATAACAAGATAGGAAAGTGAAAGATGGGATTGTTAGATGAGAAGTAGGAGGATAAAAGAGAAGCAAGAGTTAAGGGTGCAGGGGTGGATCGAGGATAAATCGGGATTAAAGAATTTGATTGGAACAAGTAGGAATTACGGAAGCAGGAAATATAGAAGATAGTCGTAGTGCGGGAAAATTTTAGAAATAGCAAAAGAGGTTGATGTGAAGGGCAGGTTGATTGTCAGGGCGTGAAGAGTTGTTCGTTGGGTTTCGGAGATAGCGAGGAAATTGGATGAAGTGAAGAAGGAAGGCGAGAGGCAGAAAAAACTTAGGCGGCGAAAAAAAAGGGGAGAAAGATGAAGGGATCGAAGTCGCAATTACAGGAAGGAGTATAGAACGGATATTTTATGAAATTGAAGAGAGGGGAAATTTAAAAAGAGGAAGATATTAGGACGGGGCAGGGATGGAGAGTATAGCAAGACGAGGACAGGCGGATAGAGCAGAAGTGAAGAGGAATTTAAGATGAATAAATAAAGATAATTAATGAGGACAAAGTGAGATATAATTTATTTTAAAAAAAAAAAAAGGAAAAAAAAAGGGAGAGTGTGGAAAGAAGAAAAAAAGAAATCAAGAAGAGGGCGTGGACGGAGAAGTTGGGGAGGGGAGAAGAGTGAAGTGGTTCCAGTCGGTTTGGGAGTACCGGATGGGGATTAGTGGAAGCGGATGGGGTAAGGGACCGGTTGGGTTTAGGATAGGTTTGGCAGTAACCGGATGTGGGTTAGCAGCAACGCGAAAGGGCGAAGGGTTCGTATTCGGTCGGGAGGGGGGTGTATCCGAGTTCGGGTGTCGGGAGTGAACCGAGAGCGAGAAGTAGCGAGAACGAGAACGAGAACGAGAACCGGGGTTAGGTTTAGGTTAGAGTTTAAAGGTTGTGGGTTGTGGTTGTGGGTTTAGGTTGTAGGTTGTAGGTTGTATTTTCAGGGTTTCAGGGTTTCAGGGTTCAGGTTTCAGGTTTAGGTTCAGGTTTCAGGGTTTCAGGGTTTCAGGGTTTCAGGGTTTCAGGGTTTCAGGGTTT